>JAUEPR010000053.1:0-325145 GCA_030435655.1 Armillaria novae-zelandiae
TCGGAACATTATTCCTCGCAACACGCGCACGTTGTTATAGCATGCCCGGGGCTGGACACTTGGTTGGAGGTCTATCTCGAGACCAGACTCTGTTTCCTCATGGTTGAGACTCCACTCGCACTGCGCTCTTTGCGTTGGCATGTCACTCGTCATTTCCTCGGAGTATACCTGGACTGATAACCAATCATATAGGCTGTATCCTATTCTAAAGTTGAGTTTCTAGGTTTCTCTGGTTGGTGGGGGATACCCGTGGTAAGCCTAGGCACTGCGCTCTTTGGCCAAACTGGGTTCTCTCGGAGTTATCAATACTCAGGCATTATTTGGGACACACATGCGCGTGCCGCGTGATCAGGACCCTGTGCGTCATCAATCAATGTGTCACGTAGTTCTCTTGGGATCAGGCATGTCTTTTATTACATCTGCAGATCATGTATGCAATCTGTTGATAGTGCATTCAGTATCGAGTGCTGAGCTCTTGTACTTAGTGTGACCTCAATGAAGTATCATACTAAGTTAGAGCATGCACTCTACCAATAGTCACTTCAGACTTGCGCATGCATGCGCGCGTTGTTCTACCGTGCGCGGTGTTGATATCACTGCGCTCTATGTCTACTTTCATACACGCGCGCAGCGCGCATGGCAAATCAATCCTTCTCATATCATGTCTGTCTCTCATCAATTCATTGGAGCGCGTCTCTGATCTGCCTCTAGTGTATTCAATATCAAGTGCTGAGCTCTCATACTTAGTGTGACCTCGACTAGCATCATTCTAAGTGAGAGCATGCACTCTACCAATTGTCACCCAAGGCCATACTGCGCGCGACTCGGTATCGTGCTCCATACGTATATTACTGCACTCTGTGTGTTTGACACTGCGCTCTATGCATATAGCACTGCGCTCTATCTGTATCTTTCGTTATCTCAGTACCCAGCCATTATGCAATGCATGTATTGATACATTTCGCAAAATTACATGCGTAGACACGTTGCGAGCGTGTCACTGGAATCATGGTGAGCGATGTCCTGCAGGGCACTATCATCATCCCCAGAATCAGAAAGGTGGACGTTACCAGAAGAATGTGCTAGCGAGAGGCTGTTAGTATCGAGGCAAGAAAAGAAAGAAACGGACTTACCAAGCGTCTGAATTTTAGCAAGCACAGCCAGTAGCTCTTGTGCAGGAGCTACCTTGGCCTTCCTTGCACTGGTACGAGTCCCACACCTTGTTATCGCAGGCTTGGAGAGTTCAACAGAGGGTATTGGTGCAGAAGATTTCGTAAACCTCGTAGACCTGTACAACAACGGTTAGTAACCAACCAGTAACAAGGGGGACGACAATGAAAAGGAAAAACATACTTTTTAACTGCGGAGTCATCAGCAGGCAGTTGCACGGCACTACCCTGCACATGTTTGCGCTTGGATGCAAGGGGAGCAGGCTGAGAAAAATAAAATAAAAGGAGGAACAGTTCAGCAACCAAGGAAATGTACCGGAGGAGATACCGAGGGAGATCTGACAACCTCGACCTTCCAGGTCGAGATTGGAGAAAATACTAACCAAGAAAGGTAAGAAGAGATAAATCAAGAGGAGGAATGAGACTGCAAGACATACTGGGGGCCTTGGGAGGCTCCAATGTCTTGATCATGATGGGATGAGGCCATTTGTTACTGATTAAATAGGTCAGTATAAACAGAGAAAGAACGAAACAAAGGGGGACTCACGTAGCGGGACCCGTGGGTATTGAAGGAAGAGGTACAGAAGCCTCGGGAGGAGCGACACTTGTAGGAGAAGACACAGACGTCGATAGTGAAGCCACTGGACGACGTGGAGGAGGCAATACGAGGCAGTGGAAAGGTCGAACATCGAGTTCAAGGACCAAGTGGTCACCATTGACCTCATAACCTTCCTCTCCAGGGAGCGAGAAAGACTCGTCTAGTTTCTACTGAGAAAATAAATGGATAGAAAAATCAGAAAAGAAGTGCAGAACCAGATTGAGAGATGTACATCATTACGATCCATCTCCACATCTGTCAGAAACCAACGGCGCCAGGCCAAGGGACACTGTTCAAACGGGATATGGCCAACAAGGACACAAATGAGGGTGCGCAAGGACAATCCGTAGCGTGAATCAATGAGCTTGAAGTCGCGCAGGATACCCATGTGCGCATCCTAGGGATAAAACGAGACTGGTTAGCTTACATAAGGCAGGAGAAAAGGTAGAGACACAGCAAGTATGTGTGAGCTTTATTAAGGACACGTAGCAATTCCTCTGGAGATGCTGCCATGCGCGCATCCAGCTCAAAGTAGCGCGCGGTGAGTGCCCGAGCACTCATGAGGTTGTCACAAACATCGGACATTGGCGCGCGATGCGATGGGATGAGTTTGGAGTTGGACATGACAAGGGAGACTTGGAATGTGTTGAATACAAGGAGAAGAAAAAGAGAAAAAGTCGTGGTGAAAAGAGGCAGCTGTTAGACGATTTGACAGCTTAAAAAGTCCAACATGACATAAATACTTGTCATTATTAGATAAAAATTGACAGTGCGGGTGACAATGGAGGTGTCTAGACTAACAAGCTAGCTTCTGGGCCAACTTGAGAGATATCTGTGCATTGTGAATGGTGATACCAACACCTAGAGAACCACTACAGGACCGTGGAAGGTCCATAGCTTAGTGTGGGGGATATGACACGCTCGCAACCTGTCTACCCGTGTAATTTTGCGATATGTATGAATACATACATGGTATAAAGGCTAGTTACTGAGGTAACACAAAATACAGAAAGAGCGCAGTACTATATGCATAGAGCGCAGTGTCAAACACACAGAGTGCAGTAATATACGTAGGGAGCACAATACTGAGTCACATGCAGTATGGCCTCAAGTGACAATTAGTAGAGTGCATGCTCTAACTTAGAATGATACTGGTTGAGGTCACACTAAGTATGAGAGCTCAGCACTTGATATTGAATACACTAGAGGCAGGTCAGATACACACTCCAATGAATTGATGAGGGACAGACATGATATAAGAAGGATTGATCTGCCACGCACGTTGCATGCAATATATAAAAATAGCCATAGAGTGCAGTGATATCAACATAGTGCACAGTATAACAACGCATGCATGCGCATGCAAGTCTGAAGTGACTATTGGTAGAGTGCATGCTCTAACTTAGTATGATACTTCATTGGGGTCACACTAAGTACAAGAGCTCAGCACTCGATACTGAATGCACTACCAACAGATTGCATACATGCTCTGCAGACATAATAAAAGACATACCTGATCCCAAGAGAACTACGTGACACATTGATCGATGACGCACAGGGCCCTGATCGCGAAGCATGCGTGCGTGTGTCCCAAATAATGCCTGAGTATAGATAACTCCAAGAGAACCCAGTTTGGCCAAAAAGCGCAGTGCCTAGGCTTACCACGGGTATCCCCCACCAACCAGAGAAACCTAGAAACTCAACATTTGAATGAGATACAGTGTATAGGATTGGTTGCCACTCCAAATATCCTCCGAAGAAATGACGAGTGACATGCCAACGTATAGAATGCAGTGCGAGTGGAGTATCAGCCATGAGGAAACAGAGTCTGGTCTCGAGATAGGCCTACAACCAAGTGTCCAGCCCCGGGCATGCTATAACAACGCACATGCATTGCAAGGAATAATGTTCCGAGGTTGTAACAGTACTGTATTAAGTTGTATCGACATGTATGATGTAGAATTGTATAAATACTGTAGTGTAGATGTAGAGTACAAGTTTCAAGCCCATGGTGTAACAGTGCAAAGCTTTTCAGCCATGCGCTCTAGCACTTAAAGTAGCTGGTAACTTCGAGAGAGAATACAACCCATATCAGATATCTATTGTGTGATTTAAGTTGTGCGCTTAGACAAGAAAATAGCACAGCACTCCATGCAGAGAGTCTGGTTTCGGTTTGACTTGCGCTCTGTGAGAGAATAAGAGTACGGTGTCTTGAAGGTCACCCTTTCGAGTTCTGGAGGGCATTTGTGTGATGCAAGGCATTACAGGCGGCAGAGGTTCAAACCCTTTGGCTTGATTAGTGTTCGCTCTTCTGTGTTATTTCCGCAGGTTGGCAAAGGTTCAAACCCTTTGGCTTGTCGGACAGGGTTTCTCTGGATTGCATAGGTTCGAATCCTGTGAATCTACAATCGGTTGGAAGCTCGAGCACATAGGTTCAAACCCTGTGGCTCTTGTGGAAGTTTCGGAGTTTTGTGTCAGTGTAGACACTTCTCCACATGTTTGTGAAGGTTTTGGTTTAGCGCACAATGCGCAAGGTTTATTAGTGTGTTGAATTTAATAGGAATTGGTTTCTGCTTCGAGCGCAGTGGTTTAAGTGGTGTTTAGGGTGTTATTGAGTGTGTGCAGTGGTTATTAGAGTCCCGAGTGACTGCTAGAAAGTTGTGGAGACATTTGACGAAGTTGTATTGTGTTATACACCCTTGCCTTGAGGCCTGGCGATGGAAGTCGCACCCTCTTGTTCTTGAGAAAAGCCTTTGGACTTAGAGAAGTCTAGATATTATACGAGCGCTATTGCTGTGCGTGTATCTTAGAGATATTGAGAATTGAATTGTATTGGTTCGCTACTTTCATCGCATTAGAATCCCCCCACGAACTTGAGCGTGTTTGTGTGTGTAGTGTTGGGTGTGGGTGTGATCAGTGTCATCGACACTGTTGCATTTCTAGCTCTGTGCACTTAGACAGCTCTTCACCGCTCTGTGAAAGAACAAGAGTACGGTGTCTTGAAGGTCACCCTTTCAAAGTTCTTGAGGGCATTCATGTGATGCAAGGCATTACAGGCGGCAGAGGTTTGAACCCTTTGGTCTGATTAGTGTTTGCTCTTCTGTGTTATTTCCACAGGTTGGCAAAGGTTCGAACCCTTTGGTCTGTTGGACGTGGTTTCTCTGGAGCGCATAGGTTCAAACCCTGTGGCTCTAGTGGAAGTTCTGGGAGTTTGGTGTCAGTGTAGATGCTTCTCCATGTGTTTGTGAAGGTTATTGTTTAGCGCATGAGGTTTTAAAGTGTTGTGTTGAAGATTAGTGGTTTCATTTGGTGACTATTTTGAGTTGTGCACAATTACTAGAGAGTTGTGGTTACATCTATCGGTGTTTAGAGTGTTTGGAAAGCCCTTTGCCTTGAGGCCAAGTGACAAACGTCGTGCCTCTTGTTTAGAGATAACCTTTGGACTTAATAAAGTCTAGATACGAGATGAGTGCTATCACTTTACGTGTATCTTAGAGATATTGAGAATATAGTTGTCTTAGTTTGCTACTTTCATCGCATTAGAATCCCCCCACGAACTAAAGACTGTGTTTGTGTGTGTAGTGTTAGGTGTAGGTGTGATCAGTGTCTTCGACGCTGTTGCATTTCTAGCTTTGTGCATGCAGATGGCACTTCACTGGGCATCTAGCTGACCAAAACCCAGTGACTATCGAAGGGAAGTAACTGTCGATGAGTATGACCTCATATAATTAAAGGATCAATGCCAGGTCTTTATGCCATGATGTGCTGGTGATGTGCTCTGATGTGTCATATGATTTATCTCTGGTGGTTGCCTAATTAGTCGATATTGGTGCCTAGCCATGATGGCATACAATTTGAGCTGCAAAACAAGTTAGGAGGGATATTCTTCATTATATCCAGTCGTTGAAGTGTCAAAGAGGTCCTCTATTAGTGCATGCACACTGGAGATAATGTTATATCCAGTGCTAAGTCATTTCTCACTTAGAAATGACAAAGTTCACAAATTCTGAGCATACAGAGCCCTGAGGCTCATCAACGTTCAACAGTTTGGAAATGCTCAGCAACCAATAGTTTTTCATTTTCACGAGCAGTCCAATGCACTTGCTGTCTCACTTGACAACGATGGTGTACATGCATTGGAGACAAAAAACAGTTGCAAAATGCAGGACCATACTCATACTCCAATAAATCAAGGACACCAAACACTCCATTCAATACAACATCACCTGTATAAGCATTAATAATATCTCCAACTATCAATGAGGGTAAGTTTATCACCTCATGCCATCTTTGAAGTAAACTCCTACAAAGTGCTTCCAGCTTGTTAGCTCTAGTGTCCAAAGCAAGCAAAAACACCTAGAATGATGCAAGCGAGCTAGTGTACATTTAAGCAAGTCACCAGATAAGGTCCTTGAATGCAAGTGGAAGGTTTCACTATCAAGTTCTGGGTCAACACATCGAAGTCGAGTATTGCCTCTACCACAAACACTCTTGTAAGAGTTGTATGAAGGCCTAATTATCTTTGGGAAATTTTTCTCACCATAAGTTCTTTGGAAAATCTGAAAATACATCCACCATCTACCATTAACAGCAGGACATCCTTTGATCCCTTGCTCATCACACCATTCATGGAGCTCACAATCAGATGCCCACATGACCTTTTGAGCTAATGCATGGAAAGAAGAGGTCAAGTTATCAAGAATGTCATCACACTTTTTAACCTTACGCAGACTGCCTAAAACTCTCGTGACTTCTCAAACGGTAATGCCTTCACATGAGGAGTTCAACTCATCTGCAGTTCGATACAACCAAGTAGGATTAGTATGAAAGGCAGGTTACATTAACTTATAATATGTACAAGGATGAAAGTTTTCATGTACAATTTCATCACAAGAAATAAGTAGCCTAATATCATACAATGCATCTTCAACAAGAAAAATGCCTTCAGAGTAAGCAACTTTTATGTTGTCCCATCCACTTTCTGAACAAAAGATATCATGCAGCCACTGAGAAGCCTTTTCTTCTGTCTTGAATACATCCTGGTGAAGACCTGGAAAATACAATGGATCAAAATACACTGGATAATGAGAAGGCGAGTAGTCAAAATGGTTCAGAGGATCAAGTGCCACATCCAAAACACGTACATGATGGCAAGGTTGTTTCATCAAGGGAAACAGCATACTGTATTTGTACGATGATACAAAATAGTGCTCCAAAGAAGTGAAAGGAGAACACAAAGTGTCATCACCAGGCGACAGTAGATGCAAAAGAAGCACACAGCCAATGATGAGTAGCGAAGTATGCAAACACCAAATGACAAGGAAAAAAAAAACTAGACTGGCAAGTCAGTTTCCCATTTAACAAGAACTATGAGACACGCACATTGGCAACAGATACAAGGATGAGGGCATATATTTAAAGTACCACCAATTACTGGAGGTCGACAAAGATACAAAAAAGGTGCAGGTTCCAAGCAGCAGAAGTTTCTTGAGGTCATTGAAGAGAAGGAAGCATGAGAGACAAAGCACTGCAGCAGTGAGTCAGTTTCCCATTTTCCAAATGTACTAAGCACATACATTGGCAACAATGCAAGGACATAGGTTTCAAGCAGCAGTTTTTTTTCTCAAGGTCATTGAAGAGAAGACAGCATGAGAGACAACAATGATGTAACACTGGAGGATGATGGTGTCAGCCACTGCTGTGCTTAATAATGTTTGTGTAATACCAAAAAACTCGGAGTTCCGTTCATGACTGGAAAAGGTGTTAAGATAAGAACACCTCAGTCATTCACATACTTGTAGTGAACAGCTTTTATTATAAACACTACCTGTTAAGATAAGAACAGCTATAAGAATGTAGCATAAGAAATGTGTAGATGATGAGAAGTAAAATGGTATATGCACCTCAGTCAGTCACGTAGTCATAGTGAACAGCTGAGGTGCAGCAAAGGGGAAAATAGATAGATATAGGTAAAATGTATAGGGGGGTAATCTAAATATAGGAAGTAGGTTCATTCAAATATATGAAACATCGAAAAGGAGGGATAAATGGGATAGGCTGAATATCCAACACTCCCCCTGAAGCCTATGCCTGTAGGATTCTACAACATGGTCATCCCCATCCTCTTGAGTAGCTCTATTGCTCATGGCTTCAGTATGCTGACATGCTCGCAACGTGTCTATGTGTGTAATTTTGCGAACTGTATCAATACATGCATTGCCTAATGGCTGGGTGCTGAGATAACGAAAGATACAGATAGAGTGCAGTGCTATATGCATAGAGTGCAGTGTCAAACACACAGAGTGCAATGATACATGTAGGGAGCACAATATAGAGTTGCATGCAGTATGGCCTTGGGTGACAATTGGTAGAGTGCATGCTCTAACTTAGAATGATACTAGTTCAGGTCACACTAAGTATGAGAGCTCAGCACTTGATACTGAATGCACTAAGATGCAGATCAGCCGTGTGCTCTAAGGAATTGATGAGAGACAGGCATGATACAAGGAGAACTACATTGATCTATGACACACACTGCGTGTGTATAGGAACATAGAAGTAGAGCACATGAAAAGACGTGCACTGCATGCGTATATGGAACTAGACACGGAGCACAGTGATATATGAATCGAGCACAGTGTGAAACCAATAGAGTGCAGTGATCAAACCAAGATAGTGTGCAGTGTAACAATGCATGCGCATGCAAGTCTTCAGTGACGATTGGTAGAGTGCATGCTCTAACTTAGTACGATACTTCATTGAGGTCACACTAAGTACAAGAGCTCAGTACTCGATACTGAATGCACTAGAAGCAGACTGCATACACACTCTAAAGCATTAATGAAGACCTACCTGATCCCAAGAGAACTATGTGACACAATGATCTATGATGCACAGGGCCCAGATCGTGCGGCACGCTGCATGCGTGTCCCAAATAATGCCTGAGTATAGATAACTCCAAGAGAACCCAGTTTAGCCACAGAGCGCAGTGCCTAGGCTTACCATGGGTATCCCCCACCAACCAGAGAAACCTAGAAACTCAACCGTAGAATAGGATACAGCCTATATGATTGGTTGTCAGTCCAGGTATACTCTGAGGAAATGACGAGTGACATGCCAACGCAAAGAGTGCAGTGCGAGTGGAGTCTCAACCATGAGGAAACAAAGTCTGGTCTCGAGATAGGCCTCTGACCAAGTGTCCAGCCCTGGGCATGCTATAACAATGTGTGCATGTCGCGAGGGATAATGTTCCAAGGTTGTAACAGTAGTGTATTAAGTTGTACCAAGTTGTAGGACACAGAAACGTATAAATACTGTAGTGTAGATAGAGTACAACAAGTTTTGAGCCCACGGTGTAATAGTGCAAAGCTTTTCAGCCATGCACTCTAGCACTTAGAGTAGCTAGGAACTTTGAGAGAGAATACAACCCATATCAGATATCTATTGTGTGAATTAAGTTGCATGCTTAGATAAGAAAATAGCGCAGTACTCTGTGCAGAGAGTCTGGTTTCGGTTTGACTTGTGCTCTGTGAGAGAATAAGAGTACGGTGTCTTGAAGGTCACCCTTTTGAGTTCTTGAGGGCATTTGTGTGACGTGAGGCATTACAGGTGGCAGAGGTTCAAACCCTTTGGCTTGATTAGTGCTCGCTCTTCTGTGTTATTTTTGTAGGTTGGCAAAGGTTCAAACCCTTTGGCTTGTCGGACGGGGTTTCTCTGGATTGCATAGGTTCAAACCCTGTGAATCTACGATTGGTTGGAAGCTCGAGCACGTAGGTTCAAACCCTGTGGCTCTTGTGGAAGTTTCGGAGTTTTGTGTCAGTGTAGACACTTCTCCACATGTTTGTGAAGGTTTTGGTTTAGCATGCGACGTGCGAGGTTTCATTAGTGTGTTGAGTTTAATAGGAATTGGTTTCTGCTTCGAGTGCAGTTGTTTAAGTGGTGTTTAGGGTGTTATTGATTGTGTGCAGTGGTCATTAGAGTCGCGCACAACTGCTAGAAAGTTGTGGAGATGTTTAACGAAGTTGTGTTTTGTTATACACCCTTACCTTGAGGCCTGGTGACAGAAGTCGCACCCTCTTGTTCTTGAGAAAAGCCTTTGGACTTAGAGAAGTCTAGATATTATACGAGCGCTATTGCTGTGCATGTATCTTAGAGATATTGAGAATTCAATTGTATTGGTTCACTACTTTCATCACATTAGAATCCCCATGAACTTGAGCGTGTTTGTGTGTGTAGTGTTGGGTGTGGGTGTGATCAGTGTCTTCGATGCTGTTGCATTTCTAGCTCTGTGCACTCAGACACCTCTTCATGCTACCTGGAGTGTCATTAGTTTCTGCACTATTTTCTAGCTGGAACTGGGCCAGGAACAATTGAGGAGTGACCACGTTGAAAATTTCCCCTGATGATATAACACTTGTATTTGTGTGTACCGGCAACTGCCAGTTCCAAAATGTGATCTGACTAAGCCTATTTTCAGCTGTTTTGATGGCAAATCAATGTTAATTGCTTCAAATCTCACCGATGGATGCTCCTCTCTTTTCATAACACTATATACAAGTTCAAGTATATACACTGCATGGAGAATTCTATATTCCAGTATATAATATTGAAATTTATAACTGTATATTTTTTTGAAAGTTTTGCCTAAATTATCAAAACATTATCCTCAATATTCCTTCAATATTTGGGAATTCTTCAATATTTCTTTGATAAACAAGCTTATTGAAATAATATTAAGAATAATGTTTTGATATTTTAGGCAAGACTTCCAAAAAAATATACAGTTATAAATTTCAATATTATAGACTGAAATATAGAATTCTCCATGCAGTGATAGTAGCACTGTTCTTCCTAGAATAACACTCATTTTCACTCTCATCATGTCCCTTGATATCAACATCTCTGATCTCTTCTTGGCACCTTTCAGCCCCTGTCTCTGCTTCTTCATTGTCAGGCTCAACTGCTAGATCCTCTGCAGCTCCAGTAACTTGGCTACAGCTGTCTGGAGATCTTTGCATCTATGTTTTAGGTCACTTCTGCCTTTTGCACAGATTTAACCTATGCAATATCCAATCCTAAGCTATTTTTACAATTCTTTATATGCTAGTCCAACTGAAAATCCAATTTTGCTATTGTGAGGTACCTTTTTGCACCATGCTGTACTTGGTATGCTTTCTCAAGTCCTTGGGAAGTATGATAAGGACCACATCCATTAACAGCAGATGAGATGGTGTAAAAGTGGGAGGACATCCACTGTGTGGAGAATTTAATATTCTGGCCTATAATATTAAACTTTATAACTGGATATTAATTTCATATATTATACAAAAATATTGAAATAATATTCTCAATATTCTTTCAATATTTGGGAATTTTTCAATCTTTCTTTGATATACAGGATTATTGAAAAAAATATTAAGAATAATGGTTTGATATTTTGGCCAAGATTCTTGAACCAATATACAGTAATAAAATTCAATACTTCAGCTAAGAATATTGAATTCTCCATGCAGTGATCTTTGTTTGGTTGTATTTGTAAAGCCTTTGGACTACTGTTCCAAATGCACCTTGTACAGGCTTCCACAACCTTCATATTGCTTCGGAAAAATTACAAGATATCTTTTTACAATAAAATACATGTATTCTTCAGAGCACATTTTTTAAAAAGGTATTTTTGATGCCATAAATGCAATGAAACTATAGTAAAACAGGGTCTGAGATGAAGAATACATGTATAATTATGTCCTGAGAAAAATGTTCCTGCAAAAGTATTTGTGAATCTTCCTTGTTCAAGCTGCAGTAGGTGCATCCATGAAAATGCCATATTTCCAGCTGAGATCGAGATTGTTTGGAGCCTGAAATTTGGCAGGGGTTGCTGGTACCCAGTATTTGCTCAGCAGGCCAGGCTTTGAGGACTGTGGGAATATATATCTAAAAATGAATAACAGGGACAATTATTGTGGGATTCTAATACCATAAATAGAAGGTGAGGGAGGGAGGGGGGGTCTAGCCTGCTGTAACGATCATGCCACGGACTCCATGGACCTCATCCATCATCCCACCCAAGGGTGACATTGCTAATAGCTTTGCCAAGCCCTATGCACTCCATGGATTCCATGGCATGGATTCCATTCACTTACTCCTATTGGCATGATCCTAACACCCACCTGAAATGAATTAATGTAGGTCAGGTGTGTAGTTGTTTTTCCGGAGCCCCCTTGCCTGTGCTGATGCATCTTAATGTTGTGAGCAGGTCAGTAGCACAGCAAGTACAAGCCAGTCTGGAGACAAAGGTCAAAAGCTAAAGAGCATTGACCTCGATCTCCAGTATTGGTAGCTATGATTATGTAATATTATAACAACATTGACATGAAGGGTGCAATACTTCAACACTCCCTCTCGACTGAACATGTCTATGGAGCTATTGAGACCAGTCTGAGTAGTGTGACCATGTGTTTGAGTTTCTCCCTTCCCAGTCCTTTTGTCAGGGCATCTGCTGGCATATCTTCAGTCTGCAAATGAACCACATTGATGCTCCCCTTCTCAACCTCATCATACAGCCAGTAGAAGTGAAGGTCAAGATGTTTAACATGACCATGGTGTTCTGGATTCCAAGCGACTGATAAGGCTGACTCATTGTCAATGTTTAGTACTGATGCATGGGGGAATGAATATCCAAATTCAGTAAACAGATTGCAAAGGCACAGAATCTTTTGACCAGCAGACACAGCAGACACATATTCTTCTTCCGTTGTTGATAGAGTCACAAAGGCCTGAAGGCGACTCATCCAACTGATGGCTCCAGTCCCCATTTTGATGACAATTTTGATGACATAACCACTCGTGGAATGTCCACTGTCCTTGTCTCCTCCATGGTCTGCATCACAGTAGGTCTTGAAGTCGAAGACCTGAGATTGTGAGCTAATGTCAGGAGAATAGACTATGCAATAGTCAAGAGTCCCTTTCAGATAACGCAGAAGTCATTTAAGTGCTTCCCAATGTGCTGTGCCAGGATTTTTGCTGAACCATGACAGTACACTCACAGGATATGCGATGTCAGGTCTAGTAGCAATGGCAAGATAAGCTACTGAACCAAGGACATTGAGGTATGGGGTTCCCCTCATGGTCTCATACTCCTCAGGTGTTTTTGGTGATTGATCTGCTGTGAGCTTTGTATTTGGGTCCAGAGGTGTCAGAACAGGATTACAGTCAGCCATCCCTACACAGTGCAGAATGTCTAGGACATATTGGCGCTGAGAGAGAGAGAGAGATTGGTGGGCTCAATCGCGCTTGATTTCAACACCAAGGAGATAGGATGTTGGACCAAGATCATGAAGCTTGAAATGCTTCCTGAGATCATCAATGACCTTTGTGACACTTTCTGGTGTCTTTGCAGCAATGGTCATATCGTCAACAAAGACAGGGACAATGGTGTGCTCATCATCTCTCCTATAAACCCATATGCTGTTTTCACACTTCACTTGCACAAATCCCATGGCATCAGTCAAGGTCGCATGTAGTTTCTTGTGCCATTCTCTCCCAGCCTGTTTTAATCCATACAAGGACTTGAAAAGGCACCAGACCCATTCCTTTCCCTTTTCTTCAAACCCTTCTGGTTGCTCCATGTACACCTCCTCCTTTAGCTCGCCATTAAGGAATGCTGATGAGATATCAACACTCCAAAGCTCTAAGTCTTCAAGAGCACCAAGTGCTAGTACAGCTCATAAGGCAGCCCATTTTGGTGTTGGGGAGAAGGTTTCAGTATAATCAAAACCAGGTCACTGTGAATATCCCTTTGCAACTAGTTGTGCTTTATGGTGTTCAATTGATCCATCTGCATTGCACTTGACTTTGAACACCCAATGACTGCCAACCGGCTTTCAATCCTGAGGACATTTGACCAGCTCAAACACACCATTCTCGATGAGTGCTTGTATTTCCTGTACACCTGCTTCATGCCAGTGTGCAGCCTCATCTGGAGGACACCTCATCGCTTCATGGAAGGATCTGGGTTCACCATCATGTGTAGATGCCTTTTGAGCTGTTTGGGTGATACTCTCAAAAGCAATTTCAAATCCTTCTTCCATTGTCAAGAATGCTGATGGCTGGCCAGAGAATGCTATGCCTGCAAGAATGGCCTCATCTGGCATGAAGATGGTATGTGCCTGCTCTGCATTTTGATCACTGTTTTTATTTTGATGCATTCCATGACTGTAACCAGGACCAGGATCATATAAGCCATCATTGAGTGTTCTATATTCATGCTTGCCTAGGCCCATAGTAGGAGGTGGTGGTGGTGAAGGAGTCAGCTCTGGGAGAGGTCCATTGAATGGTGATCCAGGGGATGTCATAATATCAGGAAGTGGAGATGTTGGAGGCAACAGACTTGGTGGAGGTGGAGGATTGTCTGGAGGTAGAAGATCATCAGAATCATTGTTGTCATCTCCCCCTTGATCAGGCAGTGCAGGATGATCCGACAGATCCAATGATGAAGGGAATAAGTCACTGAAAGGGTTGGTTGGTGTTTGTGTATTTCCTAGGACGACATGCTCATCAAAGATGACATGGCTGGATATGATGAATTTCTTTGTCACAGGGTTCCAACACTTCCAAGCCTTTGTACCTGATGGATATCCAACAAATATACATTTGGTGGTACAGGGTTGCAAACCTTGTCATTTATTCTTCTTGACATGGATATAGGCCAAGCAGCCAAAAACATGTAAGTTAGAGACATCAGGTTTCTTCTTGTGCCAGCCAGTATAAGGTGTTGTTCCAGGAAGTGGAGCTGTAGGGCAACAGTTGTGCACATGTACAAATGCAAGCACTGCAAGTCCCCAGAAAGAGGGAGAAAGGTGGACCTCATAGAGCATGGTAATAGCTCCTTCAGCAACATCACAGTTAGCATGTTCTGCATTCCCATTTTGGTGAGGTTCATCTGGCTCAGTATGACGTCTTGATATTCCTTCATCTATGCATAACTGGTCAAATTGGTGACCCATGTACTCCCCCCCACCATCATCTTGTTCTTCCAAAATCTTCAGGCCATGGAAATTCTCAGCATATGCTTTATAGTGTTTGTGCTCTTTCGCTTTAGCAGTGCAACAACCCAAAATCGTAAAGCACCACATATAAAAGTGATCCAGTAACGATGACCTTCCAGCATTGAGACAGGCATAGGTCCCTTGAGATCAGAGAATACAATTGCAAGAGGGTGTGTAGGAAGGAGTGAGGGACCACAAGGAATGTTATGTTGCCTGTGCTTGACTATGAGGCAGGGTTCACAGATTGGATCTGGACTGGATTTCATGTCATCCATCTTCATATTTAAGACAAGCTGATTCTCATACATATCCCAGACAATGCTGATACCTCTGTGACAAGTTTGTCGATGCCAGAGAGTTATATCAAGTGGACAAGTACTGGCAGCATTCGAGGTTACTGATCCCAAGATATGAGTGGTACCATTAAGGTATCCAACATTGTTGTCATTGACTGTGGCAGAGAAATGAAGCACTTTGTCTTGAAAGAACTGAACAGATGATCCAGCTATGCTGATCTCATATCCCTTATGGCAAGTGAGATGGAAGGGGGAAAGCAAATTGTTGTGCAAATCGGGTACATGCAATACATCCTGAAATTCAACAGCTTCACTGACCCTTCCATCACTCTCCTTCAGCTCAAACACAACTGTCCCCATGCCAGCAGAGTAGATGACTGAATTGTCTGCTAGCTGAATTGGAACAACATGTGGTGTCCAGATGTGGAACCAATCATGATGGTGGCTCATGTGAGATGAAGTGCCTGTATCTGTATTCCAGTTAGATGATGCTGGAGACAAGGGATCAATACTTGCTTGGCTGGCAGTCTCCTCTGCAATGCTTGACTTCTCCATCTTTCCCTCCCTACCCTTCATGCCTGATTTCATGGCCTGACGTTCCTGAGTATGCTGTGCAGCTCATTCCCGGCCTTTCTTTTTGCTGAAGCATTGCTCCTCAGTATGCCCAGGATTTGTACACCACCCACAGATGGTGTCAGATGAGGCTACAAGGGCAGCTTGAGCCTTGGCAGCCATCACTTTGAACAATGTCACAGAGGCAGTATTGCAAGAGCGGTGCTGCGTCTCTTCAGTATGAAAGGCAGCGACAAGCTTGTCGAGGCTGAGAGAATGGAGTAGGAGGACAGATGACACAAAGTTGTCAAAGTCAGATGGAAGGGAATGGATGAGGGTCATGGATTGGAGCTCTTCATCAAGCTGGTCAATGGTGAATTTTGTGGGGCAAAGGGCTTTGATGTCCTGCATAGCTCTGGAGACACATCCAACAAGGGTAGAGAGGGACTCATCAGCATCCTTTTGGATGCTGAACAGGGTATCATAAGCATTGAAGCGAGTACCAGGTTTTTGCTGTTGGTGGATGTCCTTCAGCTTGGACCACATGGCATCAGGCTTGCCCATAAGGAGGCTGATGTGAGCATGCTGTGATTCATTGATGCAGAGCCAGAGGTATCCAGCGGCAGATGAATGATCCTGCAGATAAGCCTTCATCTCCTTCTTCTCGGCCTTTGTAGGGTTGTCAGGGTCCTCTGGTTCCGGCATGTCCTCAGTGCCATTGAAATGGCCAAAAAGCCCCTTGATGTACATGTAAGCTTTGAAAGAAGGTGCGAACTGATTCCAGTTGTCTGCATGGAGGTTAGAGAATCCACACTTGGTGATGTCGGCATTTGAGTTGTTCATTTCAGTGTGGGAATGAGAAGACCGATGGGATCAGGCAAGATGGGCCCTTGATGGTGGATATGACTTCTGAGTGGATAGTGATGTTCTTTCAAAGAGTGTGAGTGAGACATCAACGTTGAACAAGGAGGTTCACGAGAGAGAACAGAAATTTTGTTTTGCTTAGTTAGACATGGGGCCCATAACCTGTTGCGAGCAGGTCAGTAGCACAGCAAGTACAAGCCAGTCTGGAGATGAAGGTCAAAAGCTAAGGAGCATTGACCTCAATCTCCAGTATTGGTAGCTACAATTATGTAATATTATAACAATGTTGACATGAAGGGCGCAATACTTCAACACTTAAATGGCTTCGAGATCTTCAGCTAGCTCCTTACTGTCCGATACCAATAATTTCAGCAAAGTCGCCTGGAGGAAGAAAATAAACAATCCAGTAATGTGCTTACTAGCCCACAGTCATTTTCTAAGGCCGATAGAATGTCAATAGCTTCTGTGGCACCTGACACTGAAGCTAAGGGCTCTTTGTCAGTAACTTTGAAGCCTCAAGCCTCAGGGAAATTCAAATTGAATGGCTGAATGATCATCTACTTCACTGCACTTTGACAAAATGGACAACCAAGTGATCATGGAGTCCACTGCATGGAAATTTTGATCATAACTTTGTGTGATGTTCACTCCTTCTGTTGTAGACTTCCATGTCAGGTTCTCCCAAAAGATTTTCGCCTGTAGAAGCTAGCATATGTAGCATGGATTTATCTTTTCTTGTCCTCAGAACACTGTCAGTATTTTTCCCACACGGAAAAGATTCATGAATGAATTATGAGATTGTATGGAACAATGTGTCAGACTCGCACATTGGCAGTGTTGCACTCCATGTGGACCATATTTATCGCATTTAGAAGCTGCAAAGAGAGATAGTAGCTGTGACAATGTGTCAAAGGTATGCATATTCATTGTGTCTGGTTCCATGTTCATCATGCATATCTAGAAATGTAGACAACTGAAAGGTTATATTGAAACTGTATAAAATAAATTGATAAGAGAATTATTGTTGTACAAGGCATTTTTCTTTTCAATCTACCAAAGTCTTCCCCCTGATGATTAATTTCAGTTTTCTCCAATGCTGACATTGATAAAGAGCTGACACATACAGACAGCGATGTCAAAGAGAGCCCTGTCGCCAGTGCTTCAGGCTCCAAGGGCAACACTTAGTGGAGCATATCTCCTTTTCCTAGAACCTCTCTGTTGGCTACAGCTGCATAGTGCCTGGTAACTTCTCTGATGATTTTTTATAGCAGACAATGGTAACATACAACATGCCACCCTTATGAACATGCTAAGGCCTTTTGATATGGACACTTTTGGAATACAATTTTTCTGCTAACCAAGTGGTCCTGTGCACAGCAAGATGGCCTGCTGAGCTTAGGCAAGACCTAGACAAGGTAGACCTCCAAGCTTAAGGACAAGTTTAAGATCATCAATAGTCAGCTGCACCACATTCTGGTTTGATATTGTACATTCTGTGGACATTTCTCAGTCCTGACCATCCTGCTTCAATTTTCATGTGCTTCAGCTGAATTACAATGACCAACATGTGCAGTGAGGGTTATCTTCATCTGAAGGGAAATTTGCTACTAATTGAGGCTTCTACTTGTCTGTGTCCTATGTGCAAGGTTGCACTGCACCACATGCTTCTTGTATGTAGAGGAAGAGCTATTCAAGCATGCTTTTTGGTATGTTCTCCTGCAGTATTATTACAATGGGCACTACTCATACTTTGGGCTTATCCATAATCTCATCCAGATGTCATTCAATCTCAATCTCATCTGCAGGGAATGTCATGACACCGATCAAACACAGATGCTTCCATTTTTGAATCTCTTTGCATTAACTTACTAGAATAAAGTTTCTTCAAGAATTTGGTGACATATGGTTAGGGAAGCAAACAAACAAAAGAAGGAGGCTATGTCATTAGTAATTGAAAACAAAAAATTCCTATTTATTTATCCAAGAAATCAGTGACTAAGTTGCCAAAATGTCACCTGAGTCCTCGGGAGCAGTTTCATTGCATATTTTGAATATCAATTTTGGAAATGAGCAGCAGCATTCAGCACATATGCTTCATCAAGACCGATGTCCGACAGTCCAGGGAAGTGATGGAGCATTGCGGTTGGAAACAGGGAGCAGCAGAAATCATAAGGTAGGGCAGGGAACAGACAAGCATTCAGGGATTTCATCAGCTTGTACACCCATCAACCCCAGCCTCTGCCCTCCTCCAATGCCTGCGTAACCCCAGTACCTTTGGGTTCTCGAAATTTGTCACTCAAATTTACGTATTGTCACTCATCTTGTTTGCATCTCACCTTTGATCAATGTCAGATTAATAAACCTTGTCGAGTATTACCAATTGTACTATTATTTCTCCTTTTATCTTGTCCGCCTTTCACGGTACAAAAGATACATCATATTAGAGACAGAATTATTGTCTCCTTCAGGCTGGATAAAGTAATGAGTTTATTATTAGGCCGCCCATGTGCCATCCAAGACGAAGAGGGCGTATACTACCCTTACGTACTTCCATCTTCTCCGTCTAAACGTGACTTCCGTAGTATTGATGCGGATTTTCCTGTTGATTGTGACGACGAATATTGGGAACATCTTGACCCAGAACACGCATTCGTACAACCTCCGGATAAGCCATCGCTCTTCTCCTTTTTCATATCCTATCTGATTCTGAACAGAATCTTCACTTTGTGTCTTCATACGGTGGTACGTCTCCCATCGTTTCCAAGCTATCATCTGTTCACGTCACCGCCCAATATTCTTTCAATATTGATGCGCATTGTTCAGACGATGGTAACATACAGAATTCTTATGTAAACATGCATCTCGTTTCTCTAAACTCCATACTTTGCTAGGGATCAATATGAAAAAGAATGGAGAACGATAGAAGCGACGTACTCGTTAAAGCGTCATTGATATACTCATCACGACCCTGCACGTAGAAGAAAACGACTCTTGATCGCTTTGCGAGCCTCATCGTTCGATAGTCTGCCGCCTCCAAATAACTGTTAGCCCATTTTGTCCCCTCCGCTCCTGCTGTTCGCCTCTTCTTGACATGTTGTCTTCGTAATCCAAAGATGCGTGGTTGACTGAAGGCAAGACGCGACGGCAATTTGGGCTGACCTTCCCTCAGGGAGGCGAAGCTGATACCCTTGATCGAGGATCCCAACACCGATGAGGATCGAAATTCCGAGGACTTCAGAGCTCTGCAGCGCGAAACTCGAATCGAAAAGCGTCAGGTAGAATCGGCGTCCATTCATTGAATGATGCGTCGGCTGAGTGGCGCCAGGTGTCGACGCCAATACGCGAGAATGTCTTGTTCATCGACGAAGAAACTGCTGTAATCACTGTGAACCTTGGTTGTCAGATAGCGTAAAGGAGAATAAGGAAAGATAGTCACCATGAATGTTTGCCAAACACGAATAGGCGAGTCCGCCGATTGGCCTCGCTTATCCGTACAAGCCTCGGTGCAAGGGAATGCCCGTATAGCTGTGTGAAGAAGGAAAGCCTCAGGAAATGGCAATCCAGATATGGAGCGCCTGACAGGACGAACTGATGCTTGAGGAGCCTTCGGTTGTTCAAACCCAGACCAGCGAATCCGGCTAAGAGGCGAGAGCTTAGGCGGCGACAGAGGACTGTAGACAGTCATGGGAGAAATCAGGGTCAAGACACCAAGCATATTCTGTTAGCTACGATGAGTCCAAGACAATGCATCAAAACAGAATCAACACACATAAGGCTGTGCCGTTCCAGGTAGAAGCTCTCATTTCTTCGGAGAAAGTGGTGTCAAATCGCTCCGGTATCAACGAGTTACTGTGACGGCACAGCAAGAGTGATCCAACGGCCGCAGGGTTGACCAACGAGAGAGCTTATTCAGATTCAGCTTTCAAAGAGATGCTGATGTAATAAATACATACCAAATTCCGGTCAGCGTATTGACAGTAACTTTACACAGTCGGGAAAAGGGCGTGACCGAGCCAAAAGACGATTAGGGCTTCATAATACGCCGACTTCAGACTCAAATCAACTAAATTAGACAGGTAAATGCCAACGAGCGCACATGAATTGTTCCGCCCGCGAAATCAAGGATACCGAGGGAAAAGATCTAGCCGGACGTGTCCATACAGCTGTAAGAGTCCCATCACTGTCATCGTTGGTAGTGAACAACCAAGAAAGTGCCGCTCACATTATGCGCTTGCACCATGAGAGCCCTGCAGTCGCGAATGACAAAGCTGGTCCTCTCGTGGCTGTTTGAACCAGCCGCAGCTTGAACGGTATGAGCCGCGATGTGTGTTCGTCGCAAGAAACCCTCAAATATACCACCGCAGAATTTCAGAAATATGTTCTGCAGCGAGCAACATGTCAGAGGTATCGTTGATGGTAGGAGGAAAAAGACGCGTCGTTATTTGTATCACTTTGGCCATTTGTCGGTTGTGCGGGCCGACTTGCGCCTCGATCAAGAAGCAAACGGCGGCTGACTGATAGCTAGAAACCACCACGACTGTCCAGTTTTCTTTCCTCTCTGATTCTTGCTTTTGTTCTTTTCATTAGTTATTCTTTATTTTGATTTCTTGGCTTAGTGCCAAACTGGGGAATCTAGGTTCACCGAAGTCTCTGTAGTGTCGGCGGTCTTTCACCTGGCGCCAGCGTTACCCTTCTCAAGTCTCAGCAATGGGTATATGCTCATCCTCTCAGTGTCTGGAGCTCATAGACGCAGGCGAATCGTTCTGTATAAAAGCAGAAAAGGAGCTTGAGGAGGCACGCATGTTTGCCGACTGAACGTATATGCAGTACTAACCAGTGACATCTCTAGGCCAATAAAAAAATAGCACCAGAAATCAAGGTACGTCTATTGTACTGTGCTCCAAATCAGTTATTAACATGTCGTACTAAGGTTTTACTCTTGGGAGCTGGGGATTCTGGAAAAACGACTTTCCTCAAGGTTCGTTTCCATCCCTCGTATTACATGATACTCATCCTACGCTATAGCAAATGCATCTCATCCACAACATTTCATTCTCACACGACATTGAATATTACCGACAGCTGATTCTTGACAATCTCACTGGCGGCGTTCTGTGTATCTTTGATGCTATGCTTGACATGCATCTGGCTGTTTCGCAGGACGACCTTAGGTACCTCAGCCGGATCCAATACTTGTTCCTGAGCTCTGGCGAGCCGTTCCCTATGGCGTATCTCCAGCCATTAAAAGTGTTATGGCGCGACCCCGGTGTTCAGGAAGCGTGGCACAGAGGCAACGAAGCAGCCTTGCCTGAGAAGTACGTCCTCCCTACATTGATGTTCTATCTGCTGTTCTTAGAGAGCATAGCTTAGAGTACTTTTTCTCGGATCTTGATCGTTTATTCGACCCTCAGTATCAACCGACGGAACAAGACATCATACAGTGCCGCGTTCGGACGATCGGTATCACAGGAACCGTATTTCATCTCCAGGATCGCGAGGTCACTGTAGTCGATGTCGGGGGACAAAGGTCTGAACGACGAAAGTGGATACACTGCTTCAGAGACGCGACGAGTATCCTGTTCTTCGTTAGCCTGAGTGGGTATGACCAGTGTCTCTTCGAGGATAAGGATGCGGTGGGTCATCAGTATTGATATCAGGGCCCCGCACTGTTCTGATACAAATCTGATAGAATCAAATGTATGACGCCCTAGTCATTTGGGAGGCGATATGTCGTTCACCGTGGTTCGAACGCACTTCCATTGTACGCAGGACCCATCAAGTCTCACACAATCGCTGATTATTCATTCGTGCCTAGATCTTATTTCTGAACAAGGACGACCTCTTCGAACAAAAACTACCTCATTCTGATATCGAAAAGTACTTCCCGGTACGTGATGTTCTCTCGCGGGTCTGGCAGTGGATATTCTTTCTCTGATCCATCTGCTAGGATTTTGATGGCGAGCCAGGCGATGTCCGCGCAGGTCGTGAGTACTTCAAGCATCGCTTTTCGAAACTGGCTGTGAGCGGTGGAAAGAGAGATATCTATATTCAGTACGTTTGACACCGCTTTAGTCGGAAGGTGCTGATGCGTGTCTTAGTGTAATTACGGCGACTAATACAGCTATGCTTCGGGCTGTAATAGCCACCGCGGAAGGTACGATACGTTCTATTTTAATTTCATAATGTACTGATAACCGGTGTTTGGCCTTCAGAGTGAGTATCTTTTCTCCAATCCAGTCCTTCCTCATATGCTCAATCTGTCCCGTCATCTTTTCCCTGCCTCGATTAAGTGTCATCCTTAAAACTAACCTTGAGGTAGCGACGTTGCTCTGAGCTTCAGCCTCGCCTAACGTATCTTCTACTTTGTGCACGATCTGACTTTCCTCCTCATTTCACTTCTATTCTGTCTAACGCTGTACGCTTTCTCCCTTACCTCACTGATTTTTGTCTGATCGTTGCACAGCTCCAAACCGCCCTGCTTTCATTATTATGCTATACTTATTCGCTTTCTATAAGAATCATGTACTATCACAACTCTACCACTATCGTTATTTGCGGACAACTACATCGATTTTATCTGTATTATCATTATTTAAACTCGGACGTCTAGCATTTGGGTACGGGAAGCTTCCATCTGTATGAAACCAGGCTCTTCAAAGGTAAATATGTACGATGAAAGGAAAAGCGCTCGGACTGGTGCTGCTAACACTCTGTTTACTAGGGTTGGAGTTTCGTGTCGCAATGTTCAATCTGAGCTTATTCTGTTAGTATTCGTGGAGGCGTGGGAAATTGTTATGTCTTTATTTAGTTACCGGCTAAATCGGGCAGACCCTTCACCACGTCCATGGACAGTGCTCCCTGCGATTTCCCTGATGATGCGCTGATCTATACCATCGTGTTTCCCTCCATTCCTGATATCCTCCTTCTCCGCTGGGTGAGTATTTCCTAGCCCTGCGAATCGGGCCGCTGAAAATCATAGACATACAGACAGTTCAACGTCCTGCAAGGCTACGGATTGTCAGGACAAACGCATTCAAATTTTATACGGTCTCGAATGACTGACCTTTTCCTTCAATGGCACTGATATCGACCATTGGACCCGTCACGCCTACCGATTAGCAACACGTTGGCGCGCAGACTCTTCTCTAACGCCAAACAGCGAGACGACTTGAATGAGGTCGTTCGTCCGAGATCGAATTCAAACCAGGACATCAACACAGATGGCCGCTAACCGTATCCAAGGGAGTCCTGTCGGTGCTGACAACATGGGACGTTGTGCACGGGCATCACGACGACGCCTCCAAGATGCTAATCTCCAATTGAAAACCGACGAGTGCGTCCACATTGATGACCCAGGCGACACCCGTGACTACTGCCTCCGAATCGTCTTCACCGTGTCCACCATCCGCATCGTCTGTGCCCGCTCCCATCACCTTCGACGCTGCCCCGCCTCACCCTACACGCATAGCCACACACTGCTACGTCTGCTGGGTCGACGGCACGAGCGCAACATCGACATCCATTCTCATCCGCTCCGAGAGTCTGGTTGTGAGAACTAAACTCACCCATACTCCCGCTATTCCTCTCGTCCCACTGTTGTCTCCAAAACATCACTTCGACACAACGCACTGACGTCGCCTTCAGCAAAGGTGCTGCCACGGGATGGATCCTGCCACACGACCCCGCTATCGTCTCACATTAGGAGGAGCACCACGGCCGCGAGATCCACATTGCAGCTGTTGTCCCCCGTCAGCTCAGCCCTAACGCCAAACTCTGCGCGCGCGACGCCTCCATAACCGGACCGCGCTGTATTACAACCAAGACCTCGGGAGGATCTCCCTTTGGCCGGGGTTTGGGATGGTCAGAATGGTTCAACTGTAGCCGGAGTATATGCCCGCTGCTGGGTTAGGACATCCGTGCTATTTCGAGTCAGAGTGGAACGGAAAGTACTAGTATACCCCTCCGTGACGCAATGTGCTGAACACCATAAGGCCGGGTTCGAATCCCACTCAGAGATTCGGAGTTTGCAAATATTCTTTTGTTGCTATCAGTTAGTTCATCGTACTCTACGGCGCAGCCCGCCAGTCTCCCAGTCTTGATTTTTCGTTTACAAAAGAATACTGAACTTTACTTTGAGAGCCGGTTCCTAAGGATGCGCTGCGTCTAAAAAAAGCTGTGATGATCTCATCAGGTGAGACATCATGAGGGCAGGTCGTACCGCACCTCAGCCTGTTTTCATTTGACGCGATTCTTCGTCACTACCAACTACCTTGTCACTACCAACTACCTTGAGAGCTATTCCAATGTTTCTCTGATGTTCTTCCATCCTGTTCTAGAATTATTCGAGCTTGGCTCCCACCCTTATTTCTTCTCAGGCTACCCCATCCACCTCCCGCCAAGCGGTGGCCGCTATCCAACTGCTATCTAGTAATCTGCTGGGGGCTAATCGCTCAGTCTTATTATACAATGTGAATATACTCCTGCATCACAGATGATGTTGTCTGATGGTTCGTTTTCGAGTCCAAGAATGAGCCATTTTTCTCATGAACATCGACAACAATACACCTCCTCCGTAACTAGGGTTTGATATCATTTTTGCCTTGTTTGCAGTATCCCATTACTTATACGCCATTGATTTAATATCTCCATTCCCATCTTCTCTCCAGCTTTCTTGTCTTTCGCTTGCCGTTCCCACTACAGGGGTGTCGCATCCAGACTCAAGGAATGCAGCCCTTCATTCTCGTATGGACGCTATTGGTGCTTTATTTCAGGTCGGGTGGGGCACAGGACCTCACACCATCGACTTCGTGGAAGGTGAGGACGACCGTCTAATTTACAACAGGAAATGCTAATGCAAGAACCAGAACCCCAATATCACACTGTCTAGGCAAGATCGCATTGCCATTGCAAGCGCTGCGATCGACAAAGCGGTTAGCATGCTTCAGCCTAATGGGCAATTCAACGGTGCGTTTTATTCACTTTATTTCTAACGTCAAGCTTCTATTTCAAGCCTCGTCAGACTCCGCATTCGACATCCCCGGCAGGCTATACGCACAAATGGCCGAATTTGATAGGTTAACAAACAAAACCATGTACAAGCAAACGTTGAAACAGTGTTTCGTCCTAGCAGAGTCGATAAATCCGGAATTTTTGACCGCATCGTCAGTAAGCTCTTTTTATACCCCCGAGTCGCATCTGACCAACCATAACTCAGTGTTAGTTCTATTTTTGCGAGCAGTTTCCGAATAACTGACTCACCGATTTTGATTATAGATAGGCGATGGGCTGTAAGTGAGATCATCCACTGACATTCTTTTGTTCTTCATCTCCTGTAGGAATTACGGATACGCCGCAGCTCAGGCTTACACCGCTTACCGGGACCCAGACTTTATCGCTCTGGCAGTGACATCATGGACTACTGCGAGGCAATATACAATATCTAAGGAGCAAGCTGCCTCGGGCACCATACCTGTTAAGAGATCTGAGATCGCACCTTCGTGTCAAGGCGGTGAGTGTTAACAATGACTATGGTTCTTCGTTGTATTGAACCCGGTCAACAGCACCTCTAACAGGTGGTACCTATTTCGTGAGTCATGCTCTACATCTACATCTCACCATTTTTAATCAGCGGGCAAGAGCACTGATCCCACCGATGCATTCCTCTTCAGTATGGCCTCTGGGTTCGTGTTCTTTAATACATATCCTGTCATTGGTGAAATCCATGATTAACCCTGTATAATCAGCTTTTTCCTTGCGTGAGCTCTGTAATCTTCTGGGTAGGAGCTTTGCTGACGGAGCCGGGAGGCCAGTGTGTCGGCTCTATTGGCAGAAGCAACATCCAACCAGACGTATCTGGATGCTGCCATTGAGTCGGCAAATTTTATACAGTTGCACCTTCTCAATCCTTCCGATATCGTAATGGCTTTTGTGTCATCAAATATAAGCCAGCATTGCTCAATGGATATGACGGTGCACTCAGACAACACCGGGATCTTTATTGAAGGATTGGTCATCCTTGCCGATATCACACGCGACACATCAACTGAAGCCTTGTACGTCGTAACAGATCCTTGTTGTCCATAAACCGAATCTTTTTTTTTGCTAGATTACATAGTATTATTGTTGCTGTGGTAACCAACCCATCATGGCAAGGAGTGGATGGTGTCTTTGATGGTGCGTATGTTTCCTGTTGCTATATTTCACCAGCTCATCATTACTTTTGAACGATGAAGTCAATTCCGATGGAGGACATTACATTGTACGGGCCCTCTCAGCATTATATGAGCGCAACACGACATCCTCCAATCTTCGAGAATACATCAAAGAATACATTGGTGTGCAGGTGAGCTTTAGCAAAATTTCCCATGGGGGTATGCATCGCTTATTCTCCTTGACAGTATAATGCCGTCATCGACAAGGCCACTTTGGGTGGAAGCAACATTTATGGGATCCCTTGGACAGGCCCACCGAGGACCGCGTTCTCCAGTTCAAACCAGACCGAAGCTATAAGTGCATTACTCGGTGGGATACAGCTTTTAGACGATCAGTCGTTGGAAAAATCAAGTGATAATTACACCTCCAGTGGGACACCTGGGATCCCTATGTCTAGTGCGAGTGGAACCACATCCTCTCCATCAGTACCAAATCATAAACCAACAGGAGCGATAGTCGGTGGTGTTGTTGGTGGCTTGGCAGTTCTTGTGGTCACAATTGTGTGCATTTTTCTCTGTCGTAGACGACATCGTCAACGGAACGACTTACCTACCGTTGATGCGCGCTCCCCGCAAACACTGACACCATTCATGGCTACAACAAGTCGAGCAGATACATCACGAGAGGCTCATTATAACCAGGGAAAAATAGCTAGATCCCCCGTGTCTGCAAGTAGAGGCGAGTCTTCTGCGTCTTTGCGGGCAGACATGGACGCGAGAAGGGTAGGTATACAGAGCCCAATGATACTCAGGGCAGCAATCAGTCCTTCAAGTCCAATCCACAACAATCAGGGAAGAGAGGAGTTGCTTACCGAGGAATTACTAAGGGTGCTTAATCAACGACGGCTACTTCCACACACACGGGATGGCCAAGATGAGGAACCACCACCAGAATATCGCGAAGGATGGACTATGTGAAAAGTAGTATTATATCTACAGCGACTTGATACACTGACACTGGTAGTCTATCGCAAACATATATTACAATTTTGTAGTTCGATTCATTATTCATAGGTCACTATCCATGAGAGATGGTAAGAAATAATGTGAGTTGTGAAAATACGTTGACTTGAGGCACTTCCGGATGACTGGTGGATCGTTCAGATTCTCCCGAGGAAAGAATACAAGTGTGTTATCTGGTTAGGAAGTTGACGCCGCGCTATTGCAGGTGTAGTTCCTCTTCGGTTGGGAGATCAGGCAGCTGCACATGCCGTTTTGAGAACCCATGTCATACCGCTGCAATTTGCAAGAAATCACCAATAATAAAAGGGTCCTGCTGAAAAATTCTCTTTCTATTCTGTGGCTACAGAAATGTAGGAAGAACGATCTTAATTCCTCATGTCAGCATGACAGCCGGTTTTGTGAATCCTCCAGAAGAAAATTTAAAGTTCGTCATACTTCATGATTCGTCTCGACAGTGAGAGGAAACCCTCTTCTCTGCTCGTATTCACAAAAAAAAAAGATGTTTTGTGATCTTGTTTAGAATCTGCTTCCATCTTCTGATTCGGGTTCTTGACGGGAGACTAGCGGTGTTCCTGTTGAAGGCGCAGCGTTACTGGTGACGAAAGCATGTCGCATTTTATCATATCATAATCACATCGATATATTAGGTATGTAAGGCCTTTCGAAGCTTGATATTTTCATAGAATTGGTCACGCTCATGCTCTACATGCACTTTCGTTCTCGCTGCCAAAAGTGTTGATACGTATGCATATGACTTCGACAAGTATATAGTGAAATTACGCTTGCCGGGCTAAATATTTTGCCTTTCGCTTCCTGATCTTCATATATATGAGAATCTCTCGTGACTTCAAGCGGCCTGTTGTTCTGACTTCAAGATATCTGTTTCATTTCCTTAAATATTGCAGTATTCGGAAAGGCTTCAACGTAATATAAGACTATACGTCCAGTTTACACACTTCCAGACGTTTCTCACCAGGACTGGTGGCTATGCACTGCACCATATGCCAGCTTGGATATTTTTAAACTGTGATCAAGTTAACACATGTACCATCCTCGCTTGGTTTATTCCCTTCATTGCCGGTCAATCATGATGATTGATGTGATGTGATTTGGGATGTGAAAGGGTCTCGTGTCTTCTCCATCACCACCCCGATGCTGATAGCAAACAATGCTGTGTCATACACAGTACGCTCTCTGCAGTGCGTTAGGGATGTAATGAGACATATCATTACATTCCCTCTTGCTGAGGAAGCCAGGGCCACCACTTGCGGTCCGGTACGCTGGAGGCGGATGAGAGATCGCATCGCTCCTAGAGAAGATTTCCCATGAAGCTGATCATCGGTAGATGATCATTTTTCATACAGCTGTGGATGAACAGCAATCAGGATGTGGCTCTTGACACCACCAGCACTACTTATAAGGATCCTGACCATCTGTCGTGGGCCATTTCTTCATTTGCGGTGATGTCCTCCTCAGGCTTAGCAGCAGTCGGGATACCATCCTTAGCTTCAACGATAATTGCCGTTTATCTGGGATCAAGTGTTGCTTTAGTGTGAGTAATTTTCTGATGCTATTTAAATCTTGCGCCGGCTCATGGACAAGTACATCGACCGTAGTCTATATGGGATAACGAACCTCCAAACATTTCTCTATTACAAACGATATACCGACGACTGGTGGTTCTATCGATATTCGGTGCGGAAAATCTACCGTTTTGCCCTCAAAGTACCAGTGAGACCTCATAGAATAACAACAGGTGGCCGTTCTCTGGTAATTCCATCATATTTCACCTTGCTGAAGCTTGGGTACTCATATCCTTTGAAGGATGTTTGATACGCTGCACGTCCTCCTTAGTACGCATGCACTATACTTCTATTTGATTGAATCGTTCGGCAACTATTTGGGACTTATTAACATTGTGTGGTTCGTATCTTCTTGCTTTATCCTTACACCGGCTTTGACTGATGATAAGAGCATAGGAGCTTCAAGGTACAGCCAAAATAAACATGCCCTGGTAACATGCTGATCTCATGTTTTGAGTAGCTCGATGTCGTGATCAATGTGCGTACATCACATTCTTTTCTGCAAACAATGTCCCTGACTATAAGCAGAATCTGGTCAGTGTCCCAAATCGTCAGGACAGACCAGATCGCTTTCGACACGGTCAGCACCCATTTGTGATGTCGTCCTGGGGACAAATTTAATTTCAGAAACAGGTGATCCGGTAAAACTCGTCTCGCTATTCCGGGTTAGAGGCACCACTACCATACGGAGTGATATATCAATGTCTACGAGATACCGTTAACCATGATACATTAAAGGCCTATTCCTGCAGTCACTGATTGATATATCATCTACAGTCATGTCCAAAACGGGTACAAACGGGACCCCAAATCAAAAAACCGTTGCTCACTATTGATGACGACGAGCTCTGCCCATCCACGCAGCAGCCTGACTGAACAGTGGCCGATACGGTCCCGAAATGGGTATTGGATCGCGCCAGGCCTTCTTAGATCGCGCCAGGGGAGTATTATGGATCGCCGATTGTTACTAATGATCTATAACTGTCCAAATTGGTTACATTTGGCCTGGTTCTCTTTCTGAATCTGCCACATACAGTGATTTGTTATATTATAGTATGACAATGAGAATAATATTTAACTGAAACATACAGAAATTATTCAGTCATTAAAATGACTTCATTGCTTGCCTCACCTACAACCATTGTCCCAGAAAGCAGCATTTCTCCACAAAACATAATCAATTTGATTCTTGTGTTGCAGCCTGGTGTTTTGTGTATGCACCAGGACATTGATGAGAGCAACCCCTTCTGTGGTGCTCTACATGACAGTCACAGCTTAACATCATGTTTGAGGATGTATTTGAGATGTTCTGGCATGTTAACATCCAGATCCGTGACATTGGGATATGGGAATGGTTTGGCTCATGGCGGCCATTGTTTTGGGTTTGTTCCGTTATTTTGCTTGGACAAAAATGGCATCAAATTGATTCAATCCGTGGCCGGCTACTGTACCAGTTTACGAGTACCGCTCACATAGTTCGGACTATACGGCCCGTTCACTCAGTGATGTCATCAACATTATGCCGTTACAAAAGTTTACCACTTGTTTAAGGCCAGTTCGCACCGATAAGCCTGAAAAACCTTGCAGAAACACTCAGAACACCCATAGCTTTCATCGTTATATGCTTTCCCCAGCCAAATTGTGCCTTGGAATTTCCATCAGACAAAGCATAATTTGGACCCGATGGTTAATCAAAATGTGCACATTGACCTGTATTCTCGATGGCCCTGCGTCCATAAGCCGTTCCCAAAAACATCAATCCCAGCAAGGGCAGCATTAAAGGTATGCTCAAAGCAGTGCTAGATTAGTGAGTACATTGCATCTCTAGGCTACTTCAAATCTGCTGAATATTTTTCAGGCATAAAAGCGAAATCAATAAACCCCACCGACAAAGTATTAGGTAGTACATCCACATGTGCTCTGGAACGTGACAGTGGGGGACAGGCATGCCTGTATCGATTCTGTACCTCACTGCCGCTGCTCATGGAAGCGGACTAGTCCCTTCGCTTTATGATTACTCTTCTGCATCATTCTGTTTTTATTTTTCATAATATGTTTTATTATATTTGAGGTTATATGTGTGCTAGTAATAGACCATCTACCTGTAATAAAACAGTAGAGATTTGTCCTTGATTTGTTCTGATTATGCATGTCCAAGGAAACAAATTGCCGTAACATAAGGAATAACAAACATGAGGTGTGTTGAGTTTCAGCTGTGATCCGGGTTTAGCACAACCGTTGATTGCAGATCCAGGTACGCATGCAGCAAAGAGAGCGAAGACGACGTCCATCAATCGATTCTGATCCCAGGGTTTGCAGTATTTATAGACAGTTAGCGGAACATATTTTTAGACAGAGAAGCGCACTGTCGGGAGCGCTCGTCGATGGATAAGGGCGGGGAACCGACGTCCAGCGAGCAAGAGTCTTTGGATATGGATGAAGGCACGTGATGTCCATGTGCAGCTGATATATCGTAACCGTGACTGCAGGATCAGTGCATTGATGTATCATGGCCATGTATATTGACCAGTCTTTGATATATCATTTCGTTAGGTGGCCTTCTTAGAGGAGAGTCTACGAGCCAACGAGACGCGAGTCGGTAGGCATGACCCGTACGATGCTCGATATCAGCGTCATCGAAGGTACAAGGATAGTCATTCGAGACGATATCGAGCTTGAATGCATTTGTCCAAACGGTCCGTAGCTTTGTGAGTGCGTGAAATCGTTTGCATGTCTGTGGCTTTTAGCAGCTGGTATCGTAGACTTGAGAGATGCTCACCTGTCTGAGGAGAAGAATATCAGGAACGGAGAGAAACGCGATGGTGTAGATCAACACATCGTCAGCGAGGCCGTAGAAAGTACTGTTCATTGACGTTGGTGTCCAAGACTGGCGGTCCGTGAAGACTAAGCTGGCCTGAAGGTATTTCCCACGCCTTCCAGAAGGTTTTCTCGGTGCGACCAAGATATACACGCGGGCTCCTCCCATCCGAGCGCATTTCTAATCGGATCCACAAGGAAAGGTTCAAATGAATTAAATCCTCCCATCATTCCTCCTCAAAAATGGTTCGTAAGACATGTCGCCGGTCCATTGGGATGATTGCCTTTGATATACATCAGAGTAATGGGAGAATTCAGAAAGTGGACAATGTACAACAGCGGAATACTGTACAGAAATTTCGTGGAAAATAGAAATAAAGCTCCAAACGTATACGGTCGTGACATCCTCGTAAATACTTACGGTCATGAATCACAACTACAAGAGCGAAAATATCTATCTCCAGTATTCTTCAGTATACGCCCAATCTAAAGATTCCTCACGACTAGCAACGAACTCATTCCAGGCTCTTTCACGCGTCTGCTGTCCCCAACGTTCGTGACGATAATTTGCTACTTGAGACCAGAGAACATTCGAACTCTGCTGAACAGTGCGAACAGTAGGAGTTGGATCACTGGTGTCTAAAGTAGACGCCAACGGTGGAAAATGTTGGTAGGAAGCGTGACTTATCGTGGAAACAATGTTGGAACTCGCCGTTCCCAATTGATCGAATGATTCTTGTGGCGACGATATGCTGGGTAAGCCATAGCTGGCCTGGACCTGCTGGTGAGGCGTACGAACAACAGCCGTATTGGCGACATTGTCCCAGATCGTGCTCTTTCGATTTGGAGCCGAAATAAATGGAGGGAAATCTCGCTCTTGACACAAAACATTCAAACCGTTATTACTGGCCTCCGTAGGACCAACTTCCAAGTCTGGATACCGACGTGGAAAGAGTGTCTTCACATCAAACTTAGAACGCTCCTGAATGGTCCGAGGAGATGCAGCGTGGTAGACAGGCGCGTGCTCCCCTCTAGCATCTGGGAGGTTCGCTCGCTGTTCTGCTACCGTTGTGCATTCTATCCAGGGTCTTCCACAAGCAAGTTTGCCAACAAGAGTCGGCCTTCCTGAGCCCAAGAGAAAATTCTTGTTTGAGACGACAATAAGGCCTCGACGACAGCGTGTGAGCATGACGTTCATTCGCTCATTAGAGCGTAAGAACCCAGGGTTCCAGCACCGCACAACAGAAACGATGATGATGTCTGCCTCATTTCCTGTGTGTATAATGTAAATCCAACGTTCCAATGTATACACAAATCAGTTACCTTGGAAACTGTCGACGTTGAATACCCGCCGTTCCCAAGGTAGATCTTGGCTCTTAAGCTCTTCTTCTATCGCAGCTCTTTGGGCATCGTACGGCGTGATAACACAAAAATCATGACTCTGGTAATAATGCTGAACGAGCTGGGCGACAGTTCGAACTTCATCATCGTTCTACCAAAGGAAAGATCGTGAGTTATTATGATATTAATCGGCATGAACTCAAAGGCTTACCTGCCAGCTGAATCCAGATTTCTTCTCATTGCCGTTTCTGGCGTCAATGAATGCGATACAGGACGGATCCGCTATACCATGCTCCGAACGGAGCCGATTGTCGTAGACTTCCCGAGAGATGAAGTCACCCAATGGATGGGGCATACGATCTGTGTGGTACACTTGAGGTGAGGCGATATAAAATAAATTACCTGGATTAGAACGCACATTGAGTATCCAACCTATGCGCAATATCTTTCAGATGGTCGATGTCGAAGATACATTGCATCGATGGGGCCTTTTCTTTTCCATAGGGCGGTACTGGTCAATGATAAAGATGAGATAAAGATGAATGAAATAACATTTTGGAGCTCTGACGCTGTTTAGGATCGCCGAAGAAGCAGACTTTCTTCATCACGTCTTTGAATTTCACGAACACGTGCTGCAATAAGATACTATCAGCTTTTGATTCCAGTTGAGAGATAACCTAGCGCTCGCCATATATTCAAACACATTGATCTGAGAAGCTTCGTCGATAACAAGAGTCCTCGGAGGCACTAGGTCGAACATCCCGTTTTTGTCGAATGTTGAGTTTGAGACCATGCTCAGCGTTGATAGGATAATGCTCGATTCACCGATGATATGTTGTAGGTCCTTCTGATTCTTCGGAAGCAAGTCCCCACGTAACAATCTGTCTTCAATATTGGTGTAAAGATGTTCGTGCCTGTCCCGTCAGAAATCAGGGACGATGCATAGCACAAAATGAGAGTTTCTCACCATTCGACATAAAACTCTTTGGACACGATGGTTTTGAAGTCCACGCCATTCGACGCCAATTTCTCTGCAATGTTCTTTACGGCGACGTTAGAATGAGCTATTATCCAGGCCGGTAAACCACTTTGTCTCCATATCTCGGCCGCTGCAGAGATAGTAGACGTTTTCCCAGTTCCAGGTGGGCCTAATAGAAATTGGATTAGATTAGACAGTATCGCGCATGCATTGACTATTCGTCACCATGAACCAGGACTAGCGGTCGTGAAGATAGCATCGCTGACACCACCTCCCGTTGTGATTCGTTCAGTTTCGTAACACAAACGAACGACGATTTAGCACTGGAGACGAGGTCTTTCTTGTCCTCGTTGCTCGGAAACCAGAGTATCCTCACGAATTTAGATTGCCTAATATGACATTCGCCCTGTAAAGCGCGAAGTAAAAACAGACCGCGAGCCTTTTCGGCGTTCGTTTCTCTCTCCCTGCCAAAGACCGTAACACCAGTCACTTTTCCGTGAAAAGGACCAGAAACATTGATATCGGTTCGCTTCCCATGGGCATTGCTTGGTGACCCCTTGAATTCGTGACCGTCGGAGGTAGTTAAAAGGACCGAAAGCTTTTGCGGAAGTGTCATAAATCGAACGAAATTAGAACATAGAAGGGCATACTTGGGGACTACTGCGTACTCGTGTCTTGAAACGAGAATTGTACAGTTGCAGTTGACCGCTGTTATCCTGAATGACTTCAGTGAAGTCATTGGAAATCTCCGTTGGCTTGGCACATTCCAGAATTCTGGCTTGGGATAGTAGGTGACCTAGACATTCGAGAACCTTGATGTTGAAATAATAGATAGGTAAACACGTGAAGCCGCATTTTTTTGAAAGTAAAGGATAGTTCACCTCCCGCTTCAGCCATCGAGTCTCGATGGGCCTGATTAAAGCTGCAGTACTCGTATTCTTGTTGATGATACTACGTTTCACACATTAGTTGATTCATGGCATGATTGAATATGGCGAAGACTTACACAGCAGAAATCCACGCGCGAAGGCAAACCTTTCTGATATTTTCACCCAATGACTCGTCTAACTTGTCGTTCCATAGACTGTCCACAGCGAAAGCATCGATTTTGCTTGATGAGACTCTGGAGAGGAGTGTTGAAGGATAAGATAGACTTCTGGGTTGTTTTGATAGGAAGGTGGACAAATCTGTACCTTGGACATGGCGCTTTAGATGGCAATAAATCCGAATGGAGAGCTGCGGCATGTGGAAGCCTGCTAAAACAGGCTTTTTGACAGACATTAAGGTGCAGAGAGACTCATTGTCAGGAAATGTGAAGCCGTCGTCGGAAAGGGAGATGATAACCACATCCTGAGGTGTGGCAACGGCAAGGTACTCCATCTCGCTGCCTGGTGCATGGACCATGGATACTCCCAAGCATTTCTCCCTCAACAGGGCTTCCACTGCCCTACCTGCGTTTCGGCGGGAGTATAGTCGAATTCGTATCTCCCTACGCTCGTGAGGAAGGATGTATTGCTTGAGCGTATCCATGGGAGTAGGACGGTAAGAGAGGAAGCGAATTGCCAACGTACACGTCGGGCGCTAATCATCTACGTGGGAGCTTCTTCCATTGGCGGGCGACCCTTAGGTGGGAAAGAAGCGTAGATGTTGATTGCACGGTTTCGCAATGTATAACGGTATGTGACTGACTATTCATGGTTGAATGTTGAACCGTGAACATTGAAGCAAGCTCTAGTGTTGAGGCGTGACAAGCTTAGGTTAAGAATAATGTCGCATTTCTCCTGACGCACGTGCTATGTCATTGGGGTGGCGAAATATCTGATGCAGGCTCTGCGTACTTGCAACGCTAATGTGGTCACCCCCAGACGACGTAATGTTAGGATTCTACCTGTGATATTAACATTTGCTGTTGTCGAATAGAGAAGCAGTACGTGCTTTCCAAGAAATCGATGGTGTGAGGTCCTGTGCAGCACCGGTCACTATGGGCAGCACCACCGATATCTGCACAATAAAAAGAGGCCACATTTCCTAGGACTAGACACGCCATCTCAACTTTCGAAGATAGTGGAAACAGGGAGCGAACAATAAGCAAGCTGGCGAGGAGATGGGAATCGAGGCAATATCACTTGCAGATTAACAAAGGCTATGTAAAACAAGGTGATAATCATATCCGACCCTGGTTATACAGGAGAAGAAAGGATGGGTAGTTTTGTCGATGGGCCTGAAATTGGTGCTTGATTCTCGAACTCGAAACCTACTTTCCGACAATAAGGGCACTGTATTTCTGAACAGCATGTGGTATCGATGGCCAGCGAGTATTCACCCAAGGAGGTTGGGCGAGCAGCTATCCATAGATCAATAGAAGGGTGGAACGACAAGACGCGAATAAATGGCAGCCTGATGAGAACAGAGGTAAGAATGGCGCTCGAACGAGATGGTAATGCACACAGAAAACATTAGAATAGCCACTAATTAATGTTCAAGCAATGGGTAGTGGCTAGTGATTCGCAAACGCGACGACTGGAGTTGATCAACTCCTATTCATTGAATTGAAATTCCCCTTACTGTTATCCTTGTAGAGTTCGATTCTCCACCGGCGCATATTCTCAAGCCTCTGCATTTTTAGTGATAGATGCGTTTCGTTAATGTCTGTAATCATCTGTTTCGTATTGGTACTCCATCCAAATGCATGAGCTAGTTGCTCTCCTCCATGTATTTGGGGAGACGAACGGATGGTGTAACAATAAGGTTCAATTCCTCATGGCACTTTTTCACAAGTTCATGTATCAGCTTCTGCTCAGTGCTCTGTTCGCTCCAAGTAGCAAATCTCTCTTTAAGTACTCGTTTCTAAGTGTACGTCAGTGATAAGATTGGAGCCGAGGTATTGAAGATTATGAGCCTAAGGTAAAACGGCCCAATAAGCACAGGGCACCTGATGAAGCTCTGTTGGCGCATGGGTGCTCAATATTTTTTCCACACGGAGGTATCTTATTGTCACACAAGAAATGCAAGGAACAGACACAACGTACAAGGAGGATGAATTGGAGATAGAAAAGTATGGACATCACCCTTCAGAACTTCAGGCTTCCAGTGGGATTCGAACCCTGATGGTGGACGTTCAATATAGTGCATCACAGAAGCGAATACTAGTACTTGCAGCTCTATCCTTACTACAGCTGAACAATCGTGACCTTTCCAAAGCCCGATCCAAGGGCGATCCTCCCAAGATCTTCGTCGTAATCGAACGCCGTCCAGTTATTGAGGGGGTTCACGCAGACCTCGCGAACACGGACTTGGGTGCTAGGGTTCAGCGGACCGGGGAAGACAGCTGCGATGAGCCTTTCGCAGCCGTCGTGCTCCTCCCAGTGTGGGACCATGGCGCGCTCATGCGGACGGATCCATACGGCAGTGGCCCGCTTGCCGAGGATCACGTCGGTACATCGAAGAGCTCCGCGTCGGGACGACACTTTGCTTGTAAGGGTTGGGGGAAAGGAGGAGAGGGAGTAGAGCTCGAGTGAGTTTAGCTCGGATGCCCAGGGATTGTCGCTCTGGGAGCGGATGAGGATGGACGTTGGTGTTGCACTAGCGCCATCGACCCAGCCGAATGAGTGTGTGGCAATGCGGGCGAGGGTGGAATCGTAAAGAGAGACGGAGCGGGCGCGGACGACGAGGATGGTGGCCGGGGCGAAGACAACTTGAAGGCAGTGGTCGTGCTGGGTGTCGCCGACGTTGTTGAGGTGGGCGCGTTCGTCGGTCTTCCAGTTGTAAATCACCGTCTGGGAGACGTCATCGTCGAGTGCTATGACGTCACCGCTGAGGGTGACTGGGCGCAGGTCAGTGTCGATGGATCGGATTTCGTGCAGGGTCCCGTTGTCATCTAGGCGAAGGAGCACGATTCTCTGTGACCTAGATACATCAGGGATCGTTCATAACAGTGACGGACACTCACAGTGACACTGCTACGCCCGCTTCAGACTCTGGTTCCGTGTTCAGCTTCACCCCAGTGAATATCGCGCCTTTTGGAGACCATTCGGAGCACTTGCGCTGCCGGCTAGTGTCCCAAATCGTCAGGACGGACCAGATCACTTTCGACACGGTCAGCACCCATTTGTGTTGTCGTCCTGGTACAAATTCGATTTCAGAAACGGGCGACCCAGTAAAACTCGTCTCGTTTTGCGGGTGTAGAGGAGAGTCTGCGAGCCAACGGGATGCGAGCCGGTAGGCGTGACGCGTGCGATGCTCGAGATCAGTGTCGTCTACCGGAAAGGGATAGTCATTTGATACGATGTCGAGCTTGAATGCATTTCTCCAGACAATCCGTAGCTTTGTGAGCGCGTGAAACCGTTTGCATGTCTGTGGCTCTTAGCAACTGGTATCGGAGTCTTGAGAGATGCTCACCTGTCTCAGGAGAAGAATATCTGGAACGGAAAGAAACGCGATGGTGTAGATCAACACATCATCAGCGAGGTCGTAGAAATTACTGTTCATGGACGTTCGTGTCCAAGAGTAGCGGACCGTGAAGCCGATGACTAAGCACAGCGGGAGCTATTTCGCACGCCTTCAGTGCCCACTCGTGACTCCACAGCACACAACGGTAAGTATGAGCAAGTTTACATTCTCGTCAATACTATTTTATGCTGTGTTCTGCACAGTAAGTATCTTGAAGTCACATACGTACTGTCACACAATACGAAACCGAACAATCAACGTCAACATATGTATTCCCCCACCCAATCAGCATTCATCAATTGGAGAAGCTGCCTCGTGGATGATTGTGCACGTTTGCACCTCGCTTCCACTCTCATCGTCTTGCTCCGATGGATACCCTCAAGCAGCACATCCTCCCTCATGAGCGGAGGGAGATACCTATTAAACGATACTCCCGCCGAGATGTAGGTAGGGCAGCCGAAGCCCTGCTGAGGGAAGAATGCTTGGGTGTATCCATGGTCCATGCGCCAGGCAGCGAGATGGAATACCTTGCCATTGCTAAGCTTCATGAAGTCATTATTATCTCCCTTTCCGACGACACATTCTCCGATGATAAGTCTCTCTGCACCTTAATGTCCGTGAAGAAACCCGTTTTAGCAGGCTTCCACATGCCGCGGCTTGCCATTCGGATTTATTGCCATCTGAAGTGCAATGTACAAGGTATAGATTTGTCCACCTTCCGATCAAAATCACCCGGAAAGCCATCTTGCCCTTCAACACTCCTCTCTAAAGCCTCGCCAGGCAAATTGAGCGCTTTCGCTGTGGACAGTCTATGGAACGACAAGCTGAACGGGACCTTGGGTGAAAATATCAGAAAGGCTTCCCTTCGCGCTTGGATTTCTGCCGTGTAAGTTTCCCCACGTTCAATGACTGTGCCATGCATCAATTGATCCGTGAATCGTAGGATCATCAGCAAGAGTATGAGTACTGTAGCTTTGGTCAAGCCCGTTGAGACGCGATGGCTGAAGCTGGAGGTGAACTATCCCTTTACATCCAATGAATGCCATTTACCGTGTTTCATTTTACCATCAAGGTTCTCGAATGTCTAGGTCGCCTCCTATCCCAGGCCAATATCCTCGAATGTGCCAAGCCAACAGAGATTTCTAATGACTTCACTGATGTCACCGAGGACAAGAAAGGTCAATGGCAACTGTATAATTCTCGTTTCAGGACACGAGTACGCGAGGATCGCCAAGTATGCAATTCTTTGCCCCAATTTCGTTTTCGACTTATATGACACTGCTGTAACAGCTTTCGGTCCTTTTAACCACCTCGGACGGTCACGAATTCAAGGCATTACCAACAAAGTCCCACGGGAAGCGAACCAATATCAAAGTCTCAGGTCGTCTTCGAGGGAAAGTGACTGGTGTTAAGGTCTTCGGCAGGGAGGGAGCAACAAACGCCGAAAAGGCTCGCGATGTGCTTTTACTCCGCGCTTTACAGGGCGAATGTCATATAAGGCAATCCAAATTCGTGAGGATGCTGTGGTTCCCGACCAAGGAGGACAAGAAAGAACTTGTCCACTCCAGCGCTAAAGCGTCTTTCATTTCTGTTAGGAAATTGAACGCATCACAACGGGAGGTGGTGTCGGCGATGATATCTGCACGGTGTCAGGGTCCAACCCAACTCGTAAATCCTATCACTAAGCCCGGCTGTCTCGCGTTCGGACAATCACCGTATGACTCGGAGTAGAACCTAGAGAGGATGTAGACTTGCTGTCTAGTTCGCGAGCAGTTGAGTTAGAGTAAGTGTATTAGACTTTAGTCCGAGCTGAGGGTTACCCTCTTAAATACATGGGTTTATATACTACTGACTATGTCGCTATAATTAGATTGTCTTAGTGAGCGCCTGGCGCGAACCGACAAGGAATGACGATAATATGGGTGTATACTCGTGAGGTTGTAATACGTGCCTTCACCGAACGATACCGTTGAGGTATTGGTGAGGTCGAGTTGGTTAGATTAGATAGGATAATGGTGAAAACGTGACATTACCCCCCCCTTAAGATCGTCGTCCCGACGATTGTCTAGTTAGGGTGGGAATCCCAAAATTCCTGGATGAGTTCTTGACAATGCGGTATTTCATCGTCGCGGAACCATTCATTCTCTTCGTTTGGACAGTTCTTGTAGTGTACGAAATAATACCAACGTCCCCACTTCTTTTCTGCTTTTAGGATTTGGTCGACTTCGTCTTCCAAATTCCCTTCGACTAGTATTTGTGGGGGTCGTGGGGGTAGTTCTTGGTTCGGGAATTGAGCAGGGTGGAAAGGGGTGAGGAGTGTTTCATTGAAGACGTTGTGGATTTTCCATGTGGGTGGAAGTTCTAATCGGTATGCGGAAGCACCTATTTTTTCGATGATCGTGAATGGGCCTACTCATTTGTCCTCCAACTTCTTCTTGGGGCGTTCAGTTCTCAAGTTGGTGGTTTCTAACCAAACTTGATCCCCGGTTGCATATTGGATGGATTGTTCGTTTTTTCGGTCATACTGTTTTTTCATCTGTTGATTGGCCTTCTCCATTTGGGCGGCCACTTTGGCATGTACGTCCTCCATTTCTTTTACGAATTCTTCTGTTGCTGGATGTACCCTTTGTTTTCCTGCCGGTCTGACTTTCACTTCCCGTCCGTAGTTTACGAAGAACGGGGAATATCCCGTGGCTGAATGGACCCGATTGTTGTGTGCGAAGGCTGCCATCGGAAGCCAGTCTACCCAGTCATTTTGCCTGTAATTGATAAACATGCGCAAATACTTTTTGAGTTCTTGGTTGACCCGTTCGGTCTGTCCGTCAGTTTGGGGATGGAAAGCCGTGCTAGCGTTTCCAGCGATGCCTAACTCCTTGTAGAATTCTTTGATGAACCCTGATACGAACTGGGGTCCTCGGTCGGAGATTATTTTGGTAGGCATCCTGTACTTGCAGAAAACTTCGTCCCGTAAGATTTTAGCCCATCCTTGGGCGGTTAAAGCTTTGTTGATAGGGACGAAAATCACCGCTTTGCTGAACCGATCCACTATTACTAGGATTGAGTCGTAGCCTTTTGATTCTGGGAGATCCGTGATGAGGTCTACCGTGATATGCTCCCAGGGTTCCTTGGGTACTTCGTTTGGGTACAAGGGGGCGGCTCGTTTTCCGGTTCTTGGCTTCGTTCGTTGACACATCTCGCATCCTTTGCAATACACTTCTATGTCCTTTTTTGCCTTTGGCCACCAGTATTCTCTCTGCACTAGTTCCAGGGTTTTTGCTACTCCGGGATGTCCTGCCGTTTGGTGATCATGACTCATGGCGATGATGTTCCCTCGTAGGTTTTGGTCTTTTGGGATATAGATCCTTCCGTCATATTCTATCATCCCCTCTTTCTGTTTCATTCCCCTTTCGTGCATCAGGGAGCTTCCTATTTTGGGGTCCCACAACGTCTTGTTTCTGGTTGCCTGTTTGATCGATTGGTGAATCTCTTCGACTGCTGGCATGATTATGGCTCTGAAGTGTTCTGGTTTTAACAGGACAACATTTTGGTTGTCGTTGGTCCCCATGTCGTGGTCCGCTCTTCTGGACAGTAAATCGGCCTTTCTGTTTGCCGTTCCTGGTTTGTGGTAAAGCACGAAGTGGTACTCTGCTAACTCTGATACCCACCGTGCTTGTCTTCGGTTGAGTTTCTGAGGTTTTCGGAAATACTGGAGGTTTTGATGGTCTGTCCATATTTCGAAGTCTTCTGCTGCTCCCATGAGGTAATGTCGCCAATCTTCTAAGGCGATCATTATTGCTAGGAGTTCTTTGTCGTAGATTTCATAATTTCGCTCCGTTTGAGTTAGTGCCTTTGACATGAAAGCGACTGGCCTCCATATTTCGTCATGTTTTTGGGACAAAACTGCGCCTATTGCCCCCTCACTAGAATCCGCTTCCACGCGGAATTTCTTGGTTACATCAGGCATCATTAGTACTGCCTCTTGCCCTATTTGCTTCTTTACTTCTGCGAATGCCTCGTCTTGTTTCTTTCCCCATTGCCACTCCCCTTTTCCTGTCAGTTGGGTCATCGGCCTTACTATTCGGGAATAATTTCGGATGAACCTTCGGTAGAAGTTCGTGAACCCTAAAAAACTTTGGAGTTCTTGTTTCTTTTCCGGTTTGGGCCATTTCATGATCCCTTCTACCTTCATGGGGTCCATTCGGATCTTTCCTTCACTGATGATGACCCCTAGGTATTCGGTTTCTAATACCTCGAACTCGCATTTTTCCGCTTTAAGAAATAAGTCGTTCTTTCTTAATACTTCCAATACTTGTCTGACCAGTTTTCTATGTTCGTTCTGGTCTTTGGAGAATATCAAGATGTCGTCGAGGTATATCGTGACCTTTCCGCTAGCTATAAGGTCTTTGAACAGGTCATTCATCATTGTTTGGAAGGTGGCTGGTGAATTGGTGAGTCCAAAGAACATTACGAGTGGTTCAAATAGTCCGCGATTAGTTCTGAAGGCGGCTTTCCACTCGTCTCCCTCCTTCATTCTGACGTTGTTGTATCCCCACTGGACATCTAGCTTGGTGAAGTATTTCGTGCCTCTTAGTTTGTCCATGAGGTCCGTGATTAATGGTAATGGGTATCTGTTCTTTACCGTTATTTCATTCAGCTTTCGGTAATCTTGTACCGGTCAGAGTTTTCCGTCTTTCTTTTTGACAAAGAAGAAGGGTGAAGCCATTGGCGATTTGGACGGTCGGATTCGTCCGGTGGCTAGGTTTTCGTCGAGGAATTTATCAAGCTCTTCTTGCTCGGCAAGGTTTAGTGGGTATACCTTGCAGTCTAAGGATGCTTTGGCATTGGGTACTAATTCAATTGCATGGTCCCATGGTTTCCTTAGTGGTAATTCGTCGAAGTTTTCCTTCGAGAATACGTCCTCAAAGTCCCTGGCCCATTCTGGGACTATTTCTTCGTAGGTTTTTCCTTCTTTTTGGGTGTGCGCTTGGGCAGCTAAGTCGTTCGCTTTCGTTCCCATTGCGCGTATTCTGATGGCTTCGCTGAAGTCAATTGCTAGAATTCTATCGCCCGTTTCTACTTCTTCTCCCCATCTGGCTTCCGGGTCTTCGTCTGGTAGTTTGAATTCTACCTTTCGACAATCACACCGTACTAGGGATATTTCTCCCGTCTGCCAGTTGACCATCGGGTTGTGCCTTTTTAGCCAGTCGTACCCGAGAAACATCGTGGCTGTCCCAATATTAGTGACAGCGAGTTCCAATAGTTCCGTATGATCTCCTATTTTTACTCGCATATGGGCGTACTCCTCGATATCTCCTTCTTTGTTGCGGGTTCCATCGGCATTGTAGACAGGGCTTTTGAATGCCGCTTTTACAGTGTTAAGCCCTTGTTGTCGTACAAATGTAGAGCTTATGATGCTATGAGTGCAGCCACTGTCTAGTAGGGCATCAACGTCGAAGGTTCTCCTAGTGTCTATTGCTTCGAGCTGCAATTTGACACTTACTGACTTTCCAGTTCTGCCCCTGATGTGTCTCGGGGCCCCCTTCAAGTCGTGTAGCCAGTCCAAAATCATGTCCCAACGTTCTGACCTCCATTCTTTGGGTCCGGCGACATCGTCTATCATGTCGTCGCACACTTCGCTTCGTCGTTTGGGGTGGACCCAGTCGCGTAGGATAGCCATACGTTCTTCTCTCGTCTTGGCTTCTCGAACCGCGCGTTGAGTCCATTCGGCTGTGAAGGGTTTCATCCAGACCGAGATAAGGGGTACCCGTCTAGCTTCCGAGGAAGTCACGGCCTTTTCAGGCAGGGTGTTGCCGCCGGTAGTCGCCGTACTCTTGGCGCTATCGGTTGGGCGTCTTGCCTCAGTTGCCTGAGGACTTTTTCGCTTCGGGGATGGCCCGCATGCGTCCATGTTTTGGACTGAGTCCCTGGCCATGGCAGCCAACCATCTTCTGAATGAGGTGTCGTCTTCCTCATCCGGTACTTCGACTATAGAAACGCTTCGTGAGCTTCGAGTAACTGTTGGCGCACTTACCGAAGAGGATCTTGATCGGGCTGCCCACTCTCGTGCCCGATGAGGCGCTTGTGCCCCATCAATTGAGAACGCTTGCTGATCTTCGCTTAGCGCGGATGCTGAGTCCGAGTCTGAGCCGCCCTTGTCGGATGAGTCATCCTCGTCCTGTGGGTGCGTATCTCCCAGGGGTTCAGTCAGGTTGTCCGCGCCGTTCGATTCGTTGTTTGATCCGCGGATAGCTTCTCGTCCCGCCGTTCCTGGGACACTCGTCTGTTTGCCCGGTGCCTTGGCGTCCGTGGGCGGCGATTGAGCTTTGCGCCGTCGTGGCGTTTCTTCGGGTGGCGTCGCGGTATTCCCAGTTCCCACCTGAGCCGTTTTTTCAAAGGGGACCGCCCTCCTGGATTTCTCCAGTGGGTGTCTATCCAATGCCCCACCCGGTAATCCAGAGGATTCCGTTGTGGCAGGTGGTGATATGGTGGTCACCTTTTCGTTCAATGATTTCACTCGCGATGAGCTACTCTCCGGACGTTTAGGGGTTTTGCACTGGGCTCTCCCCTCTTGACTTTCGACCGGTGTCGTCCTTCCGGTGGTTGGGTTTTCTGATTCGGTTTTGGGTTCACACTCGTCGACAGGTAGAATGGAATATTTATTGCCGGTACCTACAACTGCGTTATTAGTAATTATGCATCCTGCGCGAGTGCCTGTCCCTGTTAGTCCTTTGGCTGGCGCAGACGAATCTACTGCCCGGCCTCGTCTTTTACCTCCTCTACCTTCGTGGTCGACGGAGTCGGTTCCGTCGTTGTCTCCGTCTCTTTCTCCTCCTTGATTGCGTCCATAACCGCTCGTACGTCTGCATGGTTGAATTTGCGCTTGGGGCATGCGTGGGACATGTGTCCCTTTTCGCTGCATTTGAAGCACCTCCCCTCCTTCTTGAGTTTGTCGAGGTCCATGGGAGCGCCCTGCCCTCTGTACGTGGTGCCAGTGCCCGTCTTCTTTTCGGGCACGCTGGAGGATTCTTGACCACCCTTCTGGGGCGTGGTCGTTCTGTTGCCGCTGCTCGGCACCGCCCCCTGTGCCTTCCTGATGCGGAAGTTATAGTTGAGCCGGAGGAGGCGTGCCTTGAGCCCCTGGTAGTCGAGTGGGATCTCACCGTCCCCAGTATAGATCTTTTCGATCGCCTGCGGGCAGGCGGCTTTCTCGAGTTGGGAGTACATCATTTTAGCCTCGTGGATTACTCCCGCTTCCAGGGCTAGTTCTTCAAAGCGTTGGAAGAACAGGTCCCCGTCGGGGTATGCTGTCTGCCGTAGCTTTTCCCATTGCGCCTGTTTGATGCGCGCGTTGGAGTCTTTCCAAAACCGTTGGTTCGTCGCGGCTTTGAATTCTTCGTAGGTCGGGTACCTGACCTGACCGTTGGCGTCTCGCAGCTCTAAAAGCTGTAGGTTCCACCATGTCTGTGCTTCTTTCTCGAATCTCGAGACACAGAAGACCACCTTGTGAGGGTGGTGGCGGAAGTGTCTGTTGTAGACGTTGAAGTGTAGTTCGCACTGATTAAAGAATTGTGCGATGTCGGAGGAGTCCCCCTTGAATGGTTCGGGCTCCCGGAGGATCTTTGGTTTAAGATCGTCCCAGGGTTGGGCCTGCCCTGCGGCCAGGTTCCAGTCTCCTGGTGGTGCTGGGGGTCTCCCTGGGGGGCTCGGGAATCTGGGAAGCGGGTACCGTTGCGGTACTGCTGGCGGTCCTGGTGGGGGTGCTGGCGGGGCTCTGCCGCCACCAGCTCCGCTCCCACCGGCTGCCGGTTGCGCTCCTGCGAAGGGTCGGTTGCTAAAAGGGTGGGTGTTACTGGGTCCCCCGCCATAGGCATAGGGTTCTTCTGATAGGGGTGAATGATGGGGCGGGGTCGGTCGAAGCGGTGCCGGGCGGTTCCATTTTGGAATCGATCGTGTGGGATGCATTGGGTGCATCCGGTTCCATAGGTTGGCAGCTCTGTGGCCGGTCTCGGCTATTAGGACCGCTTCTGCATAGAATGGGTTAATGTCCTTATTTTCCTTGTATTCTATGCCCGCTTCTTCGCTTAGCCATTCTACTGACTCGATTAGAGTGGCCCGAATGTGGTCCTCCAGCTCCATCCAGCCCATTTCTTCTGGTTCCTTACTCGCTACTCCCTGTTCCCTCGGCGATCTGTAAGAGCTGGCGGTGGAGTTCGAGCGTGTGCGCTCAGAGCTGGTCCCAATGGAACTCCTGGTTCCGGGGCGGGACTGGAGAAAGATCGGGGATAGAGTTCGGGGTGATGGAGTCGGCTGGATTGGGGTGTGCGCTGGTGGTGGTGAACAGGGAGTCGGGTGTCGGGGTGTCGGTGCGTGGATGGGTATTAGGTATGTGGACAGTTCAACTGGTGCTGGAGGTGGCACTGCTGTTGCCCAGGTGGAGTTGGCTATTGCTACTGTAGAAGGTTGCTGCTTCCACGTCGATTTTGCCTTCCTCAACACTCTCTTGAGGGCATTGTTCAGGGTTCCAGCCGTCAATCTCTGGGATGACGCGCTGGGTGGTCGGGAAATGCATTGGGTGGTAATGGATGGGTGGAGGGATGCGGATGACGGGCCCCCTGCGGCGGGGTGTCCGTGTTCTGGCTCGTTGTTCCTGGCGTAATCCATGCCTATGGGTGGTATAGACAATGATGGCGACAGCGAGGATGGAAAACCCGAAGGTTGCGAGGAAGAAGATTTCGACGTTCGATTCTTTCATGAAGGGCGGGAGTGAGACTCCCGTGTTCCTTCAATCCTGCGAGAAAGTCGGTAGGAGAAAGCTCGGACTAATTGTCAGGGTCCAACCCAACTCGTAAATCCTATCACTAAGCCCGGCTGTCTCGCGTTCGGACAATCACCGTATGACTCGGAGTAGAACCTAGAGAGGATGTAGACTTGCTGTCTAGTTCGCGAGCAGTTGAGTTAGAGTAAGTGTATTAGACTTTAGTCCGAGCTGAGGGTTACCCTCTTAAATACATGGGTTTATATACTACTGACTATGTCGCTATAATTAGATTGTCTTAGTGAGCGCCTGGCGCGAACCGACAAGGAATGACGATAATATGGGTGTATACTCGTGAGGTTGTAATACGTGCCTTCACCGAACGATACCGTTGAGGTATTGGTGAGGTCGAGTTGGTTAGATTAGATAGGATAATGGTGAAAACGTGACACACGGCCGCTGGTCCTGGTTCATGGTGAGGAATGGTCGGCGCAAGCGCGATATTGACTAATTCATTCCAATCTCCTCCAGGCCCGCCTGGAACAGGGAAAACGTCTACTATTTCTGCGGCAGCTGAGATATGGAGACAAAGTAGTTCACCGACCTGGATAATCGCTCACTCTAACGTCGCCGTGAAGAACATCGCAGAGAAGTTGGCGTCATATGATGTGGACTTCAAAATCATCGTGTCCAAGGACTTTTATATTGAATGGTGAGAAACCGCCTCATTCTGTGCCATACATTGTTCCTGATTCCTGACGGGAAAGGCATGAACATCTGTACGCCAATATCGAAGACAAAGTGTTACGTGGGGACTTGCTTCCGAAGAATCAGAAGGACCTACAACGTATCATCGGTGAATCGAGCATTATCCTATCAACGCTGAGCATGGTCTCAAACTCAACATTCGACAAAAACGGGATGTTCGACCTAGTGCCTCCGAGGACTCTTGTTATCGACGAAGCTTCTCAGATCAACGTCTTCGAATATATGGCGAGCGCTAGGTTATCTCTCAACTGGAATCAAAAGCTGACAGTATCTTATTGCAGCACGTGTTCGTCAAATTCAAAGACGTGATCAAGAAAGTCTGCTTCTTCGGTGATCCAAAACAGCGTCAGGGCTCCAGAATATCTTTGCCTCGACGTCTATCTCATTTTTCTCATTGACCAGTGCCGCCATACGGCAAGGAAAAGGCTCCATCGATGCAATCCATCTTCGATATTGGCCATCTGAAAGGTATTGCGCATGTGTTGAATATCCAGTGTACGTTCGTTCCGGCTCCAATAATTCGTTTTATACCGCCTCGTCTCAGATCTGCCACACAGATCGTATGCCTCATCCATTGGGCAACTTCATCTCTCAAGAAGTCTACGACAATCGACTCTACTCGGAGAATGACATAAAAGATCCGTCCTGTATCGCATTCATTGACGCCAAAGACGGCAAGGAGGAAAAATCTGGATTCAGCTGGCGGGCACGTCTTTGAATTCAGGCTAATCAATATCGCACTAACTTTCATTTGTAGAACAATGATGAAGTTCAAACCGTCGCCCAGCTCGTTCAGCATTATTACCAAAGTCGTGATTTTTGCGTTATCACGCCGTACGATGCCCAAAGAGCTGCGATAGAAGAAGAGCTTAAGAGCCAAAGTCTGCCGTGGGAACGGCGGGTGTTCAACGTCGACAGTTTCCAAGGTAACTAAGCTTTGCAGACATCATTGGAACGTTCAGATTTACGTTATACACACAGGAAATGAGGCAGACATTATCATCGTTTCTGTTGTACGGTGCTGGAACCCTGGGTTCTTGCGCTCTGATGAGCGAATGAACGTCATGCTCACACGCTGTCGGCGAGGCCTTATCGTCGTCTCAAACAGGAATTTTCTGTTGGGCGCAGGACAGCCAACTCTCGTTGGTAAACTGGCTTGTGGACGAGCCTGGATAGAACGCACGACCGTCGCAGAACAGCGGGCGAGCCTCCCAGATGCCAGGGGGGAACGCGCGCCTGTCTTCCGCGCCGCATCTCCTCCTCCGGCAGTTCGGGAGCGTCCTAAGTTTGATGTCAAGGAACTCTTTCCGCGTCGGTATCCAGACTTGGACGTTGGTCCCACGGAGGCCAGTAATAATGGTCCGAGCTTTTCGCGTCAGGAAAGAGTTTTCCCTCCTTTGACGTCGGTTCCAAACCGAAACAGCACGGTCTGGGACAATGTGGCCAATACAGCTGTTTGTACACCTTACCGGCAGGTTCGGGCCAGTTATGGTTCACCCAACATATCTTCGCCACAAGAACCATTTGATCGGTTCGGAACGGCGAGTTCAAAGATTGCTCCCGCGATAAGTCACGCTTCCTATCGAGCTTTTCCAACGTTGGCGTCTACTTTTGAGAATAGCGATCCAAGTCGTGCTGTTGGTACTGCTCACCAGAGTTCGGGCGTTATTTGGCCACGAGTACCTGGTCGTCGTGGGATGCTGGGAGCGCAACAGGTGCATGAAAGAGCCTGGAACACCTTCGTTGCTAGTCGTAAGGAATCTTCTGATTGGGGGTATACTGAAAGATACTGGCAATAAATATTTTCGGCTTTGTAGTTATGATGCATGGTGGTACGTACTTACGAATATATCCGAACAACGAGATATGTTGGGCTCTTTGTTTTCCATTTGCCGCAAAGGTTATTTGTACAGAATTAAGCTGTTGCGCGGAGCGCACGTTGAGATTTTATCTAGAACTCTTATGTATATTTCGAAGGCCGTTATCCTAACAGACGAGCGATTTGTCTTGACAACAATTTTGGGAGGAATAAGGTCATTCTGATCTGAAATACAATTGGGTCCGAGGCGAAACGAACATGATGCTTGTAATGACAGTCTGCAGAGAGGCATTGGGAAAGGGACGACCCTCCCGAGGAGAGAAGATAGCCCGGCCGATAGGGGAAGCTGAAGTCTATCTCATTCCATGAGCTACAATTTAGGACAACTCTGAGAACTCACGGTAAGATTTGCATTTAATCCTCCGCTTCTCATTACATTGTTGCTCAAGGATAAAGCCGGGCACTAGAATGGTGAAAATGAAAAGGAAAGAAATGTTTGACTTAGAACCAAGGCAGCGTTCCCGCGTGAGAAGAAAAGAAGATTAGAGACACGCAGGACTGGGTATTACATCATATCTGGCGCGCCAGAATAGAGGAAGCCGGTGCTCCAACCCGAGATGCCCAATTGTCTGCCACCATGTTCGTTGGTCTTCGAAGGTGTCCTTAGGCTCTGCTATGTTCCCAGAAGAAAACAGACGTCGCTTCCATCTCTGATCACGAAAATAGCCTCCGGAATCAGACCACATTCACAAACCGTATCGTCTGAGCATCGTATTAGAGCGGACGACTCGGAGACCTCCTGCAGAAACGAGAGGTAGGTGAGGAGAGACCACCTGAAGCGTGCGCAAAGCGCACAAAAATAGGCGAAACGAGGGACGAATAATCCCACCGAGTCGATGATAGGGGTCCCAGTTCTCCCCGTTGAAATATCCTCGTCTACTTGAAGAGGATCAGGGATAGCTGATGATGTATCATCTGTGCACTGTGTATATGATCAGGCGTTTCCACTTTGAAAGTAAAGAGAAAACGTACCACGTGGGTGCCACTGAAAAATTTGAGCGCTCAAAACTGAAGAATATAAGTTCGAAACCCGAATACGCCCTGCTGAGATCGCTCTTAGCACGTTACCAGCGTCTGATTCCCTTCTATTAGCGATTGATGTTGTTGCGTACCACGAAAAGCTGAAAAGCGACGAACCAGAATTCCTTTAAAGGTCTTTCCCTGTGCGTTCATTGCCGGTATCAAGACATTCCACATGCATTGGCCCGTAATAATATAAGGTATGAATGCGTTCATGCAAAAAAGAATATGAGGATGGGTACGGGTATGGTACAATCTGGTGGATCCGACAATGATTAAAAAAGGGTAATGCAAAATGTCTGAACGAATATATATGTGGGGGGGTGCCACGGGTGGGTATGATAAATGTTCCAGTGTCCTGTCCTATTCATGAGATAAAACGGAAAGAGGATAAATCAACAGACAGTGGTTCCGCTGATGAGGACACCCAGAACGACGGCAAATATAGCCCAAATGGTTGACCCACTAATCGCCACCACCTTCCTGCCTAGAGCGGCGTTCGCAGAGGCTGATGAGGTCGCTGGTTCGCTTACAGTGCTCGATACCGTCCTGGTGCTGGTAGAACTAGGTCCTGTGGCCGTTGTTATGCCGGCGCTGGTGCTTCTGCTCGATGACGATGAGCTTGTGCTAGAAGAAGCGATAGATGTGACGCTGAATGACAGTGATGTGCTCGTCGATGCCACGGCACAGAACCTCTGTGCGAGGGTCTCGGCCGTCGAGAGCTCATTGGGACATTGAGACGTGACGCAGTCGGTCAAGCTTGAGGAAAAGTCGGCCCTATTCCAACCATCAGTCGAACCTGAAGAGCCGTAGTAAGAGCACGTACTGCCCACAAAAGCAGTTGACTTCAGCGACGCTAGTGCAGTTAACTTCGGCAATGGAGAGTTGCAAACAGTTGGTCACTGCGGGATCGTTGTTAGTTCGCAGGAGGATGGAAAAGGATAGTGACGCACCGCATGTGGAGTAACCACTCAGACTCGGTAGCTCTGCGGAGAGAGTCGAGCTGGCGCTGAGGCTACCGCTTAGACTCGTAGTCGTACTCCTGCTCGTTGAGGAGCCTGATATCGAGGACGAAGGCTCGCTAATCGCCGTTCCAGTGACGCTGCCTGTGATGCTAGCGGACGATGTGGTTGTTGATGACTGCCCCCGGACGACAGCTATGAGAAAGAGCAACGAGAGAGGGATGACGTTGGAGAGCACTAGATGCATTGGTGGCGAGAAGACAGGGAAAAGGACGACAAGGGTACAACAGCAAGCGCAGCGATGATGGTACAAGGCAAAAGAATTCGGTTTCGATCCGGGGTATTTGTCGCTGTTTGGCATCGGCTATTGTTTCCCGGCTCCGCATTCCTCTGCCTTGAACGCTAACTTTATTTCGTCCGTTCTGTTCTGCTGGGATTTATATTTATCCTTCTTCAAACGATGCAGGAAATCTACTGTCGATATCGTTATTATTCTATTGATTTCCACGATCGGCTCAACACGTGTAACGACTTGCTAGCTACCCAGCTATTACAGCTCCAAAAATTCTGCCTACTACTGCGCATCAAATTAGTGCTTGCTCGCCTGTAACCGTATTATTATGTCACTGATACGGGTAGACTCGGCTTCCTTGGTGCTGTCATCTGACCAAGAATGAAATCAAGCTGTCTGGAATCGTCTCTCCTCCCGTCGTTTTTATCTGTCGGTTCTGTTTGTTTCGGTACAGCTTGTCATATCGAGCTACGATATCGAGCACGAACAGTGGTGATAGTATATCAAGAGACCTCGGCCGCGTGCGTTTCCACTTGCAGGTCCTACCTGCACTAGAACCTTCATGACCGTGACTGGCTCATCGCATTCACGAGCTGTAGCTCTTAATTGTACACACAGTGAGCGAGGATGATATTCATTGACTGTCAATTGTATCTGAAGACTACGATGTCGTGCCCATGCAACAATTCTCCTGCTCGTATCCTTCACATGAAGCGACTATTATGAATTCTTGTCTCACCGAATTAGGGCGAGATATTCGACGCAGTGCGTTGAGTGCTTCTTTCTATACCTTTCACCTAGCCTTATGGTAGTAGGAAACGTATCAAGGTTATATGAAGACACCGCCAGTTTGACGAACACCGCTCCATTTGCACCAACTAGTGCCGGAAGCCTCGGTCCCAACACGAGGTTTAGAGTTATCCTACAGGCTGTGACTTAGGTAGTTGGCCCTTGCAAAAATTTATGCAGGAAGATTTGAAGGACAGCGGGTCACATATAGTCTGCATGCGCGATTCTGAACTTGGAGACCTCCTTCTGCATTAGTGGCTTTGCGACTGGAGCTTTTCTTTTTTCGCAAAAGCTTGAAGAGCTCAGCTGATATTGATACCGACGGAATCACAGCTGTGAAATAGAGGAGCCGGTAGATAACAGGCGTCCAAATTTGACTGCGGCTTTACTGGAACTGGTCCAAAGTTGGTAGACTCTAATATGCGAGACAATGGTGCAATTAGGCTGTGGAACAGAGATACTACGCGTAACACTTTTGTTGAAATGACACACAGAAGTGATTGCCCTTCAAATTTCACAGACGGGCATCGATGGTAGGATATCAGTGTTCTCTACTTCGAGGGGATGTCATTGATATCAACTTGAATGACATTGAATCATGAAGAAGCAAAGTGCACTTAAAAAGCCGCGATAATAAAAGACAATGTGGCAACAATTTTATCATATACTGTCACTGCATGATGGTCTAGATATTTGAACCTTAAATGTTGAATTTGAAAGATGTTTATTCTAATCATGTTTGAGTCTAAAACACAATAAGAAACTTGAATATATTTTTGATATTTGGGAAAATTTCCTCAAAACTGAAGAAAAACAGGAATACTGAAAAGACATTTCAACTATTACTTCAATATTTTGAGTTGAAAGTTTGCTAAAAATAAATATCTTTCACTCCAATATTTTAATCTTAAATATCAAGGCTATCATGCAGTGTGTTCCGCCTGAGACATGCTGTCCTATTCATAAATCTATCCTTCATGATAATCTGGTGGCCCCTCCGACACTGCGTTCTGTCGATCCTGTGATATCCGGGCGCGGGAGTTCAAAATCGATCTCAGCAGCTCCTCCATAAGCCCGGTATACTCGCTTCTATCGCCAGGTGGTGGACTCCTCTCAGGGCTGGCAATCACAGTTCTCGGGGGAGCCGTTGGCTCAATCAAGCTATCCATCCTGGGGATTCCCACCACACCGTTATCTGGGACCCTCGAAGAAGAGTCTTCTCCCATTGCGACCCCGCGAAATCGAACAGATTTCACCCTGTTCCCCCGATGCTGCTCCCCTAGTATCTCTGAAGAGGCTACATTTTGTGTAATCGGGAACGGTGTTACGATCGATGAGATCCTATCCATATCCAAGCGGATTTTGTTTCTCTGGCGACGCATTTTCCGCCAGCAAAAGGCGACCATCATGAGAGCAGCGAGAAAGGTTATTCCGCCAACGAGACTACCTGCAATAATTCCAGCAGAATCATCTGATGATACCGAACCAGTTGGTGATGGTGATGGTCTCACACTCGAGGTAGGGATATCGCTCGACTTTGGCGATGACTGTGATGGCAGCAATGTGCTCGTGGAGGTAGGGATAACGTTGGCGCTAAAATTGCAGCCCGTCGAGTTGTGTAGCGACTGCTCATCAACAAGCTGTATTGCACCAAGCAACACAGTCAAAGCCGAGGTCTGTGTGGCGCTGTTACACACGGTGCCTAATGATCCTGTCCAGGGCCACCCGTAAATGTCGGGGCCGCTTGAGCACCTAGCCAGTTCTATGACAGAATTATACTATGTCCAAGAACAATGTGAGACAAACCAGGAGAGGTAGGCCTATGAAGGCTTACCTGAACACTGATATATGCCTTGGCATATTCCAGAAGATCGGAGGATGCATTTCTACGTTCATATAATGATGCCAGGGCCCGCACGATGCAATGTCCTCCTTCGTCATCATCTTTACCATCAAAATAAGAATGAGTCCGTTCGATGATTTTTCGGTGGAGAAACATACTCTTATATACTCCATCCCCTTCCTGCCACTGTGGAAAAGTTGTAGTAACAGCGACTGTACTGTTTAATCTATCCGTATTCACTTTTTACTACGTGGCCATCGAGGATGAATTAGCACCTACAACAAGTTGGTCTCGTTTGATGCATTTTGGGAAGTCCCATTCGAAGCCGCTAGGATTGCCAAACCTTCAATGAGGGTACCAGAACCACAAGGTGATATCACTGTAGTCACCGAGCAGATTGAAGAATTGCTTGAACTTGACAGTATACTAGCCCGTACAGTATAATCGGATGGACTTTGGAGAAGCGAAGTTATAAAATATAGTGATTGTATGGCAGCATCAGTGTATGTGTTGTTTGATGTTACATTTGCCAGTAGAGCAGAAACACTTGGTCACAGTCAACCGATTGTATAGTCCATATCACAGAAGATCTGCAGAGCTCACACAAAAAACATGCTGGTTGTAAAGAGTTAACCAAAGATTGGAAATTGAAAAAGAACACGAACCCAGAGGCCAAACTGTCCAGATCTGTGCTGTTGGCATCAGTATTCTGCACCATTGATTAATTTCTGAGATCTTCTTGTAGTGCATGGCTCACTGAATAGGTCCCACCGGCTAGAGTCTCTGTGCACCAGGATTCGTAAACTGATCGGCTATACTCATAGATGGCACATACCGTTACATGTTGCAAGAGTGAAATTCTTAGTTTCAATGGTCCCTAACATAGCTTGTTCTTGAGATATTGTATATCGCCTTGCCGAAGCCCATGAAGCCTCCGCATATTCCAGAAACTCTGAATCATTATAAGTCTTGTACGCCTGAGCGGCAGCATATCCATAATTCCTAAGGGAAATAAGTAACACATGACTATCCACATAGAATCTAACTCACAGCCCATCCTGCAGCTATCATCCTGAAATCAGTTGCAGGGAAGCACTCATTATAAATAGAAATAACCCTAATCATGGTCAGTCAGAAATGCTTTAGAAGGTATAACTTGAAAGTACTGACTGATGATCTAGAAATCCAGACTTGTTCGACAGTGTAGCCTTAAAATAATGCTTTAACTTGTGCTTGTACTTCGTATGGTTTGTCAGTCTATCGAATTCTACCATTTGTGCGTAAAGCACTCCTGCATCTGCGTATGTACCATCTTATGATACAACAGGAGAGTTACAATGGATACACTATGCCGAAAATTGAATGCTACGCACTGTGGAATTGCCCATCGGTCTGATTGAGCATATCCATTGCTTCTTGGAGAGCAGAGGTAGCAACGTTAATGCGACAGATCCTAGACTGCGTGACGTTTGTGCCCTAGTTTCGTATGAGTATTTGTTGCTGTCGACCAGAGAAAGTGTAGCCACTCTCCAGGCGGTAGGAAGTTTGGGTTCCTCCGCTGCCATTGAGTACGAACTCAGAGCAAACAGTGCCGACATGAAAACTACCCGCATCTGTTCAGGGAAGGATGCAGCTCTTAGAGTGTTGAAAGCGTGTTGTGCAGGTAAGACGAGACGATGAAGTTAGAATGACCTCTAGGGTTAGCGACAACCCCACAAGAAGCAACGACGACTAAACGTCAAGACCTTGACAAATATCGGCACACAGAACTAGAGGCTATACAACATGATACAGCCCAGATATCTTCGTATAAGACTAGCGCGATGAAGAACATGTATCGGGATTACCGATTCGAGAGCCATTCAATTGTGAGCGGGGTACAGCCAAATCGAATACATGATGAGTGGCCCCGCTGGATGTATCATGATCGCGGACTAACTCTCTTCCCCATGAAAAGGCACCACTGTGCGCGACGTGTTCAATAGTGTGATCAGAACGAGAAGAGCGTCCGGCATAGTTCGCGTAGCAAGGCCGGGCGCCCCTTCACTATCGTTTCTGACAAAGATATAAAGCAGTATAGCGCATTGGTATACCCCGATTGTTTGTTCCGTCGTCATGCATGAAACTGAGCCCACTTCAAATATGCGAAGGTACTACCACTCTATCAGACAACAGTACAATACAAGCAATGCACAGCTCACCGGACATTCTGAAACAGATGCATTCTATTACCTGCTGCGCGCGGGCAATGGCACGATGCAAACGGCAGTTAGTATATTGTTAGGACCTCCGAGGGTGCATTGGTTATCGAGGAAACACAACACTGTTAGGTGACGCACATGTCCGAATTTTACGTCACCTCCTCCGTGCGCAAAAACCTTCAATGCGGACGCCATTGCTTACTGAGACGAGTATCCTTTTTCGTAGGATCCACTTCCCGTCTCACCTTGTAATGACGGAAGATTGCAAAGTTGCTCGCCGGTAACTCCATGCGGACGTGGAGCTATGGCGACAGGGCGGTCCGTGCTGGATGAGAGATCTTGCCATCATACTCCGTGATCTTGGATTTGCAGCGGCTGACATAGGATTTAGATGCTCTCACAAGTACAGATAGCCTTGAAGCTATCGAAAAACCTCCCTGTGCCTGCCAATAATTCAATCGCGGAGGAAATCAACACCTCAAGTCTTCCGGAGTTGATCCAGGTCCGTATGAAAACAGCTAGATCTGGGTGGACTACAAATGACTCTTTCTTTTTTCCGATCTTACTTGCTGCCTCGGATCCGCGTGCATTGTATAGAGCGTACAAGGTTACGGAAACCAAACCATGCACTGGCTGCAGAGGGTGGAGGGCACGACGGTGTCTAATATCGACACCTTTCCTATTACTGTGGCATAGGTAGAGGCCGCCTGAAGGTATAGGAATAAGCGCTCAACGTACTGCATCCAACATTTTGCCCTACTCCGTGCAATTAGGAACCTTGATAAATATTTTACGTGAAGGATACGAGGGAGAAGATGGTCGCATGGGCACGACATCCTCGACTTCAGATTAAATTGAAAGTTAATGAAAGTCATCTTCGTTCATTGTGTATACAATTAGGAGCTGCAGCTCATGAATACGATGAGACGCCATACCGAGAAAAGATCCAGTCATGAAGGTTTTCATGCACGCATGACCTGCAAGTTCAAACGCACGCTGTCGAGGTCAATAGTGATGTATCATAACCACTGTTCGTGCTCAATATCGTGTCTCAGTACGGAGAACACGGAGTCGATCTTTATGAATGAGTTGCTGACCTTCCTGAGCGCGCCATTTGGATATAACGCAAGTGTAAAAATGTAAGCAAATACTGTGATCACCTGTTATGCTATTATTTAATCGACTGAGGCGTCTAGAGACCGCTTCAAGTGCTATTGTCGTCGCCAGCTGGTTCAGTGAAGTAGCGGCGAATTCGGTCCTCGTTTCCTGTCACATTCTTGGGACGACCAAGGTTCAGTGCAGCAAATTTCGAGGTATAATGATTATACTGCAGAGTAGCATTAGTTGGAAGATGGAAAAACAGGGAAAACTTCACACCATCGAGAAAGAACCTAGCACCTAACCTGAACAGTAGCTTCTTGAATTTGTTTTGGATCGGATTCCAACGGTACAAAAAGCCGAATTCTCTCGTATAATCATGTCGGATGTAGTGAGCAAGTGCCAATTTGATGCGCAGTTCTTGGGGCTGCTGTAGCTTGGTCGATATGCGTGTTAAGCCAGTCGTGGAAATCAAGACAATAATAATCATGATAAAGACATCGATTTTATTGTGTCTGTTATAAGCATTAGATTCCGTGGAATAGAACGGGCGAATACGCAAGTTGGCGTCCAAGGCAGGAAGGAATGGCAAAGCTGGGAAACGTTAGCCGACGATGTCAAACATCGCCAAATACACCGGGTCGGTCCCGAATTCTTTTGCCTTTTACCACCATTGCTGCTCTTGCTGCCGTACCCAAGCCATCCGTTCTCCTTCATCTCACCATATATGCTTCTAGCATAATCCAACGTCGTTACTTTTTCTGTTCTGTCTCTTAGCAGTTGTCCGGGGCCAGTCATCGATCCATGGACAGTGGTACTCCACTCAGACTTGCTTGACGATCTACATCATCGTGTTTCTCTCTGTTCCCTTTGTTTTTCGTCTCCCTCCAGGTGCACCTAATGGACTGAAGCTGAATGCATACCCAAAGTCTGATGCGGCCATAGCGGTGTCATCGTGAGTGTCCGTTGCTCTTTTGAACGATATCTGACGTATATAGTGCTCAGAGAATCGTTCTCCTGTACCTAGACGACGACGGGACCCTACACGAAAACCGCCCAATCGAACCCGCCCTCTGCTAAGTCAGCGTCACTGGCGACATCATAGCCCTGAGAAACGACCTCTCAATGACGGTGATCTACAATTGGATGGCCGACGAGCGCGCCTGTGTCTATCACGTCGGCGACAGTCAGCTTGATCACTGCATCTCAGTCGTCTTCGTCCTGCCCACCGTTGTGAGAACCGCTGCAGCAGGAACCCTCGTAGCTGTGAGCGCGCGCTACGGTGACTCAGTCGAGCAAATGATCTGAAGCGATGCCATACATGTTATCGACATGACTACACAACAGGTTCGGTATCAAATTGGTTTCTCTTCCACTCATAATTCTTACCTTTCTCATTGCAGCCGAGGATGCATTGGACTTCTGGATTGTGGATGCGAATTAGCACTCCTCATAATATTTATATTCTCTCCTAACCACACCTCCTGAATTGACAAATGCCGTCCATGCCGCTCAATTTTGTTTTTGGCGTGCGGGTTCGAACAAGGCGCTGCTGATCTGGAACATTCACAGACTATACGTACGGATATATAACAGCTACTGCAATCTATTTTCGTTCCACTGATCTCTTGCAACGTACTCGTTTCAATCCCTCAGTCCGATGCTTCATAAGCACAGAATACGTGCGTTGCATATCTTCCCTTCGTCTTTCAGCTTTAATATAGCTTTCGGTGATGGCCGTTCTTCGCAAAGTTTCGTTAACGAAAGGTGTTTTCAGGCACGAGGACAAGAAATCTTGGCAGTCTATGATCGAAGTCAATCAGCAGTCAATCAGCAGTTCTATGCAATTTCCTTTTCCAGAAATGTTTTGAATGGTCGGCGGCATGTTTGGTCATGTTCTATGCAAAAAAAAAGTCCGTGTCCCTTTCGAATTCAATCTTGACCCATCGCGTCAGTGATGAAGTCTACGACCTTATATTCTCTACTTCTTCCTGGCGCTATCTCTGCTCGTGTACAAAGACGTGATAGCAATGGTAGCCAATACGCGAATAAGAGTCAAATTGTCACCGTACCTGTATCGATCAGCCAGGACTCGAAATACACGGTCAACGTCATCATGGTATGTTTCACAACTTGCTTGGCTCGTTTTATGCCTGCTAAGCCAGTTGACAGTCGACAGGCGCGGAAGCCCAGAATTTTTCGTTCAGACTCACGACTAGCACTGGCTACATAACCGTAGCAGGAACGGGTTGCGGTACTTGCGATGGTGTTCGGCCGTATGTATTGTTTCCAGACCAAATATTACGCTCTTGGACAGGTTGCTGCTAGGTATAATCGTACGGCCTCAACGACAGCGACAGATCTCCCTGGCTGGCAGAATGTAGCCCTCATTGGTGGAAGTAACGCCGGAGGAAATATCATCACAGAGAGCTGCGGCCTCATGAAGAACAACGGGCAAGACTGGACGTATTCTAATCAAACAAGTACGCAAAAATTGTTCCATCTTCAGATATACTCTGACTTTTTTCCAGTCGTCGTAGCCAACACATCTTATTCCATGTTCTCGCCTGGAGTCTCTGGTATCTTCGGTCTCGGACCCAATTCCAGTGCGTGTTCCTCGATCGTCGGTGCTCTCCACGATCAATAGCGTACACAGGGGATGGAAATTTCAGCGCCACAGTCTTCGGTGGTTACCTTTCTACGAAACCGTCTGGTGAAAACTTTACTTATGGCATGGCGCTCAGCCCTAACACAGGCCCCTCGAGCGACGGAGGGTATCTCCATCTTATCCAGCCGGACAATTCTTTTTTTCAGGGAGATATTACGTGGAAGACAATGCAGACTTACAACGCTACGAATCTGAATACAGATTTCTACATCGAGCTCGATAGTTGGACGCTAACCACGGGCAGCGGCAATATATCGCGTACCGGCAGCCTCATTACTGCCATCGATCCAATTTGCGAAGCCCTGATTTTCCCTCAACAGGACGCCGGTTCACTGTGTCCGTTCTCTTCCGTTTTTCTTCACTGAAGTGTAGTACTTATACGCTGTTTTACCGTAAGACTCTAGCATTACCGGAGCTTACGTTGCGGGCTACACCAACTCCACGACATACTACACCGTTCCATGTAACACACAAATGAAACTTACTCTCACTATCAACAACCTAGCCGTTACTCTGGACGAATCAAAGTTAGTCATAAACCAAGGCGGCCACTGTACCGGTCTCATACAAATGTGGTCGTCCGCCGGAGCCACAGAATATGTTTTGGGTTCTACTTTTCTTTCGAACGTTTATGTGTGCGTCTCTACTACTTCTCAATCACAGCAACCCAAATCAACTCTATTCCAGCATCATGACGCTTTCCAACGCCACATCTGGCATGGTCGGATTTGCTGAAAAAGTCTCAAATACCAGTAGCGGTCTCTCAACGGGTGCGATTGTTGGTATCGCAGTCGGGTCGGCTGTGGGCGCAATCCTGCTCATCGTCATCGGTATTTTATTATTCCGGTACATTCGGAAGCGCCGGCAGGCCCGCAAGGCTTCCCCGTCTGCAGGCGGCTACGAAGAACCTATCCTAACAGATGGAGGGCCCGGGGCGACTTCCCCTCTCCCAGGCTGGGTTGTTACACCCTTTTCGCAGGAGTCAACGCCCGCATCACCGCGGCCGATATCAGCATATTCCCATCCTTCGCCCTCTTTTTACGGACAAGGGACGTACGCTGGGGCTAACGAGCCTGGAGTAGATCGTATTCTCTCACCGCCACCCTCTTATCCTGTCGACACTCCTGACTCTGGTGGGATCATGAGTGTTACGGAGAGGCGATCACCTATGAATCGTGATGAAAAGAAGAGACAAAGCCATCTTACGGCCAGTTCTAAGAACTCATAACCTCATCTTTGGTGGTATTGCGACTGTACCCTCTTTCGAGTGCGCCTAGTCAGTCCTATGTGTACGTCCCTTTTCTGTTTACCACAGTGAATATTGCACCTTACGGAGATGATTCAGACTTCGGCAGCCGTGTAATCTCTCAAGCGATTATGACGGACCAAATCTTCATGAATACGTAGCAGTCATCGGTGTCATTATCCTGGTATATGGCATTTGGTTTCTGAAACAGGCGCTCCGATAAAAGTCGTTTCGATTGTGGGAGTTAGAAGAGTGAGATGCTCAAGATCTGTATTATCCAGGTGATAAGAATAACGATTGGCAAGGATTTCGAGCTTGAATGCGTTTCTTCACACAATGTGTAGCCTTGTGAGTGCGCTGAACCGTTTGCTGGACTGTTAAATCAGCAACCAGGATCGCTGACTTCAGAGATGCTCACCTTTCCCAGAATAGAATGTCAGGAACTGAGGAAAAGACAATTGTATAGGTCAATACAGCGTCGGCGAGATTGTAGAATGATCGCAATCCCCTCCAAAAGGAATCGCGGCCTGATAACGTGGGTGAAGCGGGATTATTTTCCATGACTTCCTTTCGAACCCATGTTAATATTGTGCAGGTTTTGTCCATTTGCGACATGGAACTCTTTAACCGTAAGCCTATTTTTGACTCTTTTCATTAAGAACCGGCTTTCCAGACTTGTCTTCGTTAAGAAGGTATCGTGCTATGAAACAGGTGAAGACACCGAAGGCAACCATCCACTCTGTCTTTTCATTAGGAGAGTTATTATTTCTTCCAATCTCTTAGACCTATCCGCTTCATTCAGATTTCCGCACTGGGATACAGTATGAAGAATCAGCGGACTCAAAAGAAGGGAATCAGTTACAGTAGTCCTTTCGAGTAGCATGGACTCGGATACTTTCAAAAAGGTACATCCAGGTGTTATTCCCCGCTTGACATACGGAAGCTCACAGACCCAATCATTCCGTGGGCAAAGGACGGTACTGTTTCTCATCACGTCTATCGGATAGTATTCTCGGTTGCACTCATAAACCAACTATCATGAGGTATTTTCCAGCCGTATCCAATAGACAGTTTCAAAAATGTACTTCGAACTTCTGTATCTTCCACCTGAGACGGAGTCGCTGACTATTGATTTCACAGCACCAGTCGCAAACTTGTTCATGCAATATGTACTTGATCTACACAAATATAACGGAAAGTATCTGCAGCACAACATCAAACCAGAGAGTATTAGGTTGCTGTAGAAGGCTGTAGACATAACAACACCTTTCGAGTAGTCTGTTCTTCCTGATACTCTGGTGGTAGCTCGCCATTGAAGTCGTTCCATCGATTTGGCTGCAGTCGTTCGTGGAGTAACCTCAGCAATTCCTCCGTGGAAATATCATCTCTTCTCTCGGCGTACGGCGGATGTAAAGGACTGGCGGTAGCTCCTTCTGGAGTCGCAGACTCAGTCTGTACATCCACCCTTATCGCATCTGGCTCCACTGTCACCGGAGACGCAGAGGACTGTCCTCGATTCACATCAACTGGAGATCTAGTATTTTTTGCCTGATTTATATCGTTCTCTGGTGATACCTCCCCTGGAACTGGCACAGCCGTAAAAGGAGTGTGTAGTCGTGGGGAGCACTCGTCCACAACAGGGGGGCTGTGGTTTCCTCGACGACGTCGTCTGCGATAGAGAAGGACATACACAATGGTCACCACAAGAATCACCAAAACACCCATGACACCACCGACTATTGCTCCTGTCACGTTCTTCTTTGGTGGCGACGGAGACGTGGTCACTGTCACAGTGGGGGGACGACTCGAGGTGGGATTATTACTTGATTTTACTGATGGCTGATCATCTACAAGCTGCATCACACTGAGCAGCACGGTCAAAGCTATCGTCTGATTGTAGCTGAGGAATGATGTCCTTGGTGGACCTGTCCAGGGTATTGCATATATGTTGCTACCGGCTGACGTGGCTTTTTCAATGACGGCATTATACTTTTAAGTAAAATCGGCGACATTTAATAGGAGGGAGGATATCACGAAGGCCCACCTGCACACCAATGCATTTCTTGATATATTGCTGAAAATCGGAGGACGATATATTGCGTTCGTAAAGTGCTGTGAGGGCTCGTACGATATAATGTCCTCCAGCAGTCGTAGCTTCACGTCAACAAAAATGATCGATGAGCTCGTGAGGTAAAGTCTTGGTTTATGGACAAAAAACATACTAGCAATGATGCCGTCCAATCCCTGCCACACCGTATTAGTTGCAACAGCAACAACAGTATTGTGCAATCTAGCAGAAATCACTGTCATGTCTCCGGGAAACTAGGATATGTAAGTGCGTACAGGGTCTCAGTTGATGTATTACGGGTGATATCTGCCAAGATAACCAATCCTTCAATGAAGATCCCGGAACCATCGGAAGAGTACAACGTCGAGTATACTGAGCACGATTCATTTGACTGTAAAGATATTGGGTCAAAAATAGATTCATCTGACTGAGAGGATATAGAGTCCAAAACGATGTTGGACGGATTGAGGAGATGTGACTCTATGAAATTTGCTGACTCGATGGCAGCATCGAGATATGTCTTGTTCGATGTTGCTTCTGCCAATAGAGCCGAAACACTTATTGCGGTAATTAAGTGTAACGGTCATATCAGAGAAGACTACCACGCTCACACAAGAAAAAGGCTGGTTGACCGTCGTACAGAATTAAGCACGGCTTTCGAAAAAGAGACGTTAAACACGAACCCGGAGGCTAAACTGTCAAGGGTTGTGTCGCTAGGATCAGTACTCTAGTCAAGTAATGAATGAATGAAATAATGATTTAAATCACGACTTGCCCAATACGTGCCGCCGACCAGAGTCGCTGTTGACTGGGATGAGATCATGAATTAGTCACCATCGTCTATAACACTTACCGCCTTGACATGACAACGAAAGATCAAATTGCTTAACATCTATAGTGCGCGAGGCTGCTTGTTTATCAGATATTGTGTATCGCCTCGCAGTAGCCCAAGAAGTCACGGCGAGATCAAGGAAGTCTTGGTCTTGATAAGCAGTATAGGCCCGAGCAGCAGCATATCCGTAATGCCTAAAGTAGCAGATCGACAACGTGAGAATGGCAGCATACAACCTAACTTACAAAACGTAGTTTGGCTATCATCGAAAATTGCGCGGTTAGTTATACGGATAGTACTTTTAGGAAACAGCACTAACGCTGCGTTAAGGTTAGTCAGGTACAATCCAGATATACTATGGGAATACTGACTATGTGCTCGAAAATTTAGGACTGACTGACTCTGCGAGAGCAAAACACTGTCGCAACGTCTGCTTGTACTTTGTTTGGTTCGTCAGCCTATCGAATTCCGCCATCTGTCCGTAAAGTCTGCCAGGTGTGTCGTATGCAGAATCTGAGGATACTTATACTACATTCTCGTTCTTCGAAACAGAGTGAATAAAACACACCGTTAAATTTCCCATTAGGCTGAAGCATGTTAACGGCCTTTTCGAGAGCAGCCCTTGTAATCGCGATGCGCTCATCCGTAGACAATGTGATATTGGGGTTCTGGTTCTGACGTGAGCGTTTGCTGTTGTAAAAAGCAGAAGCGGCACTCACCTTCCACAAAATTGACGGTGTGAAGTCCTGTGCACTGCACGACCTTATAAAGGGCACCGATAATATCCATAAGAGAATGAAAGGCGGCATTACTTGGGTCTAGATACGACACTTGAAGTACAGTGGGAACGAGAGCGGAAGACGAGCAATACGGAGTGAAGATGGGAATCGAGACATTAAATCGATTGCAGATGAGTATGGGGATACTCGAAACAAGGCAAAAATGATATTAAAGTCTGGTTACCGAGGAGATGTATATGTGTCGATGTTCATGAAGAATCCATGGATTCTCGCCATTCCTTAGACTTGAGCACGACTCCGCGGTATTAAGTATTCTGTCGGACAGCCCAGACCATACTGCAAGTGTGTATTTTACAATGCATAACAAGAGAGAGCTATGCGCTGTTAGTACTAGATCACTACATGTACGCCACGCGGCGTCGAGCACATGAGTTTCGCTCGTAGCCTACGAAAAATTGAGGTTAGAACCAAGTTATACCTGTCCTCAAAGAAGATGGAAGGACTTCCAAGAAACACTGTAATATCTTTCGGCGTTGTTGACAGTTGGTTGTGACGAAGTATCGTGTGAAATTGAAATAGACTCAGGTGCGGTTAGACCTGCCCTCACGATATCACCTGACCACAACGTAGTGCGCTTTGCCTCATCTTCATCAGATTCACAACCTTAGGAACCGGCTTTGACTGGGCTAGGCCTAAAACCTTCGCCGCGACCTCGTTGGAAGGTCCACAGGAATTGTAGGATTTCTTATTATCGATGACAGATGCATCTCTTGGTGACGCGTATTGTAGTATGGTCCAGAGGAGGAAGATATCAAGAATCTTAGGGATCCCATTGATTTTCTCGTTAGTACTTCCTGGAAATAATATTGTTATAGATATCCCTACGATAAATTATTGGATCGTCTTGACACCACTCTGGTAAAGCCTAGCTCGGGTGTCTGTATTCCTACTTCGAGGGCTTTAGCGTCACCAATGCGACCTTTCCCTTCACATACACCCTTTGCAAGAGAAAGACTACGCTGGAGTCCGCTCCTGGCTCTCGGAAATCCTCAAATTCAACCAAAGCGACGAGATGTGGCACCAGCAGTACTACATCCAAGGAGCCCTTGACTAGTACTGCTTATCTCGACGAACAAAACGTTAATCCACTCACCAAGGATCAGATTGTTTCCATACATTCGTTTGCTTGATCAGAATCCGAAGCTTTGACGCTCGTTGTTGATGAAGAGACGACGTCTGGGAGCAAAGGTAATGCCATGTCACTAGCTTGCCGATAGGACAACGTTGGTGTAGCTCCGCAACACTAATATCACTATGATTGAAATTAACAATCAAGGAGTCTAGGATCCCTGTCATCATTGTCATGAGATTGAAAAATAAGCACGAGCCCTCTGTAGACGCGGTTCCACTCTGTATCTATACGAGAAGTGTAACGTATTATCGGGGTACCCGGTATGCAAGAAACAAACACTGGAAAAAGAATCGCGTCAAATGCTCTTCCAGCGGGATTCGAACCCTGATAAAAGGCCTTCAGCATAGCGTGTCACAGAGGAGTACACTACTAGTACTTGCAGTTCTATCCTCATTCACAGTAGCGTAGATGTCCCAAATCAACAAGGCGGATATATTCCGACTATAGCTGAACAATCGTAATCTTCCGAAATTCGGACCAACGCCCGAGGTCTTCATCGTAATCGAAAACATGTCGGAGCATACCTCGCGAGCGAACACTTCGGCGGTAGGGTTGAGCGAACCGGGAAACACAGCTGCTATGAGCGTCTCGAAACAGTCGTGCTCCACCCAGTGAGAGGTCATTCGGCGGTCGTTAGACACGGCAGTGGTTCGCTTGCCAAGGATAACGTCGGTGTGTATCAAAGGGCTCTGCATGGGAGGGCATACTCTACTTATAAGAGTTGGAGGCATGAAGGGGACCGAGTAGAGCTCGAGTCAGTTCAGATTTGATAAAAATTGTTGCCCTGGGATTGGATGAGGGTGGAGGTCGGTATTTCGCTGGCGCCATCGATGCAGCCAGATGAGTGCCTGGATATGCGGGTGTAGGTGGTATTGTCAAAAGTGTTCGGGAGGGCATAGACGAATAGGATGATGAGCGAGGTGAAGACACATTGGAGGCAATGGTTGGGCTTAGGGTCGCCCATATCATCTAGGTAGGCATGCTTGGCAGTCTTCCAATTGTATATGAGGGTCATGGAGTGATATGACGTCACCAGTGATGTTAACTGGTTGGAGGTTGGTGTCGATGCAACGAATTTCGTGCACTGCCCCCTTTTGTCGTTTGGACGGTGGAGTTTGGTTCTCTGTAACCTATGCATTTCAGCGGCTGTTCGTGAGGGTAAGGAGCACTCACAATGACCCTGTGATACCCACTTCAGACTCTGGGTCGACGTTCAGCTTCACCCCAGTGAATGTCGGGCGTTTGGCGACGACCCTGAATAGATGTTGCCGTGCGTGCCTCGGATGTCATATATTGGCATTGCTGGCCAGACTTCGTTGGATAAGTTCAACACCGATTTGTGTCATCGTCCTGGCACGAATTTAATTGTGTAAGCAGGCGATCCGATATAAGTCGTGCCGTATTTCAGGGATAGAGGAGGCTCTGCAAGTCGACAGGACGCGAGTCAGAGAGCTTGACGAGTGCAGTGCTCAGAGAATATATCGTCGAGGAGAGAAGGAATTTCATTGCTGAGAATTTAGGTTGAATGTGTTCGTCTACGCTGTATAGAATTGTAAGGGAGGAGACTACTAGCAAGTTTGCAAAATTCAGCAACTAGGGCCGAGGGTTGAGAGATGTTCCGTTGTCGCAATCAAAGAATATCGGGAGCGGAGAGAAACGTTGTGGTATTCATCGTCAACGAGGTCGTAGAATGTACCACTCGTGGACGATTGGGTCTAAAAAGGATCACGGCCCTGTTGACACCGTGACGGACCCATTTCCCATGCCTTCCTCTCCTGTTTCACGACGGGGAAATCCGGTTCGACCCTTGTTCATCGGCTCAACACACGACCACAACTACCATCATCGTACGTCCCCTCTTGACTCTTATTTCCGCGACCGGCTCAGGACGTTCTACAGCCTATCAATCTGACCACCGCTCGTTATTCGCTCGACAATCAGTGAACCCCGCGTGAAACAGAGCGAAAGGTACCAGAAATTCTGATTCAAAACTTGGTCTGCCTCTTCCCAGCGCTTCGTGCTAGGCCAGAACATTGATCACCGATACGTCGAACCACATCATGCGTACACTATAAGTGAAATTGGTATGGACGTATTCACTCTTCGAACATCTAGATTCATTGGCGGTTGAAGGCGGTACTTTTTCTCTCTATATTTGACTGTCATAGTTCCTGACTTTATATATGACAAAAGAAGCATCCATTCGTGAGCTATCGGTAATGAAAAGTATATTGTTTGTTGCACATGACTCATGGTACATCGGATTCTTATTCCTGTGACTTTCAACTGACGCCTGTACTGTAAGAAAGGATCAACATTACGTTTAAAAAGATGCCATGAGCAAGCCAAGCCATAAGTTCAATTAGGACTAAACTTGAAGCCGGTCACGATGAACCTGATAGTGATTGGACGTGAGAACAAAGCTTGGCGCTGTCGGAGCTGAAAATGAAGCGAGATTGATTCGTCCAAGCGGTCTCTGGAGGACCTAGCTGGATAAGTACCAGCGTAGCGAATTCATGTTCTTTTCCCTACATGTGAAGCATTGCCACTAATGGAGCGGCACGTTGAGCTCGTATGTTCGAAGAGAGGGACCTCGTTCTTGCTGTATCAACGGTAACAGCACGTTACTCAAAACAGCATGATGTCAACTTCACTATCCTATCCTCGGGAAGATAGTCCCTGACTAACCGTCCGTCCGGCAGTGCCCCTACTCAATGTGTCTTTACGAGCATCGTTGCATCTTTCCATCTATCAAAGCTGTTGGCTATACCCCGGCTTTTTTTTCTGGGATACAACATGGAGCATCAACGGAAGGAAATCAGACGATAGTGACGTATCATGAGTAATATCAGCACGCTTGTTTTCTCAAGCTATTCACGCTTTGCTCTGATTAGCTCAAATTCAAAACACTTCTTGGTGGAGAACGGTATATTTTCACAGTACATTCCGAAGGAATAGTTCTGATGGTGATCAAAGCAGACTTTTGCAGCTGTCGTTGATCCTCATGAAGAAATTGTCAGGTGGACGAAGCTGTTCCGATGCGTGACTTTCGTCCACAACCATTCAAAACCAAGGTTTGATTGCGCCGTATTGACGGGTGAGTCCCAAAAAGGCACTTACACCTCTTACACCTATACATCCGACTAATATAGCATCAGAGCTGGCACACTATAATGAAGAAGATGCTGTCAACTCGCTTACGACTCGGGAGCTAGCAAACACCGTTCTTAGGAACCGGGTGCTGTCGCTGCAGTAGAACACGCGTAGTAGTGGGCGTGCACTATGACCATCCATGGACCCATCCTACCTCTGATGCGACTCCGTTCACTAAATGCACCGGAAACTATGCTATGCATGTTTTGGACAGGATCCTCTGTGATGTACACTAGACATCAATAGGTCGATGGACCAGTCTTATCATGGACGTGCTCGTGGTAAAATTTCCCATCTCTTGTCCGTGAACTTTGTTTGGCTTATTCCTGATACAGAGCAAGCAGGCTGTTCCTGATTGTAGTGGAGATCGCAACAAGTCGAGGAATTGGAGGACACCAGTGACGTTTAAGCTGGCCACAATGAATCCTGGCCCACAAGAAAGTCACCGAAGGCGAGGTCCAACTTTCTTGCCATCAGAAGAAAGCTGTTTCGTTCAAGGCGGTGCCAAAGAGCCGACTACGACCGGCTCTCGCGGGACATACTTCATGCCCATATCGTTTCTGTGAGAAAGAATGTGCAGTTTCTCACCATTTCATCAATCATAGCGCCTAATTCTATCCATTGTGGACGAAGAAGGCATTCGACGGGTGAACTGAGCTGAAGTCGACGAGATCGCTCCCAGGCGACGGCTTTTTTCCCGTACCCTTTACATAAAGTGTCTATCAAGAAGGCTGTGTTGTCACACCATACTAGGGAAATGTGTTGCGAAGAGCACCTCGAACAAGCGGCTCATTCCTATGTCTTCTGTCTAACGTTATGATAATAGGAAGCATGCTGATCATGATGTTACGCAGTTGAAGATGCCGTCACCTTGATTTCAAAAGAATGAAATGACTCTGAATAATTGCGGTCCGAACAAAAGGATGAAAGCATTTTCTTGAAACCATTTCCATCTACCCCGAACCAGGACTTGGTCGGCAGTTCGCTAGAAGAGTCCCATTTCCGATTGAACGGAAAATGTATTAAAAAAATTCGTTGCCATTGCTACACAACTTCTTCGTGCAGAAACTCAAATATGGTAGGAGCGAGACGCATTCGCCAACATGATCATACTGGGGTCCATCTTAGCTTGTTACTTGGAGGAACAAGCATCCATCGTCACGAATTTCGTAGCTGTATCTGGGAAATTCAATGATTGATGTCTTTCTCTTCCGGTGGTTCCTGGAAATCTGTACATGGGCACAAAAATAGGTGGGGAGACGGAAGGTCTCGTATCCCAAGGGTGGAGTGACTCGGATATATGCTTTTTGCACGGTTATTTTTCCGTCCGAGCATGTACCAGCAGGTGGTGATATTCCTTCATGTCAGAATGGTGAATAGTCGGTGAGCGATCCATTGTTAGTGCTTATTCTAGGCTCCTAATAGTGCTGATATTCTATCAAGGATCAATGTGTTTCACAGTTTTATATCTCCCGGTCAGAAATGATAGTTAAAGGGCGCATGGCCTTGGCACAGCACATAACGTGATACATTGTGAGTGCACTATTTAATGTGTCATGCGGAAGAGAGTCTTCGAGGGCTTCAAGTGCTGAAGATGATCAGACCGACATCAGGATGCATCCAGCGGTGCAACTTACCGTGGATTATGTATGAGTCTATTAGATATTTGTCTTGGCTATACACTCTTCAAATACACAATTGAATAGTTCAGAATCACTACTCTTAATGACTGTTCTTCGTTATGAGCTTATATCAAAATAACATTACAATATCATCTTACATCACCATAGCGCCGTAGACTGTTATTTGTCAAGATCTCGATTGTAGGTTGCCATGAATTTAAAAGAGTCTATGCTGATGTCGTTCTCTCTCACCTAATCCTTGGTCCTCTCGGTCTTAGCCTTATTTGTGGTCACCAATTTTAGAGGCTATGCTGACTTTACTCTCTCTTGCCCAACCTTCACCACAGGCTCACAACACTCGGAGAGCTGTATCTTTCCCTGGAGTACAGATGCACCTTGTTTTTATCTCGGCACTGCTTGCTTTTAGTTCGATCTCAGTGGTAGCGCAAGAACTTAAACCGTCTACTACCTGGAAAGTGAATACTTCGTCTCTACCTGACCACAATACACACTGATGCCAAATTAGAGCCCGAACATCACACTGTCTATGGTCGACTGCATCAGTATTGCTGACTCTGCTATTCGGGAAGCAATGACCCAGCTCAATCAGACTAATGGGCAATTTACCGGTGCGTAGCGTTCAATAAGTGCTGCATAGTGTCTCTATTGTAACTAACTTATGATGTTCAAATCAGATGGTAATTACGGATCCACCGGAGTGCTTTACGCTGAGATGGTAGAATTCGATCGGCTGACAAACCAAACGATATATAAGGACACCCTGAAGAACTATTTCGCACTGGCACAGTCAGTGAAGCCTGGTTTTTTAGATAATCTGTCAGTATTCTCTCGTTATACAGGCAGAATCATTTCTGACTGACTATGAGGCAGGGTTAGTTCTATTTTTCCTTGAGTGCCATTCCTGGTAGCTGATTCTCGGTTATAGCTGCATGCTGTACTGTGAGGTAGATCATATTAGATATTGCTATTTTACTTATTTCCTGTAGGAATTATGGATATGCTGCAGTTCATGCGTACACAGTTTATGGAGATCCGGAATTCCTCAATATTGCCGCGACTTCATGGGCTTCGGGGAGGCGATATACAATATCTTCGGAGCAAGCTGCATCAAGGACCATTGAAACCAAGCAATTCACTCTTGCATCATGTAACCGTACGTGCTATCTGTAACTACAGGTGATCAATTTATGAATGTTAGTGTACAGCGACTCTAGCTGGCGGCACCTATTTGGTGAGTCATGCATTGCATGCAGTGCTGACCAACTAATTAATGGGGTAGATGACTGATGCAAATGATCCATCCCTCGACAGTTGGGCCTCTGGGTTCGTGTTCTTTCTCCCACATTTTCATTTCTAGGTTAACTCCGTACAACCAGCCTGTTTTTCGTGTGAGCTCTGCCAATCTCCTGTGATATGGGCTATACTATTGATTGACTGTGGCCAAGTGTTTCTGCTCTACTGGCAGAAGCAACATCCAACCAGACATATGTTGATGCGACTGTTGAATCAGGAACGTTTATACAGTCAAGTTTTCTCACTCAATCTGATATCGTATGGACTGGTATCTTTTCAAGTTCAAACCATTCATCAAGTTGCTCTCGGACCTCTGGGGAATCCGCCCAGGGTTCTGGTAACTTCATTGAAGGCTTGGTCATCCAAACTGGGATCCTCAATAATACATCAACGCAGTCCTTGTATGTGCTTACAAATCCTCCTTGTCTACATACTGGAAAGCGAATTCTGTCAGATTACGCAGTGTCATTTCTGTTGTTACAACCGATCCACTGTGGCACGGAGAGGATGGAGTATACGACTGTATGTTTCTTGATCATATTGTGTCATGGACTCATTCTCATTTTGATGGTAAAGTGCTTGATAATGGAGGAGAGTTCATAGTACGGGCCCTTGCATCATTATATGAACGCAACAAGACAGCATCTGATCTTCGAGAATATATCAAGGAATACATCGGTGTTCAGGTAAACCTTCATAAACCCACCTGCCTGTCAGTGGATTGCATAACATTGTTCTTACACTTAGTATAATGCTGTCATCGAACAGGCCAGGTCCTCAAGAGAGAGCAGCATCTATGGAGGACGCTGGACAGGGCCACCAGCCACATCATTTGACAGTGTTAGTCAGACCAACGCTGTGGCCGCGTTGCTCAGTGCAATACGGGTTTTAGATAATCCTGACTCCGAGCCGAGTGCTATCCCTACTTCAAGTGCGACTGCATCATCCACGAAGAAGAACCTTGCGGGAGTTGTTGCGGGTAGTGTCATTGGCGGAATAGTGGTTCTCGCCGCTTCACTAGCGGGGACTCTTTTTTGGCGCAAGCTACGTCGTCAGAGGAACGATAGCCCTTTGGTTGCGGATGGGAGTCCACAAATGCCAGTGCTAACACCATTCAAAACTACACAAGATATGTCCTCTTCAGGGATATTAGGAGAGCATCATCTGAAATACCAGGTGAAATCTCCGGGAATCCCCCAGGTGGCAATGGAAGGGGAGCCTTCTTTTTCGGGGCCCATAGTAGATAATGCCAGTCTGGTGGAGAGGGTAGGAGCAAATGTACCGACTGAGCCGATGGCATCACCAGGAACTCAGGTTGCCAACCCTGATAATCAACCACCCGACGATAGAAGAGAGCATACACCCATGGAGGAGCTGCTGGGATCATTAAACGCCTGGACATCACCAGATCGATGGAATGCAGAGGAACCGCCACCGGATTATCATGAAGGATAGGGCATGTGCATACGGCAGCATGTATTCAAGTGGGACGGTATATGATACAATTGTTGCCGCGGTTTCTTGTATTATTACCATTTTTTCGTTCCACTTCCCTTCTTCATAAGTCAGTATCAGGTGACATCTCCTCGGAGTATAGAACACTGATATCTTACGCTCGACGCTCATTAAAATGGAAGATCAATAAACTATGTTAGCCGTTTCCACCAACGTACTTCACAAAGTGTCTCTGTTCCACACGAGGGGCCCAATCGTGTAATTATCTCGCATACTATCCGCCACAAATCCGCCAACTTTGGGTCAGTTCCAGTAAAGCCGCAGTCTAAGTTGGATGCCTGTTTTCTACCGACTCCTCCGTTTCAAAGCTGTGATCCCGTCGTTACTATTACTATTACCTTAGGTCTTCAAGGTTCTGCATAAGCAGTTCCCGTCGCAAGACCAGGTCAAAAGCTCGGAGCTCGGAGCATTTCGCGTAGCGTTCGAGAAATCAAGCCAAACAAATATCCTGAAATGTTCTGGAGCCCGGCGAAATGTCAATTTCTCAGATTTAGACAGGCCATTTGTCTCAAAGAAACCTTGCAGAGCCGGACCCGCACGATGGAAGGTAAGTTGACATTTTCAATCGTTTGTAGGATGCACTTGTTAATAATTTTACAGACATGTTTTTTACTCCGAAGCGCGCAGACCAAGCGCCTTGCGCGGAGCCAATCCCCCCCGACAGAATGGCCTCTGCCTTAGCAGACTATCCTGCCTTGATGTGTTATGGGGATGGTATGGTAATAAGAATTGGACATGTTTTTACAATGTTGCACGCAGTTGTGAACAGGACTTTGGACTCGTTGGTGCAAATGGAAGGCTGCATCATGCATGCTGAACTCGGCCGGGAAATCAAGAGAATAACGATAACAAAACAACGATCTGTGTATATGTATAAGTGCATAACTCAGTCGAACAAAACGAGCGAAATACCTACGTTGAGGTTACTGTTATGATATTCCCTACATTATCCCTACAGTCTAAACCCTTCCCATCTTGATATACTTTCTTTCTCGATTACGACCTTAACGACCATATGCAAATCAGTACTTCCTATTTTCGTTACCCTAATCCGCAGTCTAGCGACTCGTTATGAGTCGTACCGTATTTACTAGAAGATTGAGGAACCATCTTCCGCAGTAACTAGTTGGTATATAGACGAAGTCTTATCTTTGTATCAAGTTTACCTTACAGTCTATTTTTCTTTACGCATCACAACTCAGAGTGATCCTAAGCATTTGCTAAACCTGCGTGGTTAATTAGCTTTCAAGACTTTAAACTTTCCCTTCCGAGGTAAAGCTGAACCCATTTCTATTTCGACTATCTACGTATTACCAAGGTCTCCCTCTCGAGATACCTATAGCTACGTAAATTAGTCTCGACTACAACAGTTACTAAGAGAGATACAGGGAAACGCGTTCAGCAGATCATAAAGCGCCTCCCTATGCTTGCCAACATTTCAATTACGGAGGAGGTCGACACACCAAGTCGTCTCCTGGGGCCATAGAGAGGACTGGATATGGGAGGAAGACTAATGACGAGGCAGCGTGATAGATATATACGACTAGCGGACATAACAACGACGACCCTCAGGCCATTCGGTATCTGTCTTTGGTGTCGCAACGGTGTCGAGGACGAGCGCCATGTCTTATACAATGTCCTACGACAGGTGGAAGAATCACCCATGTACATACACCTGGGAGTAACTGCGCAATGGTATTCAGTGTATAGAATGTGACTCACGACATTGACGGCTAGTGCTGAGAGGCTGCACTTTGCGGGGACGTGACTGTATCAGTGGGGCCCAGTGATTGTTTAGTACCGTAGGGTAATGCATTAGGTAGGTAATGAATGTGTAATATGTACTCTCGGTGGATTCCTGATTAGCGAGAATAATCAGAATAAAAATTCTCTCTTCGTCCAATTCGCGACGGCCTATCCGGATATCGTGTCCGTGTTCAGATAGTTGAACACCAGGTAGGAGAAAGACAGAAATCACGCAACTTCTCTTGTCCTGCCTGAAAATTTGTGACGATGGTTGCTTGTTAGACCAGCACCCATCGCGTCTATGATGCCAGTGCAGAGACAACAAAAGTATCTGGTCCTCCCAAGGTGGTGTTCGTCAAACTGGCGGTGTCTTCATGTAACCTTGATACTTTTCCTACTACCATAATGCTAGGTGAAAGGGATAGGAAGAGGCGCTCAACGAACTGCGTCGAATATCTCGCCCTAATTCGGTGAGACAAGAATTCATAATAGTCGCTTCATGTGAAGGATACGAGCAGGAAAACTGTTGCACGGACACGACATGTTAGTCTTCAGATCAAATTGACAGTCAATGAATATCTTCCTCGTTCACTGTGTATACAAGTATGAGCTACAGCTCGTGAACGCGATGAGACACCATACCGGGAAAAGATCCAGTCACGGTCGTGAAGGTTCTAATGCAGGCAGAATCTGCAAGTGCAAACATAGGCAGTCGAGGTCTCTCTTGATATACTATCACCACTGTTCGTGCTCGATATCATGTCTCGATGTGACAAGCTGCACCGAAACAAACAGAACCGAGAGATACAGCTTAGATTTATTCTTGGTCAGATGACAGTACCAAGGAAGCCGATTCCACCCGTATCAGTGACATAATAATACGGTTACAGGCGAGCAAGCACTAATTTGATGCGCAGTAGTAGGCTGAACAGGAAAAATCTCAAAGTGCACTCCGCGCAACAGCGTAATTCTGTACAAATAACCTTTGCGGCAAATGGAAAACAAAGAGCCCAACATATCTCGTTGTTGGGATATATTCGTAAGTACGTACCACCATGAATCATAACTACAAAACCAAAAATATTTATTGCCAGTATTTTCAGTATACCCCCACCTTACGACTGGCAACGAAGGTGTTCCAGGCTCTTTCACGCGTTTGTTGCGCTCCCAGTATCCTACGACGACCACTGGGTACTCGTGGCCAAATAACGCCCGAACTCTGCTGAGCAGTACCAAGAGCGCTATTCTCCAGAGTAGACGCCAACGGTGGAAAAGCTCGATAGGAAGCCTGACTTATCGCGGGAGCAATCTTAGAATTCGCCGTTCCCGACCGATCGAACGGTTCTTGTGGCGAAGATACGCTGGGTGAATAACAGGTCCGGACCTGCCGGTAAGGTGTACGAACAGCTGTATTGGCCACATTGTCCCAGACCGTGCAGTTTCGGTTTGGAACCGACGTCAAAGGAGGGAAAACTCGTTCTTGACGCGAAAAGCCCGAACCATTATTAAGGGCCTCCATAGGACCAACGTCCAAGTCTGGATACCGACGCGGAAAGAGTTCCTTCACATCAAACTTAGGACGCTCCGGAATTGCCGGAGGAGATGCGGCGCGGAAGACAGGCCCGCGTTCCCCCTTAGCATCTGGGAGGTTCGCTCGCTGTTCTGCGACGGCTGTGCCCTCTATCCAGGCTCGTCCACAAGCCAGTCTCCCAACGAGAGTTGGCTGTCCTGCGCCCAACAGAAAATTCCTGTTTGAGACGACGATAAGGCCTCGTCGACAGCGTGTGAGCATGACGTTCATTCGCTCATCAGAGCGTAAGAACCCAGGGTTCCAGCATCGTACAACAGAAACGATGATAATGTCTGCCTCATTTCCTGTGTGTATAACGTAAATCTGGACGTTCCAAAGTCTGCAAAGCTTAGTTACCTTGGAAACTGTCGACGTTGAACACCCGCCGTTCCCACGGTAGACTTTGGCTCTTGAGCTCTTCTTCTATCGCAGCTCTTTGGGCATCGTACGGCGTGATAACGCAAAAATCACGACTTTGGTAATAATGCTGAACAAGCTGGGCGACAGTTTGAACTTCATCATTGTTCTACAAATGAAAGTTAGTGCGATATTGATTAGCCTGAATTCAAAGACGTACCCGCCAGCTGAATCCAGATTTTTCCTCCTTGCCGTCTTTGGCGTCAATGAATGCGATACAGGACGGATCTTTTATGTCATTCTCCGAGTAGAGTCGATTGTCGTAGACTTCTTGAGAGATGAAGTCGCCCAATGGATGAGGCATACGATCTGTGTGGCAGATCTGAGACGAGGCAATAGTATAAAACGAATTATTGGAGCCGGAACGTACATTGAATATTCAACGCATGCGCAATACCTTTCAGATGGTCAATGTCGAAGATGGATTGCATCGATGTTGCTTTTTCCTTTCCGTATGGCGGCACTGGTCAATGAGAAAAAATGAGATAGACGTCAAGGAAAAGATATTCTGGAGCCCTGACGCTGTTTAGGATCGCCGAAGAAGCAGACTTTCTTCATCACGTCTTTGAATTTGACGAACACGTGCTGCAATAAGATACTGTCAGCTTTTGATTCCAGTTGAGAGATAACCTAGCGCTCGCCATATATTCGAAGACGTTGATCTGAGAAGCTTCGTCGATAACAAGAGTCCTCGGAGGCACTAGGTCGAACATCCCGTTTTTGTCGAATGTTGAGTTTGAGACCATGCTCAGCGTTGATAGGATAATGCTCGATTCACCGATGATACGCTGTAGGTCCTTCTGATTCTTCGGAAGCAAGTCCCCACGTAACACTTTGTCTTCGATATTGGCGTACAGATGTTCATGCCTTTCCCGTCAGGAATCAGGGACGATGTATCGCATAGAATGAGGCGGTTTCTCACCATTCAATATAAAAGTCCTTGGACACGATGATTTTGAAGTCCACATCATATGACGCCAACTTCTCTGCGATGTTCTTCACGGCGACGTTAGAGTGAGCGATTATCCAGGTCGGTGAACCACTCTGTCTCCATATCTCAGCTGCTGCAGAAATAGTAGACGTTTTCCCTGTTCCAGGCGGGCCTGGAGGAAATTGGAATGAATTAGTCAATATCGCGCATGCGTCGACCATTCCTCACCATGAACCAGAACCAGCGGCCGTGCAGATATCATCGCCGACACCACCTCCCGTTGTGATGCGTTCAATTTCCTAACAGAAATGAAAGACGCTTTAGCGCTGGAGTGGACAAGTTCTTTCTTGTCCTCCTTGGTCGGGAACCATAGCATCCTCACGAATTTGGATTGCCTTATATGACATTCGCCCTGTAAAGCGCGGAGCAAAAATACGTCGCGAGCCTTTTCGGCGTTTGTTGCTCCCTCCCTGCCGAAGACCTTGACACCAGTCACTTTCCCTCGAAGACGACCTGAGACTTTGATATTGGTTCGCTTCCCGTGGGACTTTGTTGGTAATGCCTTGAATTCGTGACCGTCCGAGGTGGTCAAAAGGACCGAAAGCTGTTACGGACAGTGTCATATAAGTCGAAAACGGAATTGGGGCAAAGAATTGCATACTTGGCGATCCTGGCGTACTCGTGTCCTGAAACGAGAATTATACAGTTGCCATTGACCTTTCTTGTCCTCGGTTACATCAGTGAAGTCATTGGAAATCTCTGTTGGTTTGGCACATTCGAGAATGTTGGCCTGGGATAGTAGGCGACCTAGACATTCGAGAACCTTGATGTTAAAATCAAACACGGTAAATGGCAGTTCATTGGATGTAAAGGATAGATAGTTCACCTCCAGCTTCAGCCATCGCGTCTCAACGGGCTTGATCCAAAGCTACAGTACTCATACTCTTGCTGATGATCCTACGATTCACAGGATCAATTGATGCATGGCACAGTGATTGAACGTGGGGAAACTTACACGGCAGAAATCCAAGCGCGAAGGGAAGCCTTTCTGATATTTTCACCCAAGGTCCCGTTCAGCTTGTCGTTCCATAGACTGTCCACAGCGAAAGCGCTCAATTTGCCCTGGCGAGGCTTTAGAGAGGAGTGTTGAAGGGCAAGATGGCTTTCCGGGTGATTTTGATCGGAAGGTGGACAAATCTATACCTTGTACATTGCACTTCAGATGGCAATAAATCCGAATGGCAAGCCGCGGCATGTGGAAACCTGCTAAAACGGGTTTCTTCACGGACATTAAGGTGCAGAGAGACTTATCATCGGAGAATGTGTCGTCGGAAAGGGAGATAATAATGACCTCATGAAGCTTAGCAATGGCAAGGTATTCCATCTCGCTGCCTGGCGCATGGACCATGGATACACCCAAGCATTCTTCCCTCAGCAGGGCTTCGGCTGCCCTACCTACATCTCGGCGGGAGTATCGTTTAATAGGTATCTCCCTCCGCTCATGAGGAAGGATGTGCTGCTTGAGGGTATCCATCGGAGCAAGACGATGAGAGTGGAAGCGAGGTGCAAACGTGCGTAATCATCCACGAGGCAGCTTCTCCAATTGATGAATGCTGATTGGGTGGGGGAATACATGTGTCGACGTTGATTGTTCGGTTTCGTATTGTGTGACAGTCAGTACGTGACTTCAGAACCATCAACCGTGGGTAAACGTTGGAGCCTCTAGCTCTGGTATTGACAATTTCAGGTTAAGGAAAACCCATTATTCTTCTGACGTAAGTGTTAATTATGGACCGTGTCGAAAACATATGTCCAGTTCTTATTCCTATAAGGTAGGGCCAGCTCGCAGAACGGTACATCACGTGAACCGTGACCCACTGTGACATGGACTCTGCATCCGTTAATTAACCTGTAGTGACGCGTCTTCCGGCAGGATATAGCATGATAGCGTACAAACCATGACATTAAAAAGTTAGCAGTAAATGAGAGTAATTAAGTGTGCTTTTAAGAGTTTGATGCTGCAAGTTGCTGCCTGACAGTTTCAACTTGTATTTCTGCAAAAAATGTCTTTTGCACATGCATCATCACTCAGACGAGGCTCATCTGTACATTGTATCTATGCTCTTCATTAGCCATTAGTATTTTTTTCGAGATACTAAATGTGTACCCTCTGAAATTGCAATATTCTTTTTATCTCCAACTCAACTTTTCTTTTTGACATAAGAACCTAGATTTCGGATGTTCTTGATTGTGTTCTTCCTTTTCCTGCACATTTATAACAAGAAGTAGTACTTTCAGAGCAAACAATGTGTACAGAACATGTGTAGAAGACGCGCTTGTTGTAATGAATGTGAATATTAGTACAAATTTGGTTATACTTAATGTTTGGGACCTGATATCCAAAATCGGAAACCGACAGATTGTTATAATTATATTGAGCTACAAATTGTCAGTTTTACATTTTCCAAAAAAGCCTTGCGCATGTTTTTATAACGATTTTTGTGCTAATGTCACCATGTTTGTCACAGTTTGTGTCACATGATGTACTGTTCTGCGAGCTGGCCCTACCTTATCTTGTGCCTAGAAGTATGTCATCAGTTTAGTGATTGATTTCAGAACAGCTATTATCTACCACGCAATGTTGACATTAGAAGTGTTCATGGTCTTCATACTTATCACCGGTGTACACAGTAAACCAACATAGACTTACAGGCAGGTCATCCATCGTTGATGCATGATTTTTGAGAGACATACACAGTTTGAATATATAATATATGTCACATGCTGCTTAATTGACAGTCGAAAAATGGCAGTGGGCACTCAATAAGACCAGGATTGAGAAGAAGATACGTACTGTTCAGAACAGAGCTGTAAAAGAGTATTGACGAGAACCTAAACCTGCTCATACTTACCATTGCAGTGCTGTGGGGTGGGCACTGAGAGGAGCCACTCTTCAAGAAGCACGTGTGAAATAGCTCCAGGCATGATTAGTCATCCACTTCACAGTCCAGTACTCTTGGACACGAACGTCCATGAACAGTACTTTCTATGACCTCGCTGACAATGTGTTGATCTACACCATTGCATTTCTCTCTGTTCCAGATATTCTCCTCCTCAGACAGGTGAGCATCTCTCAAGACTCCGATACCAGTTGCTAAGAGCCACAGACATGCAAATGATTTCACATGCTCACAAAGCTATGGATTGATCTGGACAAATGCATTCAAGCTCGACATTGTCTCGAATGACTATCCCTGTCTGGTAGACGACACTGATATCGAGCATTGCATGTGTCACGCCTACCGGCTCGCATCCCATTGGCTCACAGACTCTCCTCTACACCCGCAAAACTGAGACAAGTTTTACTGGATCACCTGTTTCTGAAATCAAATTCGTACCAGGATGACAGCATAAATGGGTGCTGACCAGTGTCTAAGGTTATCTGGTCCATCCTGACTGATTTGGGACACTAGCTGGCAGCAAAAAGTGCTCTGAATGGTCTCCGAAAGGTGCGATATTCACTGGGGTGAAGCTGAACATGGAGCCAGAGTCTGAAGCAGCGCATAGTAGTGTCATTGTGAGTGCTCATCGCTACTGGAAATGATCGCTGATGTATTTAGGTCACAGAGAATTCGTACTCCTTCATCTGGACGACAACTGGGACCCTGCATGAAATCTGAATCCATCAACACTGACCTGCGTCCAGTCACCCTCAGCGGTGACATCATAGCACTCAACGACAATGATATTTCCCAGACGGTAATGTACAACTGGAAGACTGATGACTGTGCCCACCTCGACAACGTCAGGTGACTCCCAACACGACCACTGCCTTCAAGTTGTCTTCGCCCCTGGCCACCATCCTCGTCAGTCCACGCCCAGCTCTGTCTCTCTCTACGACTCTGCTTTCACCCGCATCACCACACACTCATTTGGCTGGGTCGATGGCGCTAGTGCAACAGCAACGTCCATCCTCATCCGCTCCCAGAGCGATAATCCCTGGGCATAGGAGCCAAACTCACTCGAGCTCTACTCCCTCTCCTCCTTTCCCCCAACCCTTACCAGCAAAGTGTCGTCCCTGACACAGGAGCTCTTCGATGCACCAACAGTCATCCTCGGCGAGCGAGCCACTGCCATGTATGTATATGTCCACATGATCGCACAGATGGTTTCACAGTGGGAGGAGCACGATGGTTATGAAAAGCTCATCACAGCTGTCTTTCCCAGGTCCGCTGAACCCTAGCGGCACAGTCCAGTGTTTGCTGAGGTCTGCACTGAACCCCCTCAATAACTGGACTGGTGTTCGATTATGACAAGGATCTTGGGAGGATCGCCCTTGGATCGGGCTATGGAAAGGTCACGAATTGTTCAATTGTAGTCAGGAATATATACACTGCACCCATTCAAGCGAGGATAGAATTGCAAGTACTACTATCTGCCTCTGTAATGCACTATATTGAACTGTCTACTATCAGGCTTCGAATCCTGGCTGGAAGCCTGAAGCTCTGAAGGATGCTGTCAATAGTTTTTCTGTCGTATTGTGTCTGTTCCTTGCATATCTTGTCTGCTGATAAGATAACTGCGTGAAAAAAAAACAGAGCACACATGCGTCAACCGAGTTTCATGAGATTGCCTGTGTTTAACTAGTTCTACCTCGGGGTGGTAATCTCCCAATGGGCCTATTCAGCATGTAAACAAAATGTTATCGCTAACTACATTCCAAGATCTTTCAGAGACTCGGAGTGACTAGTATCACAATGATTATTTATGGAGACCAAAGGTCCTTACAATTCCTCCTCCATTGATGTTGTAGGGACTTGGAATGCATGCCTATTTGTTTGACACAACAAACCTGCCGTCACAGCTCTTCTAATCCTCAGCTTGACTGTTTTCAGGATCCTGTCATCATCCAACGTATTAGGAGCTATTTCAATGGCTCCGTCGGCCAACCTCACCATTCCTTCTCTTATTAAACCCGCCATACCCCAGTTTTCTTTCTGCTGAGTTTTGTGCCTCAACAAGAAGATGAAATTCATTGTTTTATTATCATTATATTCTTGATTTTCTCAGTCAACTCAACACTGCATAACAAGGAGGTACTGACTGCAACACTCTCCAAGAACTGCCTATGGAACTAGTCATTGCTCGCCGGTAATCAGCATGAATATATGCCACTGATATGAAAGAATTTGCCTTGCCTTTCACCATCATCCGACCGAGAGCAAATCCAGCTGAGCTATCATGAACCTTGGAAGTTAGTATCTTTCCTAATGTCGTGCAGTATTTCTCATTTCTTCCAGTCCTCCAGTTGACACGAACTCTACAATATAGTAACTTCAGCTTCGATTTCTCAGCCCCCCAAAAAGTGACCAGTGACGAGGAGCAAGTTTGTCACATAGAGAACGCTAGTTGGCGGAATGCTGATGTCTGCCACTGGCAGTGGCCCACAACTGCAGTAGTGCCATCGATCTCACAGGAGGACTTGGATTGCATATGTCGTGAGTACATACGGGGGGCTTTTTTTTTTTTGCCTACGTGTTGTTACGACTGCATACATTCCAGACGTGTAATTTTGCAATCTAGTGAATATACTTGGTACTACAGTACAAGGAGAGAAACAGGCCTAAGGACTAAGCAAGTGTACATAATAAGTACCTCTAAACAATAATACTACTTGTCTAAACGACACGATGCAACAGACCCAAACCAGGACTTAGTTACAGCTTGTACTTGACAGGCTAGCTTGACAGAAAGTTCATAAACCCTGTTCAGCCGTCGGTAGTTGTCCATTACCAAGAGAGCTTGCTCCTATAAACCAAGACGAAAAGGATTGCAATTTAAAATGATCAGCATGTACTAAATTAAAGTGACGCACTGTGCCTGAGGAGCCCAGTCCGGAAACCACACGAGAGATAAGATAAGAGGATAATCCAATGTGCAAGCCATGGTACGGTGAGTGCCTTTGTCACACTGTGGAGGAACCATTGCCAGTAAGGGTTACTTCTGGAAGAATGATTGAATAAGAGCTGGGGCTAGACGCGGCACGACTGCTACCGGTCAGGAGATATGTCCTCGGACTTGAGATTAGTGAGCGCTTGTAAAACCTTAGCGAGCTCGACATGGAAACTAAACCACATATGGCAACACAGAGTCGGACACCAAGCAGGACTGCGGCAGCGGTGGGCTGTACGCATAGGAGTCTACATTACCTGGGGACTGCGGTGATATTTTTCATTAATAGTTGTTTTAGTATAAGTAGCTAGAAGTTTGGTGTAGTATACAAGTTTCGAACCCCTGAGTTGCGGTGCACACGTAGAAGGCGAGTACTGTAATAAAGGAATAAGTTTGTAGCTTTGAGCGTCGTATATAAAGAACGAGCTCACCTCAAGGAATAGAGATAACTTCAAGATCTGACAAGTGTGCTTAAGTTCCAAGTGAATAAGACTCAGTGTCGCTGTTCTGTTCCATCTGAGTACTGCCGAGGTCTGTTTTGGAAAGAGTATGATTTGAAGTAGAAGTTCTGAAACCTGTCTGTCTGTCTGTCTGTCTGTTCTGTTCTGTCAGTCTGTTTCTGAATCTGCTTCTGTTCTGTTTCTGAGTTGTTTCTGTTCCGAATCTGCAAACTGTTGAAGAGTCAGGATCTGTTATCGTTGTCGAAGTTAGTCTTGACAACCCTACCTCTAGGGGAGTAGCGAGCTCACTAAGTCAGTACTTGGTTGAGTGGTCTAAAGAGCGAGCTCGGTGTTGTAGTGAGGAGTGTCGTGTTCTATTGTGTTGTAGGACGTGTGTCCTAGTGTAATTTGAATATTACCATTCGCCTAGAAGGTTGCGCCTCGAAGTATACCTTCTTGTAAAAGATTCTAGCTTTAGGATCAATTAAAAACAAGTAAACGCTGTACCGTGCCAAGATAAAAAGGAGCTTTATGAGTTCTAAAGTGTTAATAACCAGCAGAGTAGAAATAATCTCATCCCCCCATGCACTTACGAGGGTGATTGTATTATTGAGTAGTTGTGTGAGTGTGTGTGTGGTTTGGTGTGTGTGTATCACACCGTTCTACGCTCTATTCCACAAGTGCCCACAGCCAGCCTCTTCAGCGTGTATCTTCCCTTGCATTCAAATTGAGCGGTGCTGCCTGTGGCTAGTAGGAACTCATACTTGATGCTGGATGCAGATGGGATGTATATCCAAAGGTGAATTCAGCATGGCACATTTGATCTCGCAGGTCATATGTGTGCCACAAATCCCAAGATCAAAATCTCAGGTGCACGATGATACGTTCGCTCATTGTGTTCATCAGGTGTATGTAGTCCAGGCGATGATCTATCAGGAAGTGCTGTCCCACCCTGTTGCAAGAAAGGGCTTCGAAGATGTATGTTCAGCCCTTATCCTCTTGTTTTCCACCTAGAGTACAACAACGATGATTCAGAGAAAGATACCGACAAAGCAAACAGTATGTTTGGGACAGATGCTGACACTACAGCTCAGGCTGGTGGAACAGTATATCTGTTGACGTAGACGGTAGCAACTTCACCTGTTTGAGTGCCCTTTATCTTAGGGACGATGGTAGAACACATTGGAAAAAGGACACTTATAGATGATGCAGTTTCATATTTCCCCATTTGATACTCAACCAGCCCTGGCAGGCCAAACCATGCACTGAGTATTGGAGACTCTCCCACTGTGATCCGATGCACTATTGAATGCATTGCACAGAGAAGATATTCTTCATGGGGTACAAAGATGATCAAGTCGAGATTAGCATACATTCTGGAGGTGTAAGTTACCGTGGACTATACTTTTTTTTTTTTTTTTTTTTTGGTGGAATAGCTATCTTCCTTTCAGAAGATTCGCAAGGGCCGAAGACCGACACAGTCAGCTCCAGCCTCACACTATTGTGCTGCAAGATGACGCTCGCTAATTATGTTCATAGTTCACCCCAGGGAAATGTGTTACGCACTAAGTGTAGGACTCAGTACGACCATCATTTCTTCTTCCTCCCCATACTTACCTTCCTTCAGATGGCCCTATACCTACTAAAGCCCTGGCAGCTCCCGTCCAATTTCTTGGAAGCTGTTGTTCGTCCTTTAATACCCTACTCCACGTTTGCTGAACTCTTTGTGGTTTTTGGGCTTTTCATCCGAATTTTTTCCTTGTCATTAGACAATCCATCTCCAGTCAGTCGTTCACCGCTTTGAGCCATGTTTTTTCCACCATCCCCAGTGGGAGATGTTCATTTTCCCAGCTTATCACCCGCCTGCAATGCAGGGCCCATATCACTTGTATGGATGTGGACATTATTATCCAGTATAGTCTTTCTTTCCCAGTCTCTCTCCTACCCTTGTCTGATTTAAACACTGGTAGGCTGCATGAGAGTAAGAGTCCTAGCATTGGGGTGCACCATTTGATACCTTTCTTCTCCAGAATTTCCTTTGTTAGTTTCCAGATTTCTTCCTGACCCGGGCTTGTGCATGCAGTCAAGATGTGGCTCATTGATTCAATCTCTCCATGATAATGAGCACAATAAGCCCTCTGCTGAAATTCAGGTTTATAGTTTGGGCATTGCCAATTCGTTCCTACCATGTAGGCATCATGGGCAATCATCCATAGGGTATACTTTGTGTTTTAGGGTTAAGTCCTCATGCTTAAGTGACTTCCAGAATCTTTCGTCTGTAGGCCTTTCGCCAAACGCCTCCTCAGCTGCCACTTTAGCATACTGGATGTTTACAACTGTACATCGCCTCTGTTTATACCCTTTCGCCTTCCAATGTTGTATTTCCATATACGCTAGCTTTTGGGACATTTTCGATAGGTTTGCACCTGGTCATCCACAGTTCTGGGATTTTTGTTTGTGAGAAGGGAGCATGAGTTTGTCTCTGTGCCCCTTGGTTTGCTAGTCTATCTGCTATCTCATTCCCTTGGTGGCCATTATGTCCCTTTATCCATCTGAAACTCATTTCTGTTTTCTGGTGATGCAGAGTTGCTATCGTCTCCTGTATCAGCTCCTACATTTTGCGTGCATATATAGCCTTCATCCTCTATTCTCTGTCTCGCTTTTGTCAGAATGGATATCACATATTTGGAGTCTGTCTCATCCAACATATGCTTGTTTTGGGGGGCTTTTTTGGCTAGGACTAGTGTGGCAAGCATTTCTCCAACTTGGTTTGTCTGATTATATTTTAATATGGTTATTTCTTAAGTTTTTCTAGGCTTGACCTCATGTGTCACCTGAGCATCCACTTGAGTATCCCTGATTCACACTGTGTTTTCACAGCATTTAACCTATGGCATTGCACTTACCTACATGAGGAATACTTGAGTAAACACTTCAGTAATTGTTGTATCATCGACTCAAGAGACCGCTGCTCAAGTACAACATTTGAGTATGTATGCTTCAGTCATTTACTTAAATATAGCACTTCTGCTTGAATGAAAGAAAACACTTAAGTGCATGCTTGCACAAGTGGCCACTCGAACCTGACGACATGACAACCCTTCATACTGCCCTACACCTCAATGACATTGTATACTTATACCCCTCCAAATCTATCTTGATGCAGCATTTGGGCGCCATCAACTTCAAGACAGTGGTTCATGCTTTGCCACTAATAACAGGGGACCAAGCCACTTGGAGAACAGAAGTCTGCATTCTGAAAGATCAGTAGAGGCGGGGAAAGCAAACTATGAGAGCGAACACAGATGGATGTAGGACTGACAAGCACTGATGGTGGTACAGGAAAGAGAGGGTCATGGTCTCAGGGGACAACAAGTGGCATGTACACCCAAAGTGGTCAGGACAATATCATGTGCAGAGGACCCTAAAGATAAACACCATCACAATTGGCCATTTAAGACACCCTTCAGCTCATCACTGTCTCGATGTTAATTGTCAAATGCACTGATATTCTGTACAATATGCATTCAAAGATAGTACATCAATCTTATTCAATATCCACCTTCTCCTTCTGTCGCTACAGTGACCCTCTAATCAATCATTTTGTAGTGTTCTTCCTAGCTCTGAGGCGAGTTTTCGCCAAGCCTGTTTCTGGGGTAACATCCAAGTGACCTCTTGGTGCTACATATGTAGGCGACACATAAGTGTATCCACACATGCCATGCCTGTGGACTTGTCAAAGAGGGAGAAGAGAAAATTCAATGATGACTTACTTTGGAGGAGGTGTCGCCTCCACACTGTCCCCACACTTTCGTTTGGTTCCCCTTTCAAGGGTACTACTCACTCCCTTGCTCGTGGTCCCAGCTTTCCTTGCTGGAATGACTTTCTTCTTCGTTACAGTCTTCCTCTTCTTGCCGCTGCTGCATTTCCCATGGCACTTGTTGTCCCCCCCTGCTTGTTGTTCATCCTCTTTCCCGCCTGATGAGTCAGGATTTTCTAACCTTGCCGTGGATGCGAGAAATGCATGCAAGTCGTCTTCTGGCATCAATGGTTCTAGAAGCTCAATGGCTTTCTGGTTTGGTGTCTTCAAGGAGAAATCGGCATGGGATGGAAGTAAAGGGAGGGGAGGAGGAGGGCTATGATTGGGCGGCGATGGAGAGCGAGGATGACCAAGTAGTGAAGAGAGTGGTGGATTTTCGGGAGATGATGGAGGCTTGCGAAATGACGGCAATGGCTGTGGCGAGGTCAGTGCAGGAGGCAGTGCATGAGCAAAGGAGTCGGTCGATCTCGATGACAACACAGCAGCCGAGGTACATGTAAGCACTGAGTAGAAATGAAAAGGGTGGTCAGTGCCAGCAACGCACTCCTTCTCCAGGTATTCTAAAAGCATTACACTCACTAATGGTGTATGGTGTGATGCTTGAGTTGCATATCGGAACAGGAAACTTGTGAATTGTCTGGTCATAAAACTTTTCAGGTGCGACCATCAGCTCCTGCCATGGTAGCACCATTGTCAGATTGCAATGATCTAGCAATTCAATCGTCAATTGTAAAATCTTCTCACAATGGCAAACTCCATGCACTCCAGACAGTATCGAAGAACGTATGGATATACTTAGCCCACTGATCGGGTGTACACTTCGTTTTGTCAAATGGCACAAAAGGAGGAAAATCCTCTGTGGTTGAGGGTACTGCAAGTGACTCTACCCAAAACATTAGCAACCATTCCCATAAAGTATCTGTTATGTGCCCATACCTAGTAGGATCATGGCTGCTTCCCTGGCAAGGCAACTTCCCCAAGCATGCTTATGCTCCTCTGGAGTCGCTCCCACCTCACGATCGGTGACAATTTCTTGTAAAGTCTTACCATTCACCGTGTTGGCATATCTGTGGTACTGTACTAAGCAGTATCCTGCATAGAAAATAGAATAGATGAATGACAAGACAGTGGGACGACCATCCTCTTTATGCCATGCAACATAAAAGTAACATAACATGGGACCAATAACTTTGTTGGAGCGGAGCAGATCCAGAAAATCTGGAATGACAAAAGGAAGCTCTTCATGGTTGCTATTATAAAGTAAGTCAGTGTCTGATATATGAATCTGCATAAACAGACATACTCTGCAATACTATGCTCAATTTTCTTCACCTCTTTGTCCCACTCCGCTTGCTTTTCAGAGGTGAGTGCATTCCACCACAATTTCACCGTCAGCTGATACTCCCTGCCTGGATTTTCCAAATCAAGAGATGCTGTAACGATCATGCCGCGGACTCCACGGACCACGTCCATCATCCACTCCACCGGCTCCAAGTCAAACATCGGAATCCCGGTTTCTATCTCATTTCATATCTCTATTTCATCTACTTATTTCACATATTTCATTTATCACACCTAGATCCCGTCACGGTAGCGAGTAGGTGTTATATCGGAGTCCACGGAATACTCGACTCCTCTAGATACAGAACATTCCAGATCACGTCACTCTAGCCATACCTACACTATTCCAGACCCCGACCCGTCGGACTCCGTCTTAGTATATAAGCTGTATATTTAGTAGTACATACCTCAGTTCGAATATCAACTTGGTTTAGCCCAATAACTCTCGTCCTCACTCTTCGGCCTTCAAGCCATAATCCACCTCTCTACGTCCGCGGACTCTGATAGCCGTTGGACTTAACCTTTGATCCTAGAGATCATAATCCCGCGGACTCCGTCCGTAATCCTTCTTTGGGCTTCGACCCAAGGGTGACGTTGCTAATAGCTTCGCCAAGCCCCACGCACTCCGCGGACTCCACGGTGTGCATACCTCTCTCTTCATCCTATTGGCACGATCCTAACAGTATATTCGAACTCAAACCCTTGAGTCAAAATTTTTAGAAATGTCTAACACTACCATCGATCCATCACAAACCCAATCCTCCTCCACGGCTCCGCCCGTAACCCGCCTCTCCATGCGCGACATTCCTGCCTCAGCATCGAAAGAGGATCACACCCTCTTCGGCGAGGATTCAGCCTCCGCACAACGCTCACGTAGGGAAACCTACACTCACAGTGGCTTCACCGCCCGCCAATCCGATGTCAACACCACTCCAAATCTGTTCTCCGCGGATTCCGCTAGTAGGAACGGATGGGGTGGTTATCGAAGCATTATCCCGGAAACCCCGCACACACAGCCTCTCTTCCCAGTCGAGGAAGAAGGTGACAATGGGGATCCCAGTAGCAGCGATGGTGAAGCAGAGTCCCCAAGCAATCGCAATCGCAATCCGCGCAATCCGCGGCGCCCCGGTCCACCAGCTGGCCCACCAAATCCAGGTGGCCCTGGAGGTCCCGGCGGTCCCGGCGGACCAGGCGGTAACCCTCCTAATCCTCCCAATCCCGATCCCAATGACGAGAACCACCTCATGATGGAATTCATGAACCTCCTCCGCGGTCTTACCCGCCAAGCCAACAACCCACCTCAGCAGATAGTCCGTACCAAAGTCAAGGCACCAGACACCTTCGACGGAGCGGATCCGCGGAAACTCAAAGCGTTCATCGTCTCCCTACAGTTGAACTTCAATGACAGGCCCAACGCATTCGCCGCGGACACCGCCAAAGTCAACTACGCTATTTCCTTCCTCTCCGGTGTCGCCCTCAACTGGTTCGAACCGGATATCCTCCACCCCAATCAAGCCAATCCTCCCGCTTGGGCGTATTCCTACGCCGCCTTCCTTTCGGAGCTCCGTACCAATTTTGGTCCATTCGATGCCGTCGGAGACGCTGAAGATGAACTTGAAAATCTTCGGATGCGCGACGGAGACAGGATCATGAAGTACATAGTGAGCTTCAATCAACACGCCGCCATCATCGGTTACGGCGACAACTCCCTCCGTCATGCCTTTTACCGCGGGCTTTGCTCATGGATCAAGGATGACATGGCTCACCACGGAAAACCCAACAACCTCCACGATATGCGTACCCTTGCCCAGGAGCTTGACGCTCGATACTGGACTAGGAAAGCCGAGATCTCCCGGGAAAACCGTGACCGGCCCTCCACCTCCACCTTCAAACCTAAGGGTTCGGGTTCTAACTCGAGCTCTTCCAACAACTCCGCGGCCCCGAAATCCTACGGTTCCACCGCGAGTTCATCATCCACCTCTTCCACCTCTGGCTCCACGAGTGCCTCCAAGAAGCCCTACGCTGACAAACTAGGCAAAGACGGTAAGCTCACACCCGAGGAAAAGGAACGCCGCCGCAAGAACGACCTGTGCATGTTTTGTGGTAACAAACACAAGACCGAGGACTGCAACAAGCGCAAATCCGCGGTTTCCGCGCGTGGACGTGCAGCTGAGGTCTCCGACCCTACTCCCGCCTCTGTCGATTCGGCTCCTTCGGAGTCGGAAAAATAGAGAGCAACCCTGCTTCCTCCGTGCAAGGACAGGGTTGCGTTGACTGTCATTGCATTTCGGAGATCGTAACCCTCAACGCCGCCGCTCTTTCCAACCATTCACTTACCATATCCTTATCCAGTGAAATCGACTCCGGATCGGAGTCCGATGGATCTCCTATATCAACAATCCTATGTTTTCTTGCTCTAGTCGATTCTGGTTCCAGCCATTGCTTCATCGACTCGAAGTACGTTAACGATCAGAACATCCATACCAACTCCATTCCTCCTGTTCAACTTCGGCTTCTCGACGGCTCCGCCGGATCTCACATCTCACAATCTGTTACTCTCTCCATACGATTCCCGTCGGGAGATATCATTCCCATCGACTTCTACGTCACACGTCTTGATTCATCTTGTAACCTCGTTCTGGGATACAACTGGCTCTCCCGCTACAATCCGTTGATTGACTGGGCAAAGCACAGTATCACTTTCCGTTCAAAGCTATTTGGTGCGTCTGTTCCAGACGTTTCCACGGCCTCCGACGCAACAGCGCAAGCTCGCAAGGACCCTTCAGGTCCCATCCCATCCAAACCACCTCAGAGATCCCGATGGACCCCGCCAGTGTATGAACCCATCTACTCATACCCGTCCATCCCATCATTTTCCGCTTCGGTTGCCCCCAAAATATCTATCATTTCCGCGGCTGCTTTCGTACGAGCTTGCGCAGAGGAGGGTGCACAACAGTTCACACTCCAACCTTCGATGCCAAGTGTTAGTGGCCAGGCTGCTGCCGCGGCTCCGCCGGATTTATCTGATGTTCCACCGGAGTATCATGACTTCGCCAATGTGTTCAGTGACTCTCTCTCAGAGAAACTCCCCGAGCACCGTCCTTACGATCTCAAGATCAACCTTGAGGAAGGCTCTTCACCTCCGCTCGGACCCATCTATTCCCTCTCCGAATCCGAACTCAAAGCCTTACGCGAGTTTATCGACGATAACGTCCGTAATGGTTTCATCTCTCCCACACGTTCTCCCCACGGAGCTCCGGTACTCTTCGTCAAGAAGAAAACTGGTGAACTCAGGCTCTGTGTTGACTTCCGCGGCCTGAACAAAATCACTAAAAAGGACCGCTACCCACTCCCTCTCATATCCGATCTTCTTGATTCCGCGCGCATATATACCAAACTCGACCTCCGCCATGCCTATCATCTAGTCCGTATTGCCGACGGAGATGAATGGAAAACCGCATTCCGTACCCGCTATGGGTCCTTCGAATGGCACGTCATGCCATTTGGTCTTACCAATGCTCCAGCGGCTTTCCAACGTTTCGTCAACGACATTTTCACAGACATGCTCGATGTCTCTGTTGTCGTGTACCTCGACGATATCCTCATCTACTCCAACGATCCCGTGGAACACCGAAAGAATGTTCATGAAGTCCTACGCAGACTTCGAGCCAACGGGCTCTACTGCAAAGGGTCTAAATGCGAGTTCAATCGGGATTCCGTGGAATATCTAGGCTACATCCTCTCTCCTGAAGGCTTACGAATGGCTGAAGACAAAGTCAAAGCTATTGTTGACTGGCCGATTCCGCGGAAGGTCAAAGATATCCAATCATTTCTTGGTTTTGCTAATTTCTACCGCCGTTTCATCTATGAATACAGTGAGATCGTTCTACCTCTAACACGTCTTACACGCAAAGGTATTCCGTGGAAATTCGATGACAAATGCTTAGCTGCATTCAACGAGTTGAAACAGGCTTTCACTCACTGCTCCTATCCTTACCCATTGGATTCCTGACCGTCAACTTGTCGTGGAAACCGATGCCTCCGACTACGCTATTGCCGCTATCCTCTCCATCTACCTTGATGATGGGGAAATTCACCCTATATCCTTCTTGTCCCGCAGTCTCCACGGAGCCGAACTCAACTATGATACCCATGATAAAGAGCTTCTCACCATCTTTGAAGCCTTTAAATACTGGCGTCATTACCTCGAAGGCTCTGCGGAATCCTATCGACGTCGTTACTGATCACAAAAACCTTGAGTACTTCTCTACTACCAAGGTCCTGACACGCTGACAAGTCCGCTGGTCCGAATTCCTCTCCCAGTTCAACCTAGTTATCCAATTCCAGTCCAGGAAAATTAGGTGGGAAACCGGATGCACTCACTAGACGATGGGACGTCTACCCTAAAGAGGGGGATAGTCAATATGCTCAAGTCAATCCTCACAATTTCCGCCCTGTATTTACTCAAGAGCAACTCTCCTGCTTCCCTCCATGCTACTTTTCTTGAAGGTCCCGTACTCCGCGCCAGTTCAATCATGGATGTAGACCAATTGCATTCTGATATCAAGCTCGCACAACCTGCGGATTCCACGGTGACTGAAGGCTTCCGCCTTGCTTCTTCCCCTTCCAATCCTTCCCGGTGGTCTGTAGACGAGTCAGGAATACTCCGCCTCGACAACCGCATCTACGTCCCAGACTCCGCGGACCTCCGTCTTCGTGTCCTCCAAAACAATCACGACCATATCTTGGCAGGTCATTTCGGTCAAAACAGGACTCTCGAATTAGTCCGACGGAATTACACCTGGCCACAGATGCGTGAATTTGTTCGCCACTACGTCAAATCCTGTACTACCTGTGGCCGTAACAAAACACCTAGACACCGCCCATTTGGCTTACTTAAACCCTTGCCTGTACCAGAACGAACCATGGGATTCCATCTCCATGGACTTCATTGAACAGCTCCCGGAATCCAACGGATTCACCGCCATCCTTGTCGTTATTGACCGCGCAAGTAAACAAGCCATTTTCATTCCCACTCATGACACCGTCAATTCTCCGGAGCTAGCTCAGCTCTTCGTCACCCATGTCTTCTCCAAGCATGGCGTTCCCAACCACATCACTTCCGACCGCGGCTCCGAATTTGTCTCCCAATTCACTCGCGCCCTAGCCAAATCCCTTGATATGGAGCTTCACTTCACTTCCGGTTATCACCCGGAAGCCGACGGACAAACTGAACGCGCTAACCAAACCCTTGAACAATACATCTGTATCTATTGTTCATACCAACAAGACAATTGGGATACCTTACTACCCATTGCCGAATTCGCAGTACAACAATGCTCCGAACGCTTCCACCGGAATCTCTCCATTCTTCGCTAATAAGGGTTACCATCCTAACATCACAGTAGTACCCTGAACTGCGACATTGCCTCCGCCCGGGCCCGCGATTTCATAGTCAACCTCGACGATCTTCACCAATTCCTTAGAGACGAAATCACTCACGCTCAGTCTCGTTACAAATTCCAAGTGGACAAACGACGGTCCCCAGCCCCAGATTTCAAAGTAGGTGACAAGGTTTTCCTTAACTCCAAACACATCAGGACTACTCGCCCTACTGCCAAATTCTCCGAGAAATTCCTCGGACCGTTCGATATCATCGCTCAGCCTGGATCCCATTCCTTCACGCTCAAACTTCCCGCGGATCTCCGTTCCATTCACCCTGTATTCCATGTCTCACAGTTGGAACCCGTGGAAATCAATACCATTCCTAATCGCACCCAACCACCTCCACCTCCCGTGGAAGTCGACGGAGAAGAGCAATTCGAGATCGCACAGATTCTTGATTCCAAGCTCGACCGTCGGTTCCGCTGTCCACTCCTCTACCGTGTCCAATGGTTGGGCTACGAAGGTACTGATGAAGAATTTGCCTGGATCCCCGCTACAGAGTTCTCCGCGGAAGATTACATTGAAGACTTCCATCGTCGTTACCCAGACAAACCAGGACCGTTATCTAAGGTCACCATTCGCAAGGTCTCAGTCAAGACCTCACCTATTCCTTCTTGATCAGCCATTCCATCGGTTCCCGTCGGAATCCGTCTTCCCAATTTCAAATTCGATTCTGGAAAACTATTGCAAATTCATTTCCTAATCAGGGAACGGACCCCGACGGACGCATTTCTTGACTTCACACTTTATTCACACATTTTTAAACAGCAAGAAAAAATTCTACATTTTATGCCCCTCCGGGCGCAATCTACTATCCATCTACTATCTACAAATATCCATATAAAATATACATAAGAAGCTAGGCGTCCGCGGACCCGCCGGCCTCTCCACTGTCCACTGCCTTCCCTTTTCCCTTCACCTTCTTCATCCACTCCGCCATTCCAGGAATCCCTTCTGCCAAGGACTCCGGCGCCATCTCAGGCCTTGCCACCTCATTCGCATCCAACTCCCCGTCGGAATCCTCCACCAAAAAATCTTCGCCCCCCTTCAAGTACTCCTTCCAGAGTACCCACTCAATACGCAGCCCTCCGAGGCGGTAAAACTGCGCGCGGGTCTCACGAAACCTCTTGCTGGCTGCGATCAGCTTCTCCAGCGCCCCCTCTCCGTGGCTTCCGCGCCAGTACGCGATATTTGCAAGTTCAAATGGATCTTGCCCCTCGAACTCTGCGGAAGACAGGTGTGCGTGAAACACCTGGGCGACATCCTGATCCAAACGAAGTCGCATCGCCCGACGGAGAGCCTCCGGAGTCGCCCCCTTCAATTCTCGAAGCTCCTCTAGTGACGCTGTCCACTCCTCCGCGGACGCCGCCGATACGAAATCTTGAGGATACTCGAGGGCGTCACCTTCCTCGAAATCGTCAACGAGGTCATCAACACGACCCCCGACGGACGCCATCTCCTTCTCCAGGTTCTCCAACCTTTCCTCCATGTCGTCAAACCTCGCATGCAAGCTATGCAGCAAGCCAACCACCTCCTCCAATGCCGACGGCTCCGCTTCCTCCATCCAAAAGCACTTTGCCTTGCGGATCCTGCATCGTTCGCAGGACCTCATCGTCGCGGACATAATGCATCGGGCGCCGTCGGCCCGACAACGCCCACATTTATCTGCAATAAAAACTCAGCACCAATCCACTAAGTTCCACGTCCACTTACCGGACCCGTGGAACTCCTCACGTTCCACACCCTTTCCCTTCGCCTTCTTAGCTGGCCGCTCCTCCGGCGGTCCCGCGGTCGGTTCTTCCTCGCTCTCCTCCACCACTGACCTCGTCAACCGTTTTCTCTTTTTTGAAGGGCCCGCGGCCCCGACCGAAGTCGCCTTTGCCTTTCCCTTTTCCTTCCTTCGCCGGCGCAACTCTTCCCGCGCCTTCTCTTTTTCATCACCCGCATTCTCCGCGGTCTCCTCGTCATCCCCCTCGGCAGCCTGCGCAGCAGCAGCTGCGGCCTCCGCGGCCTTCCTTGCCAACTCAGTTTGCTCTCGCAGCAAACGCCGTGTTCGCGCGGCCTCGGACTCTATCCCAGCCAACCGTTTCTTTTCGGCCTCCGCGGCCGCCGCCTTTTCCTTCTTTTCTGCTGCCTGCTTCGCTGCAGCAAGTCTCCTTTCATCCGCTACCCTCCGCTCCTCCGCCTCCCTTGCCAACCGTTCTTCCTCCGCCCGCTTTTCCGCAGCCTCCTTCTCCTTCTTCACCTTCAACTCGTGAAGCTTTCTCACCCGTTCTTGGGCCTTTTTCTGCGCAACCTCCGCGGCTGCCGCGGCCTTTTCGGCCTTCATTTTTTCCGCAATCCACATCTCATGCACTTCCACGGCGCTCCGATACGCCTCCTCCTTGTCGTCCCTATCAGCGTAGAACACCGATAGCTCATCTATTTCCACGTCCTCCGGAGTACTGGGCGCCTCGTACGGCTCCGGGGTTGTCGACCGTCGGTAGTGCGCGGACATCGTAGTTGGCGACGAAGAGAGAAAAAAGCAAGTTCCCTACCACCGAGATGGTGGTGGTTACAAGTCAAGAGGTAAAAATCACGTGATACCTCACTCACAAATTCCACGCGGTACCCCCGGCCATCGGGATCTGCGCTCTTGAGGGCAAGAACGCTAAAGGGGGGATACTGTAACGATCATGCCGCGGACTCCACGGACCACGTCCATCATCCACTCCACCGGCTCCAAGTCAATCATCGGAATCCGTCGGATTCCGAATCCCGGTTTCTATCTCATTTCATATCTCTATTTCATCTACTTATTTCACATATTTCATTTATCACACCTAGATCCCATCACGGTAGCGAGTAGGTGTTATATCGGAGTCCACGGAATACTCGACTCCTCTAGATACAGAACATTCCAGATCACGTCACTCTAGCCATACCTACACTATTCCAGACCCCGACCCGTCGGACTCCGTCTTAGTATATAAGCTGTATATTTAGTAGTACATACCTCAGTTCGAATATCAACTTGGTTTAGCCCAATAACTCTCGTCCTCACTCTTCGGCCTTCAAGCCATAATCCACCTCTCTATGTCCTGCGGACTCCGATAGCCGTTGGACTTAACCTTTGATCCTAGAGATCATAATCCCGCGGACTCCGTCCGTAATCCTTCTTTGGGCTTCGACCCAAGGGTGACGTTGCTAATAGCTTCGCCAAGCCCCACGCACTCCGCGGACTCCACGGCGTGCATACCTCTCTCTTCATCCTATTGGCATGATCCTAACAGATGCCCCCTCTGCTCCAGCTTCATTGCTGCCACCGGTGCATCTTTCGTGACGCTTCTCTGCAAGGAAAGCTTTGATCTCAGCCTTCTTCTCCAACTCAAACCACTGGCAGCCCGTCAGGTTTCCCGAAAGGCGTAACATCTTGGCAAGCTTGTGGATGGCGTTGGACGTATGTTTTGCATCTCGCAGATTGTCAGAAGGTTTGGGCTCAAATGGAGGATGAGAGCCATCTGAGGAATCCATCCTGGAGTTGGTGGACAGTGAGCTTTGCACATTTTTCAAGTGATCAGTGCAATTCTTGAATCCCTTGTGAAAGTTGTCCTTGTCAAAGCTTAGACTCGTGAACATGGTCTGAGATTATTAGTACATACCTCCCATTGTTTCCGGCTATGGGTAATCAAGTCTATGTGAATGCCTTGGTCAAAATATTCATGATTGAAGATATCACAAATGAGAGTGTTCTGCAAGGCCACAAGGGCATTCTGATCCTCTGGTTTGACGTGTTTCCATGAAATGAGCCATGGGTTAAGCCGTCGATACTCATTCAGGTATATTGGAACCTTTGCGTCAAAGACTTGGCTCTGCTTTCGCTTGAGAGGATAAGACTTCCATCGAGGATCTAACTCCTTGAGATCATGCGCTTTCCTGGAGTTGGAGGCAGCCATGCGAGAGAGCTAGGGGGGGGGAGGCTGTGAGATGTGTGTACTACGCCTCTCAGACATTCTTACTTTTATGCGCTTGTGGTGGTATGACATTATTGTCCTGAGGATAGGGTCAATGTTGATATTGGAACGAGAGGTCCAAGCTCACCTCGTCTTCAACCATACCCTTCCAATTGTCCGAGTCGGCACACCACTTTGTCTGGTTGGCCAAAGCTTTTGCGTGGCTATGGCCAACAAATTCATTCGAAGGTCCATGCTTGTGTCATTCTCTGTTTAGTTACTATGTTTCAGCATCATAAGAGAATCTGAAACAGCTTCGCTAAATGGTGAACTGATTGATAACAAGATTATGCACTCCTATCATTCACATTCCGAGAGTGAGGACCATTGGTCCAAATTCCCTTTGTCTTACAAGTTGACAGATTTGTTTATTAAGCAGCTACATAAATAATAAAATCTACAATGAAGTGAACAATATAACACAGATGGTGATAATGTAAAACAGATATATTTAAATGTGATGGCCACGTTTACGACTAAACGATTCATGTTGCAGGAGCGCGTGCTTGCGAGAACCTGTAATTTCTACTTCATCGTTGTCATCCGATATCACAATGATTTCGGGGTCGACAGGTATGGACACACTAAATGGTGTTTGCTGCGACCTCAACTGGACTGTAGCCTTGTCCTCCTCGTCATCTGACAGCTTGAAAAGAGGTGTTCTTGCATGGACTTCACTGTGGACAATTGGTTCATCGTCAGAAATGTCGATGATAGATGGGCGAAATTCATCTGCATCTGTAACCATAACATCAACACGCCATTTGATGTTGGATTGGGCACAGACTCACCTTCCAGTCATGAGGATGAAGCCTGTTTCCCAGGGATGTTCCCGTCAATGTCTACAAGGGGAGCTGCTGGTTGATGGTGCCACATTAGCCACTGCAAACAGATAAGAACAATGTACACACCACCTACATCAGTCGTTTTGGCATCCGCTTGATCTGAAATGACTTTAGGTTAATAGATGGCGGTCCAAGCACTTTTGTCATACCGGGAGGGATATCTGCTATCATTTCATTGTTTCGCCCGCGATGTAAGATATCGGCTTCCACTGTGGATAGATTTCTTAGTGCGGTTAAGTGAAATGGACAAACTGTAAACCTTGCCGATGCCAAATGCCATCCTCGTTCCCTTGACTGTGTTCGTTTATTGCTAAACTTGCAATCAGTATGAACTATCACCAAGAAAGAACCAATACATACCTGTATGGTTTTCATCACCCAATAGAACTTCGATGGCCTCCTCTAGCCTGTCAATCTTCCTGTGTAGACAATCTAGCACCTTGCTGGACTGATGCACCTCATCCCACATAAGCATCAAGCCCTCGAAAATTGCGCGATTCTCAGAGGTCAAAGGGCCTTTGATTGCTCTTGAAGGGCATCTCCCTTCACTTGAAGGACTATCAGGATCTGCCATGCACTAAGTGTTGCATCAAAAAATAGACAGCCCTAGGTAATCATCAACTTACTTGTACCCATTCATCCCCAAACTGACATCGACTACTCCACCCCTGTCCTATTGTCGCACATATCTCGTGGATGTGTAGATTATCGGACTTGGTGCAGGTCAGAAGCTTGTCGTATTGCCTTTGATTGAGATGGTTGAATGCCACACAGAGCATTCGCAAAAAACTTTCTCAATCTTTCTTCTCGACAGGAATCCTCAGAGAAAGATCACCGCAGCTTAGATTGCGAAAGAGTCAAGCCATGATACACCCTGGGGGTGGATAAGTACCGCATATTATGTACAGACATACTGGGGTGGCCTTCAAATCTCAGACCAGTGCTAGGGCCTTCAAATATTTCACGAACACTGGCCATAGCGATGGGCCCTAAGGAATGATTCAATTATTGATCTATTGTCAGCGAAACATGCTTACATTCCTCGTCGAACTGGAATAGATGTCACTATTGTCCTATTGTCATTAAAACACAGACTCACTTACATCCCTTGTTGAACTGGAATAGATGCCACTAATAGTATGACAAGAGAGGGAAAGCATGAGAACATGTTTGTCAGCCTCTGATATCGGACGTGGATTTCTTAACTCCACCTAAAGCTGATCGGCTAACCGGTGTGATATTAGCCGATCGGCTTTAGGTGGAGTTAAGAAATCCGTGTCCGATATCAGAGGCTGACAAACATGTTCTCATGCTTTTGATCTTGTTCAAGTACAATCACTATGAACTTGTTGGTTGTGCTAGTAAGGGCCGCTCCAGCATAGTAACATGAAATTTAAGTCTAATTGTTTGATATCTACGGTGCCAAGATGTATGTGTGATGCGCTTGCCCGCCAAGGTGAGTTACGCTGATGAAACCGGCGTGCGAGCCCATCCTCATATCACATGCAGCACCCAAGCGTATTTCTTGATATTGAAGCAGAGGAAGACCGTGAGGGAAGTGGTGGGGAAGGAACACCTGCAAACAGTGATGATGATGCAGGTAAGTGGTACCGTTTTCTGATGTTCTGGTTTACATTTTGAATGCTCACACAGATTTCTTGGACGATGAAGTCCTACAATCAATGCCAGTGGTAGTCACTCATGAGGCAAACACTCTCCTCAATGAATCTCAAGAGATCACCGACTATGTCACTGAACTCGCTGAGTGTGCCAGGAAAAGGCGTCAATTAGAACGAGAATGTACGAGGAAATCATCACCCTTTCTGGAGGAGGTTTCTCCAAGCAATGCCTTTCTATGGAGGGTGAAATGCCAGGTGTGTGGACATGGTCCTGAACTCTTGCTCTTGCTCACCCTGCTGTCAGCCCGGCTCTCAGGACCAGTTAATGACGCATATTCTGCATGCTGACACACTTAAAGATGTCCTAACATCTGCGTTCGTAATTCCAATGGTTCGCAATTGGGTCTACATTCAATGCAGTTCAGTCAATCGTTCCATGATGACCTTCCTCTCGGCATTGACTACCGTCATCAAAGCTAAAGGACAGGTCATTTTGGAGAAGATACCACTCGACGAACAAGATGCAATCCTCAACCTGCATGGCTGCCAAAATATCCAGCCACAAGACTGGGTCATCATCATGAAGGGTATCTACTGGCAGGATTTGGGATGTGTTACTGCTTCGCATGAGTGGGGATTAGATGTTCTGGTCATACCTCATCTTTTTCCTGCAGATGTCCAAGGTCGCAAGACGAAGGCCCAGACGGTTCAAGGGTTGTTTGTTCCCAGGTGTGCAGCATGACACTTTGGTTCCAGTAATCAGATTCACTCCATCACGAAACCGGCACCCAATTGTAAACCTGAATTTGATCGAGGACTCTTAGTTCTTGAATGTGAACATCTTGGTGTTCAACATGCTTCCACTGCCCCAGTTTTGACTTTGGGTCTCTTCAATCAGAGTCAACACCCTGTGGTCTTAAATGCACTGGCCAGAGTGCCCTGTCCGGCAGAGTGGCACTTCAAAATTGGGGAACTTGTCAGGATGACTGGCGGGCCCAAGCGAAACGAAATAGGGACTGTGGTTCAGATTAATGAAAATGGTCTGGAGCTTACTGACAAATCTGGGACCCACTACTGTCCATTCCTTTGGGCAGAAAAGATTGTTGCCTCTGGAGACTATGTTCACTGTGTCAATAATAGTAGAGAAGGATTCATCCAAATCACAGACAATTTCAGTGTCTCATTATTGGAACAACGTGACAATGGTCAACTTGATGTACGTTCTTCTTTTTTGTTGTGGTATTTACTTGTCTCAAACTAGCTTTCCAGGAATTGCGATGTGACAAAAACTCGGTTGTCAAGGTCTTACCACCTAGACGAGACATCAAAGTCCATGCGATTCACTGGATAGGAGCACAAGTTATGGTCACCGATCCGAAATCCACTCTGCATGGCCAGGAAGTGTTCATCAAGCGTCTCGTTAATACTCATGATGGTCTAGCCACTGTCATAGTTGGGCATGAAGTAGATCCTTTTCTGCCATCAACTGAACAAATAATCGACGTAAACTGTCTATTCCTCCAAAAGTATGTCCATCTGCATTATATGTTTTGCTACGCTGATGATTGCCCTTCAGTTCAGAAACACATTTAAATTTCCAACACTATGGCCTCCGGGCTAGTCAATCCTCTGACATAGAGGAATATCGCCACACTTCTGGAAGAACACCGTGGGTCGGACTGCAAGTCGTTGTTCATACCGAACGTCACCCTCTGCGAACGAAAATAGGGACCGTTAGGGACGTCATATGTGGGCAAAAAAATGAGAGCGGCCTGGCTGTAATTATCATTCTTGATAATTATGATCTGGCTTCAACAAACAAAGAATATGCAGTGGATTATGCTGATGTTTTGGATGTGGAGTAGGTCTTTGTAGCGATATTTCCGTCATAATATCTAATGTATTTTACAGGACAGGACATCCTTTGCTGTTTCGTCCAGCCGCTGAAGCCTTCCCAGAAGGATTTTATGCTGCGGCAGTCATTTCTCACCTCCCGACGCTGAAGAGAAACTTCGCTCTTGCCAGAGAAGCGATCAGATCCCAACCCTTAATCTCATGCAGACCTGATACACCACCTCTCGAGCCTGCATGGGACCCACTGTTCCAAAACGCCTCCCCGACCCGGCATACCTTCAGAGGCAGGTCCTTCGCTATCACCTTCCGGCACCTACGAGCATCACGGCCATTGGATGACAGATCCTCACCTTGTAGATCGTGAGTTGCACGTACGTGTCGGTAGTAAAGCAAAGGTGATGGTGATACAAAAGAGGAGTGACGGTGCTGGTGTGCAAGCATATATTAGAAAAGGAAAGAAAAAACTGGAGCTGATTCAACCTGGAATGGCTGCAGCCATGCAACCTGCTACGCCACGAAATTACGAGCAATGGATTATTATTAAGGGCGACAACACAGGCAAGTATGTTCGTTCGATCCGATATAAAAAGGGTGCCACCCCTAAGATGCCAATACGGTGGACTGTGGCGGTTGTCGAACCAGTCAAAGGGGAGGTGGATCGGATGGTCGGAGAGGAATTACATTTGGACTCGACAGTACTTTGTTTGGAGGAAGAAAGTGAGGTGTCCAAACTGAAAAATATGCAATTCAGTCGTAACCTTCGGGAGGATGGCGGCCATTAGATACATGTGTTGTTCAATTGTAATATCTTGTTCAATTGTAGGTATAGTGTACTTCTATTGTAGCATTTGTATATTGAAACACTGTAATTGTTGTCTGAGCCATGCAATTCTGGTGAAGCCGGTCCAAGTGGTAGGTAAGACATGAGCTTGGACCTGAGTGGAAGCATCATGGAATGCAGCTTTTAATGCCACCGCAATGATATCCAAGGTAATTTTGATGATGCCTTTTTTCCCTCCTAAGCACACCACTGAATCTGTGTACAGCCTTTAGGGTTCGTTTGGTAGAACCGGATTTACCATACAATGAAGACGAATACCTGGGATCTCATGTGGTGTCCTAAAGGGCATCAGCACATACATAGCACCTGCACTCGAGGAGACCGTATCGGAGAGCAGTTTATATTCAGTACTGTCCTATTTCACACTCAAAACGGAGACTTATTCAAAATAACCAACAGTGTCACCGTGGCAGTGAATCGGGCTGTGCTCGTCGTCTCCTCTTCAGGCCTTCGTCATCACTTCATTCGGAATTGGCACAAATTCTGAAAGCCAACAAACATGCGCTCTCACTGAAAGGTAAAAGTAAGGCGTATGAGCAAGCGACAAAACGTCTGGACAAAGCTAAAGTGGCACTAACGAAGGCAACCAATGTGGCTGATTCTTATGGTATGGAGTTTTCTCACTGTTCATGTTCAACCGGGACTGACTTTATCAGGGGGAAAACTCATGTATAACAAGAGAATAGAATCAGCAGCTCAGAAATTGACTGCAGCTTGTACCAAAGCACGTCAGGCACAAAATGCCTATGAAGCAAGCCTGGCTGCTCGACGAGCTCTCGACACAGTTGCTCTCTGCACAGGTCAGTACTCTCTATGCAGAACATGAAATTTTCATTCAATTGGCTTTTCCCCTCAGATAATGCCTCAGTCAGAGCCTATCTAGTGTTGCACGGTCTGGCAGATAGCATCGAGGGCTCAGAACGGAGAGTTCTCACCACTGCGGCTGCATTGTCATGCTCTGTCTTTCTCAAGGAACCAAACCAACCGGTGACACGCTCGCAATGTGTCTACGCATGTAATTTTGCGAAATGTATCAATACATGCATTGCATAATGGCTGGGTACTGAGATAACAAAAGATACAGATAGAGCGCAGTATCAAAGACACGGAGTGCAATGATATATGTATGGAGCACAATATAGAGTCGCGTGCAGTACGGCCTTGGGTGACAATTGGTAGAGTGCATACTCTAACTTAGAATGATACTAGTCAAGGTCACACTAAGTATGAGAGCTCAGCACTGGATACTGAATGCACTAAGATGCAGATCAGCCATGCGCTCTAAGGAATTGATGAGAGACAGGCATGATACAAGGAGAACTACATTGATCTATGACGCGTGCCATGCGTGTATAGGAACATAGAGGTAGAGCGCATGAAAAGACGTGCGCTGTGCATGTAGATGGAAATAGACATGGAGCGCAGTGATATATGAGTTGAGCGCAGTGTCAAACCAATAGAGTGCAGTGATCAAACCAAGATAGCATGCAGTGTAACAATGCGCACGCGTGCAAGTCGTCAGTGACAATTAGTAGAGTGCATGCTCTCACTTAGAATGATACTGGTTGAGGTCACACTAAGTATGAGAGCTCAACACTTGATATTGAATACACTAGAGGCAGATCAGATATGTGCTCCAATGAATTGATGAGAGACAGACATGATATGAGAAGGATTGATCTGCAACGTGCGTTGTGCACATATATAAAAATAGCCATAGAGTGCAGTGATATCAACATCACACATGGTATAACAACACGTGCAAGTCTGAAGCGACTATTGGTAGAGTGCATGCTCTAACTTAGTATGATACTTCATTGGGGTCACACTAAGTACAAGAGCTCAGCACCCGATACTGAATGCACCAGAAGCAGACTGCATACACACCCTAATGCATTACTGAAAGACATGCATGAGAACTACGTGACACAATGATCTATGATGCACAGGGCCTGATCGCATGGCACGTGTCCGCGTGTCCCCAAATAATGCCTGAGTATAGATAACTACGAGAGAACCCAGTATGGCCAAAGAGCGCAGTGCCTAGGCTTATCACGGGTATCCCCCACCAACCAGAGAAACCTAGAAACTCAACTTTAGAATAGGATACAGCCTATTTGATTGGTTCTCACTCCAAGTATCCTCCGAGGAAATGACGAGTGACATGCCAATGCATAGAGAGCAGTGTGAGTGGAGTATCAACCATGAGGAAACAGGATCTGGTCTCGAGATAGGCCTACAACCAAGTGTCCAGCGCCAGGCATGCTATAACAACGCGCGCGTGTTGCGAGGAATAATGTTCCGAGGTTCTAACAGTACTGTATTAAGTTGTATTGACATGTATGATGTAGAATTGTATAAATACTGTAGTGTAGATGTAGAGTACAAGTTTCGAGCCCACAGTGTAACAGTGCAAAGCTTTTCAGCCACATGCTCTAGCACTTAGAGTAGCTAGTAACTTCGAGAGAGAATACAACCCATATCAGATATCTATTGTGTGATTTAAGTTGTGCGCTTAGACAAGAAAATAGCGTGGCACTCCGTGCAGAGAGTCTGGTTTTGGTTTGACTTGCGCTCAGTGAGAGAATAAGAGTACGGTGTCTTGAAGGTCACCCTTTCGAGTTCTTGAGGGCATTTGTGTGACACAAGGCATTACAGGTGCAGAGGTTCAAACCCTTTGGCTTGATTAGTGTTCGCTTTTCTGTGTTATTTCTGCAGGTTGGCAAAGGCTCAAACCCTTTGGCTTGTTGGACGGGGTGTTACGATTTATTTACTTTTTACCCTTCAAACCTTCACATCGGCACTATATGCATCACGTTCGTGACAGTTGCATCAACTTCCATAAATCTTCACCATCACTGTCACCAAGGACTATTATTAGAACCATCTTTTAGTATATAAGTAGCATGCTTTCAGCTGTAATACTCAGCTTCGAGCTAAAGTTTACAATCCTACTCTTCTCTCGATTCTCTCGCAACGTACTAGTCGTTGAGCCGGCACTCAGTATCACAACCAAACACAACTGAGACTCTACTTGACTCGGGTGTAACCCGGCATAGTCAGGAAGTTTACTCTAGTTTGGTTTACCTGAGGCCAGCCCTAACAATTAGCTCGAAGCTTCCCTACATTCTTCTGAAAAGTGCTAGCCACCGACAGAACCCATGAACATCACTCCCGACATCACGACCCTAGAACTAAAAGCATTCATCATCGTGCTATCAACAGCCGTCTTACTGCTTGTAACAGTCATCGTCGTACTTGTATTCTTTGGTGCCCAAATCAGGGCATGGTGTTCTAACACCTGCTCATGAAGAAGGCGGCCAATTTACTATCCCTGCCAACCACCTTACCACTACAACCCACCCTTCAATGTACCCCCAGGACCCCTCCCGCCGCCGTCGAACTACCCTGAGGCGGAGATTGCAGGAGATGTTAGGATTAACAACCTCCTGTCCAACCTCGACACCCGGCGACTTTCCAGACGACCCAACCAACCCACTGAGTCCGGAAGCCCCATCGCTGGACCTTTCGGAGCTTGGCACTCCCTTCATACCCGAACTAGGACTCCCTCCCTCACCGGAGAGGAGGACATCACCAACTACTACATCAACCCCAGCGAACCAGACGAGGAGCCCGCTCTCAGAGAGAGCAGGACCCTACCAGAGACCGAGAGAAGGAGTCTACGGGTTACAAACCCTAGTCCAAGAGGACGACTCTCCCCCAGCACCACAAGTATTTCCACTGGCCCCACAGAGGCCAGCATTCTTTCCCCCAACAGTGACCACGAGACCGGTCCTTCACTCCCGCGTAGGGAGACGACAAGAATTCCAGACCAACAACCCCTTCCGACTACCACCGAGTGGAGAGTCGAGATTGAGGGACGAAGCAGGATCATCTGGACAGCAGATAGTGGAAATCCGAGAGATATTGACCGAGCTCGCGAGCTCCGGAACAGAAGGCTACTGGTCGGCTGGATCGGAAGACCCCGACCAGAACAACGAGACGGAGAGAGCGACAATCGCTATAACCAGAGACTACGGGACCTCAGCAGACATGAGAACCCACACCACTACCGAGTGGTGGCCCAGCTCAGCGCACTCGAACTTGGAGAGAACCCGTTCTCCCTTCTCGGGGAGGACAGAGTCTGGCTGAACCTCTCCCATGAACAAGAACTACTACTCGGCAGACGAGGGATCGCCTGGCACCTCAGAAGGAGCGACTACCTCCGATGAGGAGGAGTGGACTACGGAACCGTTGACGAATATAGGAGCCTCATTGCTCGCCGACTATCCCAGGGAGAGAGACGTTGGGAGAGGATATATGGCCCCCGACCCGGGCGAATACTACCACGAGGGACCCTACGAGAGAGAACGGTCGATGAGCACAGTAGGCTTCTCAACCTACTGGGACAGATCGAGGGGAGCTGGATCGACTCCCATGACAACCTCGACTATGATGAATGGGCCCGAGAGGGGACCATTGACCAAAGTCGGCCAAGGGCGGGTATTCTTGTCCAACAACCCGTTTTATCCAACTCCACTACCAGACTCCCCTCCCCCACGAACTAGGACCCAGGGATACTATCCCTGGCCCACCCAAGGATGCCTCTTCGCCGGAGCGGACCCAGGAAGCAGCAAAACGGACAAATGGAATGACGGGCTCGACCCCATGAAGGAACATGACGCCGAGACAAGCAGGAACCTCGCAAAGGAACAACAAGAGCAGATGAAACAAGAGTACGACAAACTCAGAGAAAAAATGGTTGAGTCTGCCAGATACTGGGATCTCGACCCAGTAGACGAAGGAAAAGGAAAAGGTAGAGCCGACCCCCCTCACGCCCCAGCACCACCACCGGTAAACCCCGACAGAGGGAGGCCAGGCTATCCAACCGGACCCCCCTCAATCGGACATCGAAGAGACCTCTACTCTGTACCCAGACGACCCCCCAAGTACCCACCACCAGAACCCCCTGACTGGCCCACTGGGTATGCCAGTAACAACGACCAATTCCCCTCCGTAAAACCAGTCTTGGTACGCCCCCCCCTTCCCTTTGCCGGAGGCCACGATGATATAGTCCGATTCTTCGGGGACTGTGTGGCATACTTCGAGGTACACGACACTTACTTCAATCCCACTCTAAAAGTCCCATTTGCCGCCTCCTACCTTGAGGGAGCAGCAGCCAAATGGTGGACAAATAAACGGATGGAATACTACAGCGAGCGATACGAAAGGTTCTGCTATCCAACTTGGCCACACTTCATGCGCATCATCCAGGACCAATTCATGGACGCCACGGCAAAAGAACAACACAAGAAGAAGATGTTTGATCTTCGAATGGGAAATGGGTCAGCAGTAGTATACTTCCAAAAATTGGAAGCAGAAGCGCAACTAGCCGACAGAATCGGGGACAGCGGGGATCGGGGAGCACTGGTCAGGGCACTCTGACAAGGAGTACCCGAAGACTACATTCGGTTCATTACCGACATAGGAATGAACATTCCCCGCGACTACAGGGAATGGAAGGCCCGAGTAATCACCATGCACGAACAGCGGTCGAAGTCCCTCGCCTACAACCGTACTAACTACGGAGGACGACACAACGACAATCGCCCAAATACCCACGCCAGCAGCGGACAGAAGGCTGCTGGCGTGACAAGTGGGTCAGGAGATAAAAAGACCACCACTGGGACAACCTACGGAGGAGCAGGGAAACCAATGGATATAGACCGGATGCGAGCAGAAGGAAGGTGTTTCAATTGTAATCAGAAGGGACACCTATCCCGGGACTGCAAGGAGCCGAAGAAAGAAAGGAAGAAGTGGAACTCACAGGAGCTGCGAGCATTACTCGCCACTGCAGAGAAAGAGGAGAAACAAGTCGAGGAGAAGATGCTCTCGACCACAAAGATAGAGAAAGTAAGAGACGGGGCCGACAAGTGAGCGATTCCACTTGTTCGGCCGGACTTATTAAAACCCATGGTGCAAGTTCGCCTCCGGTTGGTCGGACTTATTGTACTTCTGTAGTTACATCATGTTTACCTACGCATTCAAATATACCCGCCTTGACACCTTCCAGAACGACCGCACCAAAAGAATCGCATAACCGTTACGCTCCGCTTGCGGAGCCAGAAAAAGATATAAAGACACCCTCTGAACACCCCACTTCCCCACCCCCCTGGACCAACCTCCTCCCCCTAGACTCCTCTGACCATTCGAGAGCACCTACGATCCCCGGCATGTCCCCTCAAGGCGCAGGAACGCATCCAACTGTGTCAAGACTGAACAACGTTCAATCGCCGGATGCAAAGGGAACAACCACTAGGGAAGCCGTCTTGTCAGAGGAGGGACCCGACAAAAAGGCGGACGACAAAGAAGACCGGGAAGAAGAGCGGCGAAGACTCAAGGCAGCAAGACCTGACGACCGGGATCGTAGGGAAGGGCCCCCCCAAGATCGTCACCCGGCGTCAGAAATCGCAAGCGCCTGCGCACCACCCTCGTTGAGGTACCGGATGAGGACGACGACACGGCCTATCGAATGTGGAAGGAGAAGCAGCGACAGGAGGAAGAGAGAGCGAAACAAGAACCCCCCGCTAAAGACCAGGTACGCATCCCTCCCCCGGGGCACACCTGGTTCAGACCCTTTGAGGTTGACTGGACCCTCCGGGCGATCCGGGAAGCGTGTACTGAGTCCGAGGCCCGAGCTGCCCTTTCACTCTGGGTTCATCGGGACCGGGTCGGCAAAATCATAGCTGACCTAATCGATGAGCTTAAAGAAGGAGGAGAAGTTGCGAGGGAGCGACTCTATGAACTATGAAAGCCAATTAGATATATCCGCCGAACAGAGGGAACATCTTCACGAGCCCTGACCCTTCCAATAACCATTGAGACCCTTACCAACCGACGAACCCTAGAAACCACCGGGCTCGTCGACAGCGGCTGCACCGGAAGCTCTATTAATTGAGCTTATGTGGAAAGGCATCAACTACCAACCACGAAGCTACCAACGCCCGTCCCAGTCTACAATGCAGATGGCTCTCGAAACAAAGCAGGAGACGTCACCGAGTTCGTGGAATTAAGGATGACAGTTGGTGACCATAGCGAGCGAATTGACCTTGCAGTCACGGACCTGGGAAAAAATGACCTTTTCCTCGGCCATGACTGGCTCAAGCGACACAACCCAGTGGTTAACTGGAAGACCGGAAAAATCACCTTTGCCCGTTGTCAATGCCGCAAGAACCCCTTCCCCTTACCTGATGCCGACCCTGAAGACAGATGGGACAAGGAGTTAGAAGAAGGAGAAACCATTCTGGCGGTCGACATACGACAAGCCCTAGAAATCAGGGCAATACACCATGCGAATGATCTAGCCGCCCAGGCAAATGCCGGGAAGGCACGAAAGATGTTTGAAGAGATGGTACCGCCAGCCTACCGAGATTTCCAAGATCTCTTCTCGAAGGAAAACTTTGATGAGCTCCCCGATCGAAAACCCTGGGACCATGCAATCGAGTTAACCCCCAATGCGCAGTCGACCCTGGACTGTAAGGTCTACCCCCTCAACCGTCACGAACAGGAGGAACTCGACAAGTTCCTAGACGAGAACCTGGCCACAGGACGAATCCATATATCCAAGTCGCCATTTGCCTCGCCATTCTTCTTCGTCAAGAAGAAGGACGGCTTGTTACGCCCAGTACAAGACTATAGAAAACTCAATGAGATGACCATCAAGAACAGATACCCGCTCCCACTTATCTCGGAATTGATGGACAAGCTCAAGGGGGCAAAGTACTTCACCAAGCTGGACGTTAGATGGGGGTATAATAATGTACGAATCAAACAGAGAGACGAACAGAAGGCGGCATTCCGAACCAACCGAGGCCTCTTCAAACCAACGGTGATGTTTTTTGGCCTCACGAACTCACCAGCTACCTTCCAGTGGATGATGAACGACATCTTCAAGGACCTAATTGCGGAAGGAAAGGTCACCATTTACCTCGATGACATCCTTATTTTCACCAAGGATCTCCAAGAACACCGAGCGATCGTAAGGCGGGTACTCTGGAGGCTGAGGGAGCACAAGCTGTTCCTGAAAGCTGAGAAATGCGAGTTCGAAACCCTGGAAACCGAGTACCTCAGGGTAATCATCAGCGAAGGAGCAATCAGGATGGATCCAGTGAAAGTCAAAGGGATCACCGAGTGGCCGACACCAACAAAGAAGAAGGAGCTACAGTCGTTCCTGGGCTTCACCAACTTCTACCGATGTTTTATTAAGAATTATTCAAAGGTCGTCCGCCCTATGACTCAACTCACGGGGAACGCACCCTGGACATGGGGAGCCGCCCAGAACCAGGCTTTCCAACAGCTCAAAAAACAGATGGCGGAAGACGTAATCCTAGCAATGCCCACAGAGACGGGGAAGTTCAGGGTGGAGGCCGACTCAAGTGAAGGAGCCATCGGTGCTGTCCTCAGCCAACAACAAGACGGGAAATGGAGGCCGGTGGTGTTCCTATCAAAGGCCCTTACCGTAACAGAGAGGAACTACGAAATTTACGACAAGGAACTCCTAGCTATCATGCTCTCCCTCGCGGAGTGGCGCCACTACCTCATGGGAGCTGCCGACACATTTGAAATCTGGATGGATCACCAGAACTTACAGTACTTCAGGAAGCCCCAAAAGCTCAATCGCCGCCAAGCCCGATGGGTAACGGAGCTCGCAGAATATCATTTCACCCTCTTCCACAAAGCTGGCACCGCCAACAGGAAAGCCGACCTGCTGAGCCGATGAGATGACCACAGCCAAGGCAAACAGGACAATGAAGACATAGTTGTCCTAAAACCCGAACATTTCCGGGCAATGATCATGCCCACCGATGAAGAAACCCACGCCAAGGTCAAGGATGCCACCAGAGACCACGGAAAGTGGGATCAGGGCATCGCAGGGTCCCTCAATCATGAAAGAGGAATAACGGAGGCAAACGGACTCCTCTATTATGACGGACGAATATATGTTCCAAAAGACCACACGCTTCGAGGGGAGATCATATCTCGCTCCCACGATCACATTACCGCTGGTCATCCAGGAATCGCCAAGACCAAAGAACTCGTCCAACGAGAGTTCTGGTGGCCAAAGCTCCACAAGGACGTTGAGGCTTATGTTAAAGCATGTGAAACATGCCAACGAACCAAGACGAGCACACAAGCAAAGGCAGCCCCTCTCCATCCCAATGAAATCCCTTCCGAACCCTGGACTCATATTTCGGTTGACATGATAACTGGTCTACCCAAGTCAAATGGATTTGATGCCATCCTGATGATCATCGACTGTTTCTCAAAAGAGATGGTCCCCATAGCCTGCAACGTGGAGTTGACCTCGGAAGGATATGCAAAGATATTACGAGACCACATATACCCCCGCTACGGAATGCCCAGCGTAGTAATCTCTGATCGAGGCCCCCAATTCGTCTCAAATTTCATGAAAGACCTCTATAAGCTACTCGACATAACCCTGAACGCATCCACGGTGTTCCACCCTCAGACCGACGGACAAACAGAGAGGGCCAATCAAGAAATTCGAGAAATACCTCCGAATATTCGTCAATCACCTACAGAACGACTGGAGCGAATGGTTAGCAATCGGCGCCTTCATCCACAATAATCGTATCCACTCCACCACCGGTAAAAGCCCGTTCATGGTCAATTACGGCCGGAACCCTAGGATCATCCCAGACTCTCATCGAGCCAACCCGTTTACCAATCCCACCGCCCAATCCTTCTCCGACAAGATGAAAAACATCCATGCCGAGGCAAAAGCCTCACTTGAAGAGGCAGTGGACAGAATGAAAACACAGTACGACAAAAAGACGCGACCTGCAATCAACTACAAGGTCGGAGATCGGGTATGGCTCGATAGTTCCCATCTTAGTCTTCCCCGTCCCAAAAAGAAACTCGACGACAAGCGAGTAGGCCCCTTCCTGATTCTCAACAAATACGGTGCCTCCGCCTATAAATTGAAACTCCCACCTCATTGGAAAATCCACCCCACCTTTAACAAGAAACTCCTCTCCCCATATACTCCACCCGCATTCCCCAATCAGGAACAACCACCACCACCTCCACCCGACTTAATTGAAGACGAAGAGGAATACGAAGTTGAAGAAGTCCTGGACCATCGCACCAGGAAAGTCAGAGGAAAGAGAGGGGAGCTCCCAGTAGTCGTCACCGACTACTACGTCAAATGGAAGGGCTGGACCCGGGAACACAACAGCTGGGTACGAGAAAAGGACATGGAACATGCCAGGAAGGCAATCAAAGACTATGAAAAGAAGGCCAAACGCACAGGCCGACTCACCGTAGCCTACGCATCATTGATTCAAACAGCGGCACTCCAAATCAAAGTCAGAAAATTCCCAAGAATGATCTTAGATCATAAATACGATGACAATGGAATTGTCAGTTACAAAGCCCAAGCTGGCGATGGAAGTCAACAATGGATCATAGATCCTGCCTCTCCTTTCCCCAAAGAATCCACTAGCGAACAACAACGATGGGATAAACTCATCGAAACATACTGGGAAAACGTACACAGCATAGGCGCAGACATACCTGACGAGGAACCCTAATGGCAGTCGGGACGACTGCCTTAACGAGAGGGTAATGTTACAATTTATTTACTTTTTACACTTCAAACCTTCACATTGGCACTATATGCATCACATTCATGACAGTTGCATCAACTTCCATAAATCTTCACCATCACTGTCACCAAGGACTATTATTAGAACCATCTTTTAGTATATAAGTAGCACGCTTTCAGCTGTAATACTCAGCTTCGAGCTAAAGTTTACAATCCTACTCTTCTCTCGATTCTCTCACAACGTACTAGTCGTTGAGCCGGCACTCAGTATCACAACCAAACACAACTGAGACTCTACTTGACTCGGGTGTAACCCGGCATAGTCAGGAAGTTTACTCTAGTTTGGTTTACCTGAGGCCAGCCCTAACACGGGGTTTCTCTGGATTGCATAGGTTCAAATCCTGTGAATCTACGATCGGTTGGAAGCTTGAGCGTGTAGGTTCAAACTCTGTGGCTCTTGTGGAGGTTTCGGAGTTTTGTGTCAGTGTAGACACTTCTCCACATGTTTGTGAAGGTTTTGGTTTAGCATGTGATGTGCAAGGTTTATTAGTGTGTTGAGTTTAATAGGAATTGGTTTCTGCTTCGAGCACAGTTGTTTAAGTGGTGTTTAGGGTGTTATTGATTGTGTGCAGTAGTTATTAGAGTCCCGAGCGACTGCTAGAAAGTTGTGGAGATGTTTGACGAAGTTATATTGTGTTATACACCCTTGCATTGAGGCCCGGTGACGGAAGTTGCACCCTCTTGTTCTTGAGAAAAGCCTTTGGACTTAGAGAAGTCTAGATATTATACGAGCGCTATTGCTGTGCGTGTATCTTAGAGATATTGAGAATTCAATTGTATTGGTTTGCTACTTTCATCGCATTAGAATCCCCCCACGAACTTGAGCGTGTTTGTGTGTGTAGTGTTGGGTGTGGGTGTGATCAGTGTCTTCGACGCTGTTGCATTTCTAGCACTGTGCACTTAGACAGCTCTTCACCGGCCTCTAGCTCTAAACATGGAAACCACGCTATACAAGGTTAGTTTACTCACTATCTTTTGACATATAGACCTGACACAGTGCAGCCAAGAACACTACGTCAACTCCAAGTGGTTCATCAAAACAGGAACTGCTGTTGCCTCCACCACCCAGAGAGAACGATGACAGCCACACCGACTTAGGGTGGCCCTCTGATGTTGAATTGGTTGAAGAAGTGGTGGGGGACACAGATTGGCCATCTGATGTAGAGATTGTGTCGGTTTCCTATGGTCCTTGAAAGCGCAAAGCTTCACAGACCGCCACACTGGACAACATCAAGTGCATCCGGGCTGAAGACTATGTAGAATAAATAGATATTTTTTGCAACTGAGTTACATTTTGTCTTGATATCTATGTGCCACCCTACTCTTCGACTTACCTCAAAATGGCGGGGTGACCCATGTGGGACATCGGCTTTTTCGGATATAGCCTCAGAGTTAGGTGGAGTTAAGAAAACAGGGCGGATGATCACATGAGTCACAAGCATTCCCACGGTTTTCCTTTCTTGTCTTTTGATCTCATGTCACAGATACCCTATGCTGCTGCCAATTCGTTACTGCGCTGAGCGCATCTAATTATTGCTGGAATTTCATATCAACAGTGAGGAGACAAAGTGAGTATACTCATTAGTATGACAACAATGTTCAATGCTTGACTTTGAGTAGGCTTTCCTCGATGATCTCTCTGTGGCCTGAGGGATGCCGATTGTCTTGGAAGTAACAATACGTATCAAGAAAACAAAAAGGCAAGACACTCATGGCACGGTCAAAGCATTTCTGCCACTAACAATTGTCCCTCTTAGATCAGTGGCACGAAATGTCTCCATTTATTTAAGTCAGAACATTGGACCCTGCTCAACACATCTCCTTCCCCATGCCTCGTCTCAAGTCAAATTGCTCCCCCGCCTCTTTGTCCTCACCGATTATACCCCAAAGTGCTAGGTCAGCTCTTCACGGTGCTGGCTGTTGATGAGCCTCAGGGCTCTGTATGCTCAGAAATCGCGAACTTTGTCATTTCTAAGTGACAACTGACTTAGCACCGGATATAATATTATCTCCGGTGTGCACACACTACTATAGGACCTTCTTGACACTTCAACGACTGGATATAATGGAGAATATCCATCCCAACTTGTTTCATGGCTCAAATTGTATGCCATCATGGCGAGGCACCAATATCGACCAATTAGGCAACCACTGGAGATAAATCATATGACGTATCAGAGCACATCACTAGTGCATCACGGCATAAAAGCCCAGCATTGATCCTTTAATTATATGAGGTCATACTCGTCGACCGTTATTCTGCTTCAATAATCACTGGGTTTTTGACAGCTCGACGCCCGGTTTTACCAATAAAACCATGCCAAGACCACTAGCGCTCGATACTCCTTTCATACACCTCAGGTTATCAACCATACCCTCACAGTCCACAGCTAAACAGCACCTCCATAACCACGCTGGAGAAGACTCATGACCTAAAGAATTTACCTTTCTTCAGTAATGCAGAGGATTGGCTGTTACAAGCGACTACGGAGATACATATGGACACTAGGATCTTTACAAAGCCACAGCCTTGTAGCTTTACTAAGTACCACTATTAATAATTATCTCCGGTAGTATAAGAGTGGATAGAAAATCATAGTACAGTAGTTAATAAACTACCCCCCGTTACTCTGCCACTAGCCTCGCTATACACTTGTCACCGGATATAATCTCGTCTCTTGTTAGGATCATGCCAATAGGAAGAAGTGGAAGGAATGCATGCTGTGGATTCCGTGGAGTGCATGGGGCTTGGCAAAGCTATTAGCAATGTCACCCTTGGGTCGAAGCCCAAAGAAGGATTACGCATGGAGTCCATGGGATTATGATCTCTAGGATCAAAGGTTAAGTCCAATGGCTATCGGAGTCCCCAGACGTAGAGAGGTGGATTATGGCTTGAAGGCCGAAGAGAGTGAGGATGAGAGTTATTGGGCTAAACCAAGTTGATATTCGAACTGAGGTATGTACTACTAAATGTACAGCTTATATACTAAGATGGAGTCCAACGGGTCGGGGTCTGGAATAGTGTAGGTATGGCTAGAGTGATGTGATCTGGAATGTTCTGTATCTAAAGGAGTCGAGTATTCCATGGACTCCGATATAACACCTACTCGCTACCGTGATGGGTTCTAGGTGTGATAAATGAAATATGTGAAATAAGTAAATGAAATAGAGATATGAAATATGAGATAGAAACCGGGATTCGGAATCCGACGGATTCCGATGATTGACTTGGAGCCAGTGGAGTGGATGATGGATGTGGTCTGTGGAGTCCGCGGCATGATCATTACAGTATCCCCCCTTTAGCATTCTTGCCCTCAAGAGCGCAGATCCCAATGGCTGGGGTTACCACATGGAATTTGTGAGTGAGGTATCACGTGATTTTCACCTCTTGACTTCTAACCACCACCATCTCAGTGGTAGGGAACTCTTGCTTTTCTCTTTCTTCGCTGCCAACGACGATGTCCCCGCAATACCGACGGTCGCAAACTCCGGAACCGTATGAGGTGGCTGCAATGCCCGAGGATGTCGATGTTGAGGAGCTCGTGGAGTTCTACAAGAGTAGGGATGCCGAGGAGGAGGAGTATTGGAGCACTGTGGAATCTCATGAATTGTGGGCGGTGGAGAAGTTGAAGGCCGAAAAGGCCGCGGCAGCTGTGGAGGCTGCACAGAAGAAGGCCCAAGAACGGGCAAAAAAACTTCATGAATTGAAGTTGAAAAAGGAAGCAGAGGCCACGGAGAAGTGGGCAGAAGAAGAGTGATTGGCAAAGGAGGCAGAGGAACGGAAGATTGCTGTAGAGAAGAAGGCAGCGGAAAAGAGGGAGGCAGAGGCGGCGGCCACAGAGGCCGAGAGGAAGAGGCTGGCTGCAGTGGAGTCTGAGGCCATGCAGATGAGACGTCTGCTGCGGGAACAAACCCAGTTGGCAAAGGAGGCCGCAGAGGCCACAGCTGCTGCTGCGCAAGCTGCCGAAGGGGATGATGAGGAGGCCGCAGAGACTGTGGATAATGAGAAGGAGAGGGCGAGGGAGGAGTTGAGGCAGAAGAGGAAGGACAAGGGAAAGGTGAAGGTGGCTGGAACCACGGAGGGTTCTAAAAAGAGAAAGAGGTTGACGAGGTCGGTGATTGACAGTGAGGATGAACAGACCACGGGGCCATCGGAGAGGCCCGTTAAGAAGGTGAAAGGAAGGTCTGCTGAACGTGGAGAATTCCACGGGTCGGGTAAGTGGACTTGAGTTGGTTCTTTTGTGTGCTGAATGTTTTGTTAGATAAATGTGGACTGTGTCAGGCCGACGGGGCCTGATGTATTATGTCCTCGACCATGCAGTCTTGTGAGCGTTGCCAGATTTGCAAGGCAAAGTGCCTTTGGGTGGAGGAGGCAGAGCCGTCGGCGCTCGAGCAGGTGGTGGATCTGCTTCAAAGGTTGCACTCTAGGTTCGATGACATGGAGGAGCAGATGGAGCAGATGGAGCAGGAATTGGAGGCCGTCAGAGGGCACGTCAATGACTTGGTTGATGATTTCGAGGAGGGAAGTGCCCTCGAGTATCCGTGGGATTTTGTGTCGGCCGCGTCCGCGGAGGAGTGGGAGGCATCGTTGGAAGAGCTCCGAGAATTGAAAGGGGCAATGCCAGAGGCCCTCCGTCGGGCTATGCGACTCCAGATTGATCAAGACGTCGCCCAGGTTTTCCATGCCCACCTGGCTTCCGTGGAGTTCAACGAACAGGATCCATTTGAACTTGCCAACATCGACTACTGGTGCAGAAGCCATGGAGAGGGTGCATTAGAGAAGTTGATCGTGGCAAGTCGGAGATTTAGGGAAACACGGGCAGAATTTTACCGCCTTGGAGGCCTACGAATTGAGTGGGCATTATGGAAGGAGTATTTGAAGGGTGGGGAGGACTTTTTGGTTGAGGACTCCAAGGGGGAGTTAGATGCGAGTGAGGTAGTTAGGCCGGAGATGCGACCGGAGTCCATGGCAGAGGGAGTACCTGGGATGGCGGAGTGGATGAGAAAGGTGAAGGGGAAAGGCAAGGGAGTGGATAGTGGAGAGGCCGGCGGGTCTGCGGATGCCTAGCTTCTCTTTTATATATAATTTGGATATTTGTAGATAGTAGGTAGACTGTAAAGTGCGCCCAGAGGGGCATAAAATGTAGATGATTTTGTGGATGATTTTTTGAAATTGGAGTGAATAAGTGTGAAGTCAAGAAATATGACCGACGGAGTCTGTTCCCGATTAGGCAATGAATTTGCAATAGTTTTCCAGAATCGAATTTGAAATTGAGGAGACAGATTCCGACAGGAACCGATGGAATGGATGATCAAGAAGAATTAGGTGGGGTCTTGATTGAGACCTTGCAAATGGTGACCTTGGATAATGGTCCTGGTTTGTCTGGGTAACGATGATGGAAATCTTCAATGTAATCTTCCGCGGAGAACTCTGTAGCGGGGATCCAGGCAAATTCTTCATCAGCACCTTCGTAGCCCAACCATTGGACACAGTAGAGGAGTGGACAGTGGAACCGACGGTTGAGCTTAGAATCAAGAATCTGTGCAATCTCGAATTGCTCTTCTCCGTCGACTTCCACAGGAGGTGGAGGTGGTTGGGTGCGATTAGGAATGGTATTGCTTTCCACGGGTTCCAACTGTGAGACGTGAAATACAGGGTGAATGGAACGGAGATCCATGGGAAATTTGAGCGTGAAGGAGTGGGATCCAGGCTGAGTAATGATATCGAACAGTCTGAGGAACTTCTCGGAGAATTTTGCAGTAGGGCGAGTAGTCCTGATGTGTTTGGAGTTAAGGAAAACCTTGTCACCTACTTTGAAATCTGGAGCTGGGGACCGTCGTTTGTCCGCTTGGAATTTGTAACGAGACTGAGCATGAGTGATTTTGTCTCTAAGGAATTGGTGAAGATCGTCAAGGTTGACTATGAAATCGTGGGCCCGGGCGGAGGCAATGTTGCGTTCAGGGTACACCATGATGTTAGGATGGTAACCCTTATTAGCGAAGAATGGAGAGATTCCGGTGGAAGCGTTTGGAGCATTGTTGTATGCAAATTCGGCAATGGGTAGTAAGGTATCCCAATTGTCTTGTTGGTATGAACAATAGATGCGGATGTATTGTTCAAGGGTTTGATTAGCACATTCAGTTTGTCTGTTGGCTTCCGGATGATAACCAGAAGTGAAGTGAAGCTCCATATCAAGAGATTTGGCTAGGGCACGAGTGAATTGGGAGACAAATTCGGAGCCGCAGTTGGAAGTGATGTGATTGGGAACGCCATGCTTGGAGAAGACATGGGTGACAAAGAGCTGAGCGAGCTCCGAGGAATTGACGGTGTCGTGAGTGGGAATGAAAATGGCTTGTTTACTTGCACAGTCGATAATGACAAGAATGGCGGTGAATCCGTTGGATTCCGGGAGCTGTTCAATGAAGTCCATGGAGATGGAATCCCATGGCCATTCTGGTACAGGCAAGGGTTTGAGTAAGCCAAATGGGTGGTGCCTAGGTGTTTTGTTATGACCACAGGTAGTACAGGATTTAACGTAGTGGCGAATGAATTCACGCATCTGTGGCCAGGTGTAATTCCGTTGGACTAATTCGAGGGTCCTGTTTTGACCGAAATGACCTGCCAAGATGTGGTCGTGATTGTTTTGGAGGACACGAAGATGGAGGTCTGTGGAGTCTGGGACATAGATGCGATTGTCAAGGCGGAGTATTCCTGACTCGTCTACAGACCACTGGGAAGGATTGGAAGGGGAAGAAGCAAGGCGGAAGCCTTCAGTCACTGTGGAATCCATGGGTTGTGCGAGCTTGATATCGGAATGTAATTGATCTACATCCATGATTGCACTAGCGTGGAGTACGGGACCTTCAAGAAAAGTAGCTCAGAGGGAAGTGGAGAGTTGCTCTTGAGTAAATACAGGGCGGAAATTGTGAGGATTGACTTGAGCATATTGACTATCCCCCTCTTTAGGGTAGACATCCCATCATCTAGTGAGTGCATCCGGTTTCCCACCTAATTTTCCTGGATGGAATTGGATAACAAGGTTGAACTGGGAGAGGAATTCGGACCAGCGGACTTGTCAGCGTGTCAGGACCTTGGTAGTAGAGAAGTACTCAAGGTTTTTGTGATCAGTAACGACGTCAATAGATTCCGCAGAGCCTTCGAGGTAATGATGCCAGTATTTAAAGGCTTCAAAGATGGTGAGAAGCTCTTTATCATGGGTATCATAGTTGAGTTCGGCTCCGTGGAGACTGCGGGACAAGAAGGATATAGGGTGAATTTCCCCATCATCAAGGTAGATGGAGAGGATAGCGGCAATAGCGTAGTCGGAGGCATCGGTTTCCATGACAAGTTGACGGTCAGGAATCCAATGGGTAAGGATAGGAGCATGAGTGAAAGCCTGTTTCAGCTCGTTGAATGCTGCTAAGCATTTGCCATCGAATTTCCACGAAATACCTTTGCATGTAAGACGTGTTAAGGGTAGAACGATCTCACTGTATTCGTAGATGAAACGGCGGTAGAAGTTAGCGAAACCAAGAAATGATTGGATATCTTTGACCTTCCGTGGGATCAGCCAGTCAACAATAGCTTTGACTTTGTCTTCAGCCATTCGTAAGCCTTCAGGAGAGAGGATGTAGCCTAGGTATTCCATGGAATCCTGATTGAACTCGCATTTAGAACCCTTGCAGTAGAGCCCATTGGCTCGAAGTCTGCGTAGGACTGCACATACATTCTTTCGGTGTTCCGCGGGATCGTTGGAGTAGATGAGGATATCGTCGAGGTACACGACAACAGAGACATCGAGCATGTCTGAAAAAATGTCGTTGACGAAACATTGGAAAGCCGCAGGAGCATTGGTGAGACCAAATGGCATGACGTGCCATTTGAATGACCCATAGCAGGTACGGAATGCAGTTTTCCATTCATCTCCATCGGCAATACGGACTAGATGGTAGGTGTGGCAGAGGTCGAGTTTGGTATATATGCACGCAGAGCACGCAGAATCAAGAAGATCGGATATGAGGGGAAGTGGGTAGCGGTCCTTTTTAGTGATTTTGTTAAGGCCATGGAAGTCGACACAGAGTCTGAGTTCACCAGTTTTCTTCTTGACGAAGAGCACTGGAGCTCTGTGGGGAGAACGTATGGGAGAGATGAAACCATTACAGACGTTATCGTCGATAAAGTCGCGTAAGGCTTTGAGTTCGGATTCGGAAAGGGAATAGATGGGTCCGAGCGGAGGTGAAGAGCCTTCCTTAAGGTTGATCTTGAGATCGTAAGGACGATGCTCGGGGAGTTTCTCTGAGAGAGAGTCACTGAACACATTGGCGAAGTCATGATACTCCGGTGGAACATCAGATAAATCCGGCAGAGCCACGGAAGCAGCCTGGCCACTAACACTTGGCATCAAAGGTTGGAGTGTGAACTGTTGTGCACCCTCTGTGCAAGCTCGAACGAAAGCAGCCACGGAAATGATAGATATTTTGGGTGCAACCGAAGTGGAAAATGATGGGATGGATGGGTATGAGTAGATAGGCTCATACACTGGCGGGGTCCATCGGGATCTCGGAGGTAGTTTGGATGGGATAGGACCTGAAGGGTCCTTGCGAGCTTGCGCTGTTGCGTCGGAGGCTGCGGAAACATCTGGAACAGATGCACCAAATAGCTTTGAATGGAAAGTGATACTGTGCTTTGCCCAGTCAATCAATGGATTGTAGCGGGAGAGCCAGTTGTATCCCAGAACGAGGTTACAAGATGAATCAAGATGTGTGACATAGAAGTTGATGGGAATGATATCTCCCGATGGGCATCGTACGGAGAGAGTAACAGATTGTGATATGTGAGATCCGGCAGAGCTGTCGAGAAGCCGAAGTTGTACAGGAGGAATGGAGTTGGTAGGGATGTTGTGATTGTTAACGTACTTCAAGTCAATGAAGCAATGGCTGGAACCAGAATCGACTAGAGCAAGAAAACATAGGATTGTGGATATAGGAGATCCATCAGACTCTGATCCGGAGCCGATTTCACTGGATAAGGATATGGTAAGGGAATGGTTGGAAAGAGCGACGGTGTTGAGGGTTACAATCTCCGAAATTCCATGACAGTCAATGCAACCCTGTCCTTGCATGGAGGAAGCAGGGTTGCTCTCTATTTTTCCGACTCTGAAGGAGCCAAATTGACAGAGGCGGGAGTAGGGTCAGAGACCTCAGCTGCACGTCCACGTGTGGAAGCCGCGCATTTGCACTTGTTGCAGTCCTCGGTCTTGTGTTTGTTACCACAGAACATGCAGAGGTCGTTCTTGCGGCGGCGTTCCTTTTCCTTGGGTGTGAGCTTACCGTCCTTGCCTAGTTTGTCAGCGTAGGGCTTCTTGGAGGCACCGGTGGAGCCGGAGGTAGAAGAGGAAGATGATGAACCCATGGTGGAACTGTAGGATTTTGGGGCCGTGGAGATGTTGGAAGAGCTTGAGTTAGAACCCGAACCCTTAGGTTTGAAGGTGGAGGAGGTGGAGGGCCGGTCATGGTTTTCCCGGGAGATCTCAGCTTTCCTAGTCCAGTAGGGAGCATCAAGCTCCTGGGCAAGGGTACGCATATCATGGAGGTTGTTGGGTTTTCCATGGTGAGGCATGTCATCCTTGATCCGTGAGCAAAGCCCACGGTAAAAGGCATGATGAAGGGAGTTGTTGCCGTAACTGATGATGGCGGCATGTTGATTGAAGCTTACTATGTACTTCATGATCCTATCTCCATCGCACATCCGAAGATTTTCGAGTTCATCTTCAGCGTCTCCGACGGCATTGAACAGACCAAAATTGGTACAGAGCTCTGAAAGGAAGGCGGTGTAGGAATACGCCCAAGCAGGAGGATTGGCTTGATTGGGGTGGAGGATATCCGGTTCGAACCAGTCAAGGGCGACACCGGAGAGGAAGGAGATGGTGTAGTTGACTTTGGCGGTGTCTGCGGCGAATGTGTTGGGCCTGTCATTGAAGTTCAACTGCAGGGAGACGATGAACACTTTGAGTTTCCATGGATCCGCTCTGTCGAAGGTGTCCGGTGCCTTGACTTTGGTATGGACTATCTGCTCAGGCAGGTTGTTGGCTTGGCGGGTAAGGCCGTGGAGGAGGTTCATGAATTCCATCATGAGGTGGTTCTCGTCATTAGGATCAGGATTGGGAGGATTTGGAGGGTTACCGCCTGGTCTGCCGGGACCCCCAGGGCCACCTGGATTTGGTGGACCAGCTGGTGGACTGGGGCACCAGGGATCGCACAGGTTGCGATTGCGATTGCTAGGAGAGTCAGGTTCACCATCGCTGCCACTGGGGTCCCCATCGTCACCCTCTTCCTCAACTGGGAAGAGTGGCTGTGCAGACTGATTGTGCGGGGTTTCAAGGACAATGCTTCGATAACCGCCCCATCCGTTCGGGCTAGCAGAGTCCGCAGAGAACAGATTGGGGGTAGTGTTGACATCGGATTGGCGGGCGGTGAAACCACTGTGAGTGTAGGTTTCCCTACGTGAACGTTGTGCAGAGGCTGAGTCCTCGCCGGAGAGGGTATGATCCTCTTTCAATGCAGAGGCAGGAATGTCGTGCATGGAGAGACGGGTTATGGGCGGAGCCGTGGAGGAGGTTTGGGTTTGTGAGTGATCGAGGGTAGTGTTAGACATTCCTAAAAATTTCGACTCAAGGGTTTGAGTTCGAATATACTGTTAGGATCGTGCCAATAGGAGGAAGTGAAAGGAATGCATGCCGTGGATTCTGCAGAGTGCGTGGGGCTTGGCAAAGCTATTAGCAATGTCACCCTTGGGTCGAAGCCCAAAGAAGAATTATGGACGGAGTCCGTGGGATTATGATCTCTAGGATCAAAGGTTGAGTCCAATGGCTATCGGAGTCTGCGGACATAGAGAGATGGATTATGGCTTGAAGGCCGAAGAGAGTGAGGATGAGAGTTATTGGGCTAAACCAAGTTGATATTTGAACTGAGGTATATACTACTAAATGTACAGCTTATATACTAAGACAGAGTCCAACGGGTCGGGGTCTGGAATAGTGTAGGTATGGCTAGAGTGACATGATCTTGAATGTTCTGTATCTAGAGGAGTCGAGTATTCCGTGGACTCCAATATAACACCTACTCGCTACCGTGATGGGTTCTAGGTGTGATAAATGAAATATGTGAAATAAGTAAATGAAATAGAGATACAAAATATGAGATAGAAACCAGGATTCGGAATCTGATGGATTCCGATGATTGACTTGGAGCCAGTGGAGTGGATGATGGACATGGTCCGTGGAGTCCACGGCATGATCATTACATCTCTACACACTTGCTACAGTCATTAGCACCAGTTTTAAACACAACATACCCCATGCATAGCGCAGTATACGAACAATAGCAATTGTTTGCACCCCATATGCTCGCTATAAGCCAGAGACCGGTTTTACACCGTCTGAGCTTCGTACTCCTTCGTGCTCTCCTTGAGAAATGCTCTAAACTGTGATCGACCAGTTTTAGGAATTATCTCCGGCGTCGCACATCGCACGTTAGCTTGCACTCCGTCATTAGCAGTTGATACTCGCGTCTAGCACATAACACCAGTGTTTGCATTGTACACTGCCTCTTTTGTTTTATAGGATTGGATCGTCTTCATCTTCATACCATAGGAGTTTTATTCGGCTTTATTTTCAACATTGTTTATCGCAGCCCACTTGGGTAGTCTTTGGCAGACTTATAGGAATCGACATCGTCAACATAGGATCGTTTTGGATTCAACACCATTTAAGACCGTTATAGGATAGGATAGGATTGGATAGAATAGGATAGTCCCTCGAGAGGACTCATAGGTTTGACATTGACATAGGATAGGAAAGTCTACGAATAGACTCAGCTTTCGACATCAACTTCAGTATATTTCGTCTCATATAGGAACAACACTTGTTATCTCCATGCCCCACCAGATATAAACATATTTTCACACTTTTTACCACACGAACCGGCATTATTAGGATCGCCACCCAGTACATTGACACTCCACCGGTTAATAAACCTAACTGCCGCACACATAGCTTCATTTTCACCATTATTTTCATAGGACCTACATTGAGAGACCTCATCTAGTCATTTCTCCTCATTACACCGGATTTGCGGTATTCACGTCATACCCAAAACCGTTCAATCTCATCATTGAGATTATCACCAGCCTACAGCCAACACCTTTTAGTACTTGATCGCTTGAGTGCTACTTGCTTGACTGAAAAGTCACAGTATAAACTCGTGTCTAGAGGAAGTGATTAGGTTGCATGGAGGTGCCCTGAACAACTCGCACAACACAGTACCTTTATCTCTGGTCTACACCATCATTAATCATTACTCTTTGAGTTTTGGTTTGCCATTGCCACGGAAGTTTAGGTTCATCACCATATATTTGACCAAACTACCATCGACAACACTCTCAATGAAATGTTTCCGAAAACTTCATTCGCTCCCTGCCCTCGGATTTCCTCCAGCAGTGTCAACATGCCGACCATGATGGTCCCTGCGTCGGGGTGGTTTACATGTATCATGGCGGCAACTCAACCCTCTTGGGTGACAAGGATGAACCGACACCTGTCTGTGATTCATCGCACCCAAACTTCTGTTATTTAGGAATGTTCTTCTTTTGGGTGGGTTATCTTCAGTTTTTCGTTCAAGGCGAGTGATCTCAGTGCTTTCACAGTGTAAAACGTACAGAGTGTGGGGTGGCTGGTTGAGCGAGCCCCTCCTGACATCTGAGCAGCTGGAGGATCCCAATGTGCAGATGTGGTTGGAACAGCGACATGCTCTTGCCTGCCACTTGAAGGCAGCACAGTCGTTTGAGGAGCCTTCCCAGCCCTCGTCACCGTGCGTTGCCTCCCAGCTTATCACCCAGCCCCATAAAGCTATTGCTGTCCGACCGACCATTGTCTCACAAGAAAGGTGTCAAACGTGCGAGTGCTTTCGACGTCAAGTCTGAGATCACCTCATCCACCAATTACGACCAGGGTGACTTGGTGAAGGACCCTGTCACTATTTTATTTTGGCAAAAGGTGTGCAGTAACATCTAATTTTTTTTTGGTAGATATTGACTCTTCAGCAAGGATAACCGCAACCCTGTCCAGCTGCAGGCAGATGGACCAGTCAAACAGTATCAGTGATATCCTGGGTTTGTTCAACCAGCAGCATATGTATGAACTTTACATAGCTGAGATGCTGTCCATGGGCTGTTGTCCATCCGCACTCTTGGGTCGTGGTACATAAAGGGAGCTACGTTGCCTTGAAGTCTAGACAAGTTCGCACACTTAACTCAGTAGGACGCTTATGTGGGGAAACTGAGTGACATGTTTACTCGAGTATGTGTAGCATAGCAAACTGTTTTATCTATGTACACTCGATAAATATTTGTTTATACCATATATTTGAACTATTGGTGCCACTCGAGACTATAATAAGATGCTTAGTCGCAGAAATATGCCATGGTGAGCTTGCACTTTGCTGAAGTGTACCTAGCCTAATCTTTATATGTCAGAATGGGCAGGAAAAATAGGAGTTCTTTCTCTTATTTACCTCCATCATGGCCAGCAGCAGACAGCAGGCATTAGAGGCGTGATGTCAGGGAAAGAGAAAAGCTGGCAAAGCAGCAGAAGAAACCACGTATGGAGACACTGTTGACTCTATTGAGAGCACGCATGAAGAAGTGTCACGTACGATGCTTCAAGTTCCTTTTGTCTCCAACCCTGCTGGTGTCAAGGATTATAATCAAGACGGCGAGACGTCAAAGAGAGAGCATCTGGATACTGAGGTGCCAGAGAAGGATCAAAAGGACAAAAAATTAACACAGGTAAGTTCTCGGTTGCTGTCCGCAATTGAGCTCAAGGACAATCTATAGAACCGACAATTTCTGGACGAATACAAGACCGACGCTGACTTACTCTCGGTCTGCGATATGGCATTGAACACTGATGTCACATTAGGCAAGATATGTGGTTGCAGGAAAGGCATCATTGAGGTGCAATGTGAGGACTGCTTAGAGTATCGTGCAACGTGCCGCCAATGTTGGATACAGGAACATTCTCGATATATGTGGTGGCATTGGGCATTAGTTTGGAACAGGGATGGAGACTTTTTCCAGCATTACAATTTCTCCTGCATGCTAGACCCAACGCCAGCCATCCAATTAGGACACATGTGGTGATCATTGCCCCAATCCTACTAACGGCATCCTCCTCATCCACATCCATGTCAACTGGAATCCATACCAGCCATTTTCAGTTTTGTCACTGTCAGGCTATCCCGGAGGGCCTTCCTTACAAAGAAGAAGTATGTCACATACACCGGACACAGCTCATGCAAGCACAGCTATTCCCCGCTTCAGCTAAACAGCCAGGGACCGCCTTTTCATACCCTGCTCATGAAAATGTTTCAATTTCAGCATCTAGAGGGAAAAGTCAGCGTTTATGATTTTGTGGGTGCCCTACGACGATACACAGATAACGTCTTTCCCTATGATGTACCAGTATGTAAACATCTGGTGATAAGCAGTAAACCGTTGTTAATGAGGTGTCAGGATGTCGGCAAGCAACTTCGGCAAGCATTTTGTGTTTGGAATCTCATCAAAACAAACAGCCGGTTGGGTCAAAATCATGGAATCGACAATGTGCTCACTCGACGGCTGCCTGGAAATTTGGTGGTTTGGTGTACTGTTTGTCCTGAACCCGGCTTTAACATGGAGAAAGGCTAGGAAAAAACATTGAAGCAGTTCATGTATGTCCATTTCTCACAACCGCTCGCCTGAGCTGTTAATTGTTTTCATTGTTAGGCATCTCAACCAGCTCAACCTTTTGCTGAATGGAAATTTTCATGTGAACAAGCTGAAGAAAAAGCTAGAATTGGACGATATATCCCTCTTTGAAGGGTGAGCTTATTATCCTGAGGAAAAACAATATCAAGAATATCTCTGTGTAACCCCGCCATCAGCAGAGGTGAGACTTAATCATCTTACTGGAAGCTGGTTGTGCTAATATTATGAAGAAATCTGTCTGTAATAACCTGAAAGTCGTGAACACTCAAAACAGGAGGAAATTCAAGACTATGGAGGTGACGGGCATGGTGAATTGTACATGCAACCATGTCTGCGTTTTCGGAACCGTCGACCTGCATTTGGGTGAACAGTAAGTCGGCTTACACATCCCTTTTATAATGTGATGACAATGTTACAGGTTTTGCAACACAGATGCTGCCCTGTTACAAGCCCTAAAATTACACATGCCTAGTCAAGAGAAAAATGATCTGGTGATCATGCTTTCTTATGATTGCAATTGCTCTTACCACAGGAATATAAATGTGCGCTTTCAGGGAGTGGCGTTTGATGGTGTATGTGCGTGTCTTGAAACCATGCGCTATATGATTCCGGATCTCCACGTCCAAGGGCACAAAGATGACTGTATCTATCTCTATGGTTCAGGCTACTTCCAGTGTAACGGCCACAATCACAGAGAAGGTATTGAGCAATATTGGGCTGTGATAAATGCCTTGGGGCCACAGATACGCCAGATGAACAACGGGTATTGGCAAGACACTCTTATTATTCATCACAGCGACCATAATTGGAAGAAGACTTATACACAAGGTGGTGTATTGTATTATTGTTAATGAAACAGATGTTGACAATAAAATATCCAGCATACCACTTAGTTATTGAATTGGAGGATGGAAAATACTTGTATCGCAAAAAAAGAGATTTCTACAAGGCCCATTCAGCGTATTGTCAAGAACAATACCCTGAGGCCTTCGAGGAGTGGCAGAAGGTGGTTCGTTATGAAACTTACAAAGATGGCAAGGACATTGTTAGTCCTTTTTGCTTCCATTCAAAGCAGTGTGAGTCAGCTGCGCTTAATGAAGATGAGAAAGCATACTGATTGTGATTAGTTCCATCCCTTAAATCTGTCATTACCAGGCTGGCCACAATCGCCACTACAACAGAGGAACTGTTCAAGAAAAAGGAAGAGCTAGCATTGAGGAAAGATGATAAGTCATCCGCAGAAGAAGTAACTCAGGAGGAAACACCATCGATTCCCAGTGCACGTGCAACAACGTTCCTGTATGAGGGTATCCTCCTTGAAATTGACCAGTACATTCATCTGCATTGTGCCTGTATCTAGCTGATCTTTGTGCTCAGACAAGAACTTGCCATGTGAATTCGCAACAAGAAGAAAAGCCCCAGCGAGACAGAGAGAGACGCCATAGATCATGATCGAGAAAGACTTGGTGTCAGGATATTTGAGTGGTATAGGGAAGCGCCAAACCCTGAAATCAGGGAAGTGTGGGACAAGATCTTTGAGACATCGGTTCCTGTTCCTGAGACATGCAAACTCCTCCTGCCTTCAGCCATGTCGCCAATTCTGCATCAGAAAATGGGGTTCACCAATTTGGTTGCAGAGGAATACGAGTTGAGGGAGGGGGCTGCTTGTAACGATCATGCTGTGGACTCCACAGACAACGCCCATCATCCACTCCACCGGCTCCAAGTCAATCATCGGAATCCGTCGGATTCCAAATCCCGGTTTCTACCTCATATTTCATATCTCTATTTCATTTACTTATTTCACATATTTCATTTATCACACCTAGAACCCATCACGGTAGCGAGTAGGTGTTATATTGGAGTCCACGGAATACTCGACTCCTCTAGATACAGAACATTCAAGATCATGTCACTCTAGCCATACCTACACTATTCCAGACCCCGACCCGTTGGACTCTGTCTTAGTATATAAGCTGTACATTTAGTAGTATATACCTCAGTTCAAATATCAACTTGGTTTAGCCCAATAACTCTCATCCTCACTCTCTTCGGCCTTCAAGCCATAATCCATCTCTCTATGTCCGCAGACTCCGATAGCCATTGGACTCAACCTTTGATCCTAGAGATCATAATCCCACGGACTCCGTCCATAATTCTTCTTTGGGCTTCGACCCAAGGGTGACATTGCTAATAGCTTTGCCAAGCCCCACGCACTCTGCAGAATCCACGGCATGCATTCCTTTCACTTCCTCCTATTGGCACGATCCTAACAGTATATTCGAACTCAAACCCTTGAGTCGAAATTTTTAGGAATGTCTAACACTACCCTCGATCACTCACAAACCCAAACCTCCTCCACGGCTCCGCCCATAACCCGTCTCTCCATGCACGACATTCCTGCCTCTGCATTGAAAGAGGATCATACCCTCTCCGGCGAGGACTCAGCCTCTGCACAACGTTCACGTAGGGAAACCTACACTCACAGTGGTTTCACCGCCCGCCAATCCGATGTCAACACTACCCCCAATCTGTTCTCTGCGGACTCTGCTAGCCCGAACGGATGGGGCGGTTATCGAAGCATTGTCCTTGAAACCCCGCACAATCAGTCTGCACAGCCACTCTTCCCAGTTGAGGAAGAGGGTGACGATGGGGACCCCAGTGGCAGCGATGGTGAACCTGACTCTCCTAGCAATCGCAATCGCAACCTGTGCGATCCCTGGTGCCCCAGTCCACCAGCTGGTCCACCAAATCCAGGTGGCCCTGGGGGTCCCGGCAGACCAGGCGGTAACCCTCCAAATCCTCCCAATCCTGATCCTAATGACGAGAACCACCTCATGATGGAATTCATGAACCTCCTCCACGGCCTTACCCGCCAAGCCAACAACCTGCCTGAGCAGATAGTCCATACCAAAGTCAAGGCACCGGACACCTTCGACAGAGCGGATCCATGGAAACTCAAAGTGTTCATCGTCTCCCTGCAGTTGAACTTCAATGACAGGCCCAACACATTCGCCGCAGACACCGCCAAAGTCAACTACACCATCTCCTTCCTCTCCGGTGTCGCCCTTGACTGGTTCGAACCGGATATCCTCCACCCCAATCAAGCCAATCCTCCTGCTTGGGCGTATTCCTACACCGCCTTCCTTTCAGAGCTCTGTACCAATTTTGGTCTGTTCAATGCCGTCGGAGACGCTGAAGATGAACTCGAAAATCTTCGGATGTGCGATGGAGATAGGATCATGAAGTACATAGTAAGCTTCAATCAACATGCCGCCATCATCAGTTACGGCAACAACTCCCTTCATCATGCCTTTTACCGTGGGCTTTGCTCACGGATCAAGGATGACATGCCTCACCATGGAAAACCCAACAACCTCCATGATATGCGTACCCTTGCCCAGGAGCTTGATGCTCCCTACTGGACTAGGAAAGCTGAGATCTCCCGGTGAAGAGGTGTCTGAGTGCACAGAGCTAGAAATGCAACAGCGTTGAAGACACTGATCACACCCACACCCAACACTACACACACAAACACACTCAAGTTCATGGGGGGATTCTCATGCGATGAAAGTAGCGGACCCAAACAACTGAATTCTCAATATCTCTAAGACACGCAGAGCAAGAGCTCTTGTATAATATCCAGACTGCTCTAAGTCCAAAGGCTTTTCTCAGAACAAGAGGTGCCACTTCCGTCGCCGGGCCTCAAGGCAGGGGTGTATAACACAACACAACTTCGTTAAATGTCTCTACAACTTTCTAGGAATCGCGCGGGACTCTAATAACCACTGCACCCTATCAATAACACCCTAAACACCACTTAATCAACTGCGCTCAAAACAGAAACCAATTCCTATTAAACAATCCACAAGAACCACAGGATTCTAACCTATGCGCTCGAGTTTCCTAACCGATCGTAGACCCACAGGATTTGAACCAATGCGATCCAGAGAATACACACACACACACAGAGAACCCCGTCTGACAAGCCAAAGGGTTTGAACCTTTGCCAACTTGTGGAAATAAACCAGAGCGAGCACTAACCAAGCCAAAGGGTTTGAACCTCTGCCGCTTGTAATGCCTCGCATCACATGAAACCCTCACTCAATAGAGTAGTGCCTACACTGACACGAACCTCTCAATCTCAACACAGAGCTCAAGTCAAACAATCAATGCAACTTAAGTATGGAGTGCCCTGCAAGCCTTATCAGCCATGCTCACAACTCAAATCACTCAAATTAATATCAAAGATGTTTATATTCTCTCGCTCGAAGTTACGAACCACTCCCAGTGCTAGGGCGAGTAGCTATTGTCTCTTGCACCATCACAATTGGGGTTCAACACCTCTGACTCGTCACTAATGGACAAAGTGCAAGGCTCAAACAGCTCCAACAGAATTGCGCGCATATCAAATAAGCTTGTCACTATTACACGGGGGGGGGGTTGAAAACCTATGTTACTCTATCTACAATATCGTATTTATACATTTCTACATCCTACAAGTCGGTACAACTTAATACACTACTGTTGCAATGCTGGAACATCATCAATCACAACACGTGCATGTTGTTATAGCATGCCCGAGGCTGGACACTCGGTCAGAGGTCTATCTTGAGACCAGACTCTATTTCCTCATGGTTGAGACTCCACTCGCACTGCACTCTATTGGTTGGCATGTCACTCGTTATTTCTTCGGAGGATACCAGGAGTAACAGCCGGTCATATAGGCTGTATCCTCATTTACTCCTGAGTTTCTAGTTTTCTCTGGTAGGTGGGGGATACCCGTGGTAAGCCTAGGCACTGCGCTCTATTGCCAAATCGGGTTCCCTCGGAGTTCTCTATTCTTAGCCATCATTTCATACACGCGCGCGACTCTTTGATCGATCTCTGCCCTGTGCATCATAGATCAGTGTGTCACATAGTTTTCCCAGTATCAGGTATGCTTTTCATTAATGTGTTAGAGTGTGTATGCAGTCTGTTTCTAGTGCATTCAGTATCAAATGCTGGACTCTTGTACTTAGTGTGACCGTATCCTGTATCATTCTAAGTTAGAGCATGCATTCTACCAATTGTCACTTAAGACTGATACATACGTGTATGGTATCACGCGCAATATGGATATCACTGCGTCCTATGTGTATTACACTGCGCTCTATTCATATTCCTTGTTATCTCAATGCCAGGATGTTGTAAAATGTATATATTGATACATTTCGCAAAATTACACTGGTAAACGCTTTGAGAGCATGTCAGCGCTCCTGGGTATAACATCCTGTAGGTGTGTACTCGGGTGGATGTGTACTCAACTGAGGCATATCCCTGAGTGGATCACCCTTTATTTTGCGCACAATCCTGAATTCCGAGGGAAGGCCTCCTGTAATAGGTCTGACCTTCTGCGCAACTGGTTTGTACTTCTTGGTTGCAAATACATCTCTTACAGAACCAACTGCAGGCTTTGCATGCATGATGTCTGTTTTCTCATAGAAGTAAGTTGCGCTCTTATCTCCCATGCTCGTTTGATCTTCACACGCAGTCTCCATATACGCACGTGTGTTGTTGGAACACGGCTTAGACTCGCATGCAGTCTGTGCGGCCTGTGCTCTCTGTTTCCTTATATCTCTGACATCTTCTAGCGCACCAAAATATGAGGATAGTGTCCCGTGTGCTTTCATATCCTCGCCACACACCGTTGAGCTTGCGACAGCATACACTGCCTGTAGTTCTTCCTTGTTAAAAGTCTCAGATCCTGTGGGTTTTGCATATCCGCTGATCACCAGGTCTCCATTGCAATCAGCTTCTATCATCAGTGCTAACTCTCCTTGATCATTGATCAAATCATTGATCACTGAAAACCCTCCTCAACTTCGTGTGTGATGAACTTCTTTTGTCCTCTTGGGAATGTGGGTATCATACATAGCACATCACACTGAGTTGGGATCTTTTATTTTAATTGTCTGACCACCATCTGCGGTGTTGTAAATGGTACTCATAGTCAATACATCAAAAGGACGGCCTAACAATACATCATACGTGGGGTCCTTGATAATATGCACTTGCAAGTAAACTGTAATATCTCCAAACAAGAATGGGATATTCTTCGCCATTCCGAGGGACTTCTCAACTTGCTTATTTGCTGATTGCATGTTGATCACTTTGTCTGGGTCATATATTAGACCCAATCGGTCTGCAACTCGACTTGACATGGACACAATTTGCAAACCAGTATCATACAAACTCTCAAAGTGCTCTGCACCATTTATGAAAGGGTACACAGAGCGCAAGGCTTGTGAGTCCTTCGCAACATAAACCTGCTTTGGGACTTCTCCCTTTTCTTCTGCATCATTCAAATACTGCTCGAAGGGGTCTTGCCAGACAAGCACACCTTCCGGTGAAGAGCTGTCTAAGTGCGCAGAGCTAGAAATGCAACAGCGTCGAAGACACTGATCACACCCACACCCAACACTACACACACAAACACGCTCAAGTTCGTGGGGGGATTCTAATGCGATGAAAGTAGCGAACCAATACAATTCAATTCTCAATATCTCTAAGATACACGCGCAGCAATAGCACTCGTATAATATCTAGACTTCTCTAAGTCTCAAGGCTTTTCTCAAGAACAAGAGGGTGCGACTTCCGCCGCCGGGCCTCAAGGCAAGGGTGTATAACACAACACAACTTCGTCAAACGTCTCCACAACTTTCTAGCAGTCGCTCGGGACTCTAATAACCACTGTACACACTCAATAACACTCTAAACACCGCTTAAACGACTGCGCTCGAAGCAGAAACCAATTCCTATTAAATTCAACACACTAATAAACCTCGCGCGTTGCGCGCTAAACCAAAACCTTCGCAAACACGTGGAGAAGTGTCTACACTGACACTGAACTCCGAACCTTCCACAAGAGCCACAGGGTTTGAACCTACGCGCTCGAGCTTCCAACCGATCGTAGACTCACAGGATTCGAACCTATGCAATCCAGAGAAACCCCGTCCGACAAGCCAAAGGGTTTGAACCTTTGCCAACCTGCGGAAATAACACAGAAAAGCGAACACTAATCAAGCCAAAGGGTTTGAACCTCTGCGCCTGTAATGCCTCGCGTCACACAGATGCCCTCAAGAACTTGAAAGGGTGACCTTCAAGACACCGTACTCTTATTCTCTCACAGAGCGGAAGTCAAACCGAAACCAGACTCTCTGCACGGAGTGCCGCGCTATTTTCTTGTCTAAGCGCGCGACTTAAATCACACAATAGATTTCTGATATGGGTTGTATTCTCTCTCGAAGTTCCTAGCTACTCTAAGTGCTAGAGCGCGTGGCTGAAAAGCTTTGCACTATTACACCGGGGGCTCGAAACTTGTACTCTACATCTACACTACAGTATTTATACAATTCTACATCATACACATCGATACAACTTAATACAGTACTGTTAGAACCTCGGAACATTATTCCTCGCAACGCGCGCGCGTTGTTATAGCATGCCCGGGGCTGGACACTTGGTTGTAGGTCTATCTCGAGACCAGACTCTGTTTCCTCATGGTTGAGACTCCACTCGCACTGCGCTCTTTGCGTTGGCATGTCACTCGTCATTTCCTCGGAGTATACCTGGACTGACAACCAATCATATAGGCTGTATCCTATTCTAAAGTTGAGTTTCTAGGTTTCTCTGGTTGGTGGGGGATACCCGTGGTAAGCCTAGGCACTGCGCTCTTTGGCCAAACTGGGTTCTCTCGGAGTTATCTATACTCAGGCATTATTTGGGACACGCGCGCGCGTGCCGCGCGATCAGGACCCTGTGCGTCATCAATCAATGTGTCACGTAGTTCTCTTGGGATCAGGCATGTCTTTTATTATGTCTGCAGATCATGTATGCAATCTGTTGATAGTGCATTCAGTATCGAGTGCTGAGCTCTTGTACTTAGTGTGACCTCAATGAAGTATCATACTAAGTTAGAGCATGCACTCTACCAATAGTCACTTCAGACTTGCATGCGCATGTGCGCGTTGTTCTACCGCGCGCGGTGTTGATATCACTGCGCTCTATGTCTACTTTCATACACGCGCGCAGCGCACGTGGCAGATCAATCCTTCTCATATCATGTCTGTCTCTCATCAATTCATTGGAGCGCGTCTCTGATCTGCCTCTAGTGTATTCAATATCAAGTGCTGAGCTCTCATACTTAGTGTGACCTCAACCAGTATCATTCTAAGTTAGAGCATGCACTCTACCAATCATCACTGAAGACTTGCACGCGCGCGCGTTGTTACACTGCGCGCTATCTTGGTTTGTTCACTGCACTCTATTGGTTTGACACTGCGCTCCATGTCTATTTCCATCTACACGTGCAGCGCGCGTCTTTTCATGCACTCTACTTCTATGTTTCTATACGCGCGCGGCGCGCGTCATAGATCAATGTAGTTCTCCTTGTATCATGCCTGTCTCTCATCAATTCCTTAGAGCGCATGGCTGATCTTCATCTTAGTGCCTTCAGTATCAAGTGCTGAGCTCTCATACCTAGTGTGACCTCGACTAGCATCATTCTAAGTGAGAGCATGCACTCTACCAATTGTCACTCAAGTCCATACTGCGCACGACTCGGTATCGTGCTCCATACGTATATTACTGCACTCTGTGTGTTGGACACTGCGCTCTATGCATATAGCACTGCGCTCTATCTGTATCTTTTCGTTATCTCAGTACCCAGCCATTATGCAATGCATGTATTGATACATTTCGCAAAATTACATGCGTAGACACGTTGCGAGCGTGTCATATCCCCCACACTAAGCTATGGACCTTCCACGGTCCACCAGTGGGTCTCTGTCTGTATGCGCGGGTCTTTGTCACTGCGCTAATCGTCTCTCTTCACATAAGAAGCTATCAAGTCATTTGCAATACTTCTGTTCTTGTGTACGCTTGGAACTGTGTCACTAATGCTGCAATGTACATCATGTTGGAGCATTTAAGTTGTGCAATCCTGTTCCCATTCTTTCTTTTTGGCCATCACACTATCATCTCATTGATATGAATGCCGAGGGACTTCTCTGCGCGCGACCGCGCGGTACTTTACTGGCACGGTGCTCTACCTCATTGTGTCTTGCACACTTCATTGATCTCACTCTTTTCTTGCTGCGCTCTTCATGATGTGATCAAGCATGAGGTCTCAAAGCTCTTCAGCAATCAGTGGCTCGTCAAGGTGTCCTATGCTATCCTCGATTTACATCTGCCTGATTTCCACCGGTTATTGAGTGGAACTTTACTCCATATCTTCTACTAGTTGGGTATATCACTGCGCTCTTGGGATATTTTGACTCGCATCCATAGAGGTAGTCATATACAAGTTATGCGCAGTGTAATATGTCTTATTCACCATTATTTCTGCTACCATGTCATGTGCCATGGTCTTCGCTCTGGCTCTTTTCATCTCCTTTGGCAATTGGTATCTGCATTGCGCTCTATACTTGTTGCTGTACAGTAATCGCAAAATTTCTTCTGCCTTCACAGGTAATATGGTAATACCTTATGTATACCACTATATCCCCCCCACTAAAAGAATCGGACTGTCCTCGGTCACAAAACTATACACCTCTCACTAGACTCGGATATATCGCGCAGAATGTGAGCTATCCCCACGAGTTTCTTGCATTTGAGTACAATCTCTGTTGGATATGCGAGGGAGGCATTACTCCCATCCACACATACCAATACAACATTTCTCTTTATGTCACAAGTACCAAAGCAAGTGCTGCACATCCGGTCTTTTGCTCTCAGTAAATATGCTCGCAGACCGTGTTTCCACATCACGCGCGTGCTCGCATCACACTCTAATCCTCGTCCAAGTTAACTGCATCAGAGATCTTTGGATTGGCAACTTCTTCGAACTCCTCAGTGAAGTTCACAGGCCATTTATCTTTTGGCTCTGGCGAGTCAATGATTCTTCTTAATTCTTTCGAGTCCTTGCGCATCCAATGCAATACTCTATCATTGATATCGATAGAGCGACGCGCGAGGTACGGAATCACTCGGAATGCCGCTATCTTCGAACCAATGAGTGCACCATCAAGCTCTGCTAGGATATAATTCCCTGCACTTGAGCGATCTACAACAACTAAAGGTCCCAGATATCTTGGCTTCATCTTCGTATTTAGCGCGCTCTCAATCTGAGTGTTGCGCATCAATACCAAGTCACCTCTCTTGAAGTTATAGGACTTGATCTTATTCGCATTCATAGTTGCGTATTTCAGAGTGTCCTGTCTTTTCTGTTCATCCATATTATTCCTCATTTCAGCAACCTTATCCGCATGCTTCTCTAGCGCAATCGCGCGCAAGCCGCGGAGTTCCCAATCCTCTACCATTCTCCCTGGGTACTCAACTAGCCAGGTTGCTTCTATCACATCAAGCGGTAATATGGGATGCGCGCCAGTAACTGCGAAGAAGGGAGAGCATCCCATTCTCTTTCTAACAGTAATCCGGTCTGCCCACATTATCAACAAGAAGTAATGGTGCCATTTTCTCTCGTTTCCTCCGCAAGCCTTGAATAAACTCTGCCTCACATCCCAGTGAGGTCGCTCTATTCTGCCATTTGCTTGCGAGTTGTATGGTGAGATTCTAATCCCTTTAATCCCATACTTTCTCTCTAAATACGCTACCGCGGCTTTAAATGGTTTCCCATTATCAGGTTACAATCAGGGAAATACATCCCCATCTACAGATGATGTCTTCGAACATCCATTCTGCAATAGCCTGTGCTGATTCAGTTGCTAAAGTCCTCCCTTCCATCCAGCTCGTTAGCGCGCATCGTCCATGTACAATATACTTGTGATGGTTCGAAGCTTCTGGCATATGCATTGTATCTGCATGTAATACCTGGAAGATCGACGGCGTGAAGGTAACGGTCGGTGGGGCCTTGATAATTGTCTTCTGTCTCTGTTGGCATATCTCACAGGTGCTAACAAACCAAGAGATATCGCGCTCCATTTCAGGCCACCAGAATCTCTCTTTTACTAGCATCTTTCGTTGCGTACATCCCTCGGTGTCCAAGTTGATCATGCGCGGCCTTCATAATGTACATGCGCCTGTCTGGATATATAACGAGCTTGTATTCGGACTCTATATCTCGTCTATACAGTCTGCCCTTCTCCACCATGAAGTTCTTTGCATATCTAATGAAGTTGCGATACTGGTCATCCTTGAATCCCGGTAATCGCGCGGTAGGGTTTTCATGCCACTTAATGACAAGAGGTAACTGGTGATCCAGCATTTTTGCATACCCGCTCCTGCGCTCTTCGTCATAGTGTTCAGTGTCACTATATTCAGCTGCCTCTGGTAGGAGTGGTCCCGCGTTATACAGTACTGAGTACGTTTCACCGCGCTCTGTTGCCTCCTGCATTACTTTATCTTCATGAAAGTCGTGCACAGCTCTGTCAATTGTTACAAAGCCATGCCTCGTATCAATTCTCTCTTTAAAGTCTGCTATGTCTTCTACTTGGTCCTCTGTCTCGTTAACGAATTCCCAAGGGTCCTCTTCTTTTGGACTGTATTCATCTTCGGGGTTCGAGTATTCCTCATCTCCAGGCTGAAAGCTGCGCCTTGATAACCCGTCAGGAGCGTGTCTCTCTCCTGGAACATGTACCAAAGTAAAGTGGAACATTAATATTGACTCGATCCACCTGTTTATTGCTGCATTAGGGACTTCGTCCGGGTTCCTAAGCATCCCAGCAATGTACTTCGCGTCAGTCTCAACTACCAGTTTCCGGACCCCAAACAACCAGTGTCGACATGCATGCAGAGCTCTAAAGAGGCCGTATAATTCTCGTTTGGGCTGCGAGAAACGAGCTTCACGCTCGTTTAAAACAATAGACCCAAAGCGCGCGTATCGTCTTCGTTTAGGGTTGTCTGGGTCTACCTGGCAGATATAAAACCCAATCGCACGGTATGATGTATCCACACCAAGTATTACCGCAGGTCAGCAACTCATAATCAATTGGCATTAAAGAAGGGCAATCGCGCAGTGCATCTTTAAGCATCTGCATTGCTTCCTCCTGATCTGTACCAAACACAAAGGGTACCTTCAAGCGCGTGAGCTTGGTTAAGGCATCTGCTTTTTCTGCATAGCCCTTGATAAACATTCGATGTACTCCTACTGTTCCCAGGAAGGAGCGCACATCTCCAAGATCTTCGCAAGGACCCCATCTCAATATGACTCCGACCCTATCAGTTTCTGGCTTTCTACCCTCGTAAGTGCAGCGGTGTCCCACAACCATTATCTCTGACGCGCAAAGTACAGCCTTATGACCAGAGAATGTACCTCCTGCATATTTCATGCGCTGCACAACGCGGTTCATATTCTGGAAGTGTTCCCATACGAATCTTCGTATTCCGGCATTTTCAGGTATTGTTTCATAGCCTCCTCCCTTTATTTCATAGCGCGTTTTTGCTCCTCGTACGGGGACATCATCTACATAGGGTATTGTAACATGTGGTACCTCCGCTTGCAGAATATAAGTCACATCATCGTGAAATATTGGTACTGAGTTGGTCCACCCCATCGGTAATGTCACTAGTCGTAGCGCGCCAAACGGCGTCTGAAACGTCGTCATATCTCTTGAGTCTTCATCTAATGTTCTCTCATCATATCCTACATACAAATCGAGGGTACCCCCACAGGAGCGTCCCGCGAAATGTTCCGCAAGCTCGTCAGTCGCAGGGGGCACACCCGAGTGCTTTATAGTTACAGCATTCAATGGCTCCAAGCTGTGGACGAGTCTTAGACTCTTTCCATCCTTCTTAACCACACAAAACCATCGCGAGCGATACGAGGAATTTGATGGCTCGTATACTCCAGCTTCGATCTTGGTTTTGATGATTTTACACACCTGATCAAATATTCCAGGTGGAATCGGTATGTTCTTCTGTATCCAGGGAGTATGTTCTACTGCTGGAATGGTCACAGGTGGGAAGTATTCCTCCTTAAAATGACCACGCTCGGTATCGTCCCATGCAAATCCCTCGTTCTGTACACTCATGAATTCATGCATGAGTTTGCGCTCCTCTTCCCAAAGGAATTCCTCGCTATGTACTTGGTCAATAATCTCTTTGCGCTCCTGGGTATAACGTCCTGTAGGCGTGAACTCAGGTGGATGTGTACTCAACTGAGGCATATCCCTGAGTGGATCACCCTTTATTTCACGCACAATCCTGAATTCCGAGGGTAGACCTCCTGTAATAGGTCTGACCTTCTGCGCAACTGGTTTGTACTTCTTGGTTGCAAATACATCTCTTACAGAACCCACTGCGGGCTTCGCGCGCGTGATGTCTGTTTTCTCATAGAAGTAAGTTGCGCTCTTATCTCCCGTGCTCGTCTGAGCATCACGCGCAGTCTCCGTATACACGCGCGCGTTGTTGGAACACGGCTTAGTCTCGCGCGTAGTCTGCGCGGCCTCCGCTCTCTGCTTCCTTATATCTCTGACATCTTCTAGCGCACCAAAATACGAGGATAATGTCCCACGCGCTTTCATATCCTTACCACACACCGTTGAGCTTGCGACGGCATATACTGCCTGTAATTCCTCCTTGTTAAACATATGAGATCCTGTGGGTTTTGCATATCCGCTGATCACCAGGTCTCCATTGCAATCGGCTTCTATCATCAGTGCTAACTCTCCTTGATCATTGATCAAATCATCGATCACTGAAAACCCTCCTCAACTTCGCGCGTGATGAACTTCTTTTGTCCTCTTGGGAATGTGGGTATCATAGCACATCGCACTGAGTTGGGATCTTTTATTTTAATTGTCTGACCACCATCTGCGGTGTTGTAAACGGTACTTGTAGTCAATACATCAAAAGGACGACCTAGCAATACATCGTAAGCAGGGTCCTTGATGATATGCACTTGCAAGTAAACCGTAATATCTCCAAACAAGAATGGGATATTCTTCGCCATTCCGAGGGACTTCTCAACTTGCTTATTTGCTGATTGCATGTTGATCACTTTGTCTGGGTCGTATATTAGACCCAATCGGTCTGCAACTCGACTTGACATGGACACAATTTGCGAACCAGTATCATACAAACTCTCAAAGCGCTCTGTACCATTTATGAAAGGGTACACAGAGCGCAAGGCTTGCGAGTCCTTCGCAACATAAACCTGCTTTGGAACTTCTCCCTTTTCTTCTGCATCATTCAAATACTGCTCGAAGGGGTCTTGCCAGACAAGCGCGCCTTCTGGTATTCCATTCATAGCTTCGGTGGTGACAATAAATGTCCCAATAAATGGAACCTGCGATAAATGTATCGCTCCAGTTGGTAGTCCATTGGTGTCATCCTCTTCTTCTTCCTCCGCAAAGGGGAATACGCGCTCTGTAGATTCGTCTTCTGATTCCGAACCTTCCTCAATCACTAGTCCAAACTGTTGCTTCCCAGTTTTCTTGGACTTTCCCAGAGGTACACGCTTCATAGTCAATTCCTGCTTTACCGCGCCACCAATTTTAGAGAGCGCAAGTAATTCTCCAACCGTCACGGCTATGGGGGACTTCATGAGTCTCTCCAATACCTCGGGCGAGTTTCCTCGGTCTTCTACCGGTGCTTTCAGACGATAAGCTGACTGTTTCTCTTCCGCTGTGTACGGTACAAATCCCGTTGTCTTCTGTAATCTCTTTGGAGGACCTCCCTGCTTACCCGCGTTGGTAACATCTGTCGCGACCAGGTATGGTATCTCTGGTTCGGTTGTCGCATCGCGCGCAGTCGGTATGTCCTTGGGTACGGGGTCCATCCGTACTTGCTTTTTACTCTGGGGGGGCATTACTACTGCCACATTCTTCCTTTTTGTCACTTTAGATACGCGCTCCTCATCTTCGCTATCAGACGAGTCACTCAATACCTCAACTCTTACCGCTCCACTCCGTTTTTTGGTTTTTGCGTCCTCCGGGGGTGATGGTGAACCAGACCTGGCAACTCCACTGATCTTATATTGGTCCCCTCCTGCCTTCATCGAACGCCTAGAAAAACCCTGCTCCCTATCTTCGTCATTGGGTATCTGGGCAATTGGATCATCAGGTGGAGGGCCTTTACTCCGCGTTCGCGCACCTGTATCATTGCTCTCTTGCAGCGATCGCATCGCATACACCTGTCTCTCTAACTCCTGTTTTTCTTGGAGTAACGCGCTGTATCCTCCTGGCACATGGAACAGACCCGGTGTTGATGTGGATGCAATCACCACATTCTGGCTCTGGACCTTGCTAGCCTTCGCGCGCGCGTAGTACTCGTCAATGCGCTCCTTCACATACTGACCTCGAATGTCCTTGGGGATGTCACCTCCACCAGGGAGACGCGCTCTTCCATCTACGAGCTCGATCTTGCCTGACTTGATATACGAGGCTTTGACCAAGCACTCGTTTGACATATGCCCATCTGTATCTCCACAGAAAAAGCATGCGCGTGATGGGTTAGTGCTATGCGTATGCCCATACCCCATCAATCTCAGTCCAGGATCGTACGAGGGACCTGGAGCTCTGCTCGATTGCTGTTGCAAGAATGTAAGAATGCTCTTTTGATTCTCCAACATCGATTTCTCCATGCTCGCAAGTCGTTTGTCACTCGCAGAGGTCTGCTGCTCGATGAAGTCCTTCATGACTGCCATCACACTCCCCATCTCTTCTTGCTTTACCGCGCGATCCTCGTCCACGGGCGTATTGCGCGCGGTCGTTGTAGACCTGTGCTGCTCTCGTGTGGAAATCGCCGGAATACCTCGCGCTTCATCTCGTTTTCTGTCCATAGATGAGAACACTCCTTGTAGCACATTCAACCCAGCTTGCATAACCTCACTCAAGGTATACGGATTTGCGAGCTCCCTTTTTGATAGACCCGCGGGTAATGGGAGACGCTCTAGCTGCAACTTGATCGATCTATACAATTCATCGGACATAGGTGCCAAGAAAGCATCCACAAGTTCCCTGTTTGATTGCACCGTCGCGAGCGAAGCTGCCAGGACTTGGAATTCTCTCCTGAACGCCATGTACTCACTCTTGTCCGAGATCTGCGCTATATCATATCTTCGGACCAATCTCTTCAACTCCAAGACAGCATCGCGGTCACCATCGCGCGCGCCATCGTAACAATCCATTACTTCGGATTTGAAGTCTTCATACTTCTCTCCAGTCTTAAACTTGGGGAGCACCTTCCACTGTCGCTCGGTGCGGATATCAGTATATGACACCGCAGCTTTCTTCTTCTCATCTTCATCCGTGATTGCACACTTGGTGAAGAGGTCTTCAAGGCGCGCGAAGAATCTCTCGAGTTCCTCGGGATCAGAGGAGCTCTCAAACCTCGGTGCAGCCTTCTCATTCGGGCCTGGCATAGAAGCGGCCATTGTTACAATATTCTGATTACCAGGGTTCGACTGACCCGTTGGTTGGTTTACAATAGGTTGCGAGTTCGAAACAGAGCTAGTTCCACGCTCTGTGGGGATAGTTTCACTGGGAGATACCCAAACTCGAAAGAGACTATTGTTGGGATCGACTGGTGGAGGGGACACAGATATTGATGCGCTCCTCTGCCGTTGAACCTCTTGGTTCGCGTCGATTCTATCCCGACGTCTTTTCTCAGGATCGAGTGGGTAGGCAGGCGGTACTCTAACACCACGCGCTTCTTTCTCCGACCTAGTCTTAGGCTCTCGAGGCGGAATACGTCCAGCTATTCTGACTCAAATACACAACGCTCTCTGGGGTATTTCTACCCTTTTTCACTAAACAATAATCGAGATGATACTCGTCTAGCAGATTTGCTCTTGGAGGAGGAAATCAAAGATAAGATATAATTGTTTCGCGCGCGCGCAACTAGATTCTCTTGAATCCAATCGTATCAGGCTTTGAAAACTACTTCCCCCCCTCGCGGTGGGCTCCAGATGAAGAGCTGTCTAAGTGCGCAGAGCTAGAAATGCAACAGCGTCGAAGACACTGATCACACCCACACCCAACACTACACACACAAACACGCTCAAGTTCGTGGGGGGATTCTAATGCGATGAAAGTAGCGAACCAATACAATTCAATTCTCAATATCTCTAAGATACACGCGCAGCAATAGCACTCGTATAATATCTAGACTTCTCTAAGTCTAAAGGCTTTTCTCAAGAACAAGAGGGTGCGACTTCCGTCGCCGGGCCTCAAGGCAAGGGTGTATAACACAACACAACTTCGTCAAACGTCTCCACAACTTTCTAGCAGTCGCTCGGGACTCTAATAACCACTGTACACACTCAATAACACTCTAAACACCGCTTAAACGACTGCGCTCGAAGCAGAAACCAATTCCTATTAAATTCAACACACTAATAAACCTCGCGCGTTGCGCGCTAAACCAAAACCTTCGCAAACACGTGGAGAAGTGTCTACACTGACACTGAACTCCGAACCTTCCACAAGAGCCACAGGGTTTGAACCTACGCGCTCGAGCTTCCAACCGATCGTAGACTCACAGGATTCGAACCTATGCAATCCAGAGAAACCCCGTCCGACAAGCCAAAGGGTTTGAACCTTTGCCAACCTGCGGAAATAACACAGAAAAGCGAACACTAATCAAGCCAAAGGGTTTGAACCTCTGCGCCTGTAATGCCTCGCGTCACACAGATGCCCTCAAGAACTTGAAAGGGTGACCTTCAAGACACCGTACTCTTATTCTCTCACAGAGCGGAAGTCAAACCGAAACCAGACTCTCTGCACGGAGTGCCGCGCTATTTTCTTGTCTAAGCGCGCGACTTAAATCACACAATAGATTTCTGATATGGGTTGTATTCTCTCTCGAAGTTCCTAGCTACTCTAAGTGCTAGAGCGCGTGGCTGAAAAGCTTTGCACTATTACACCGGGGGCTCGAAACTTGTATTCTACATCTACACTACAGTATTTATACAATTCTACATCATACACGTCGATACAACTTAATACAGTACTGTTAGAACCTCGGAACATTATTCCTCGCAACGCGCGCGCGTTGTTATAGCATGCCCGGGGCTGGACACTTGGTTGGAGGTCTATCTCGAGACCAGACTCTGTTTCCTCATGGTTGAGACTCCACTCGCACTGCGCTCTTTGCGTTGGCATGTCACTCGTCATTTCCTCGGAGTATACCTGGACTGACAACCAATCATATAGGCTGTATCCTATTCTAAAGTTGAGTTTCTAGGTTTCTCTGGTTGGTGGGGGATACCCGTGGTAAGCCTAGGCACTGCGCTCTTTGGCCAAACTGGGTTCTCTCGGAGTTATCTATACTCAGGCATTATTTGGGACACGCGCGCGCGTGCCGCGCGATCAGGGACCCTGTGCGTCATCAATCAATGTGTCACGTAGTTCTCTTGGGATCAGGCATGTCTTTTATTACTGTCTGCAGATCATGTATGCAATCTGTTGATAGTGCATTCAGTATCGAGTGCTGAGCTCTTGTACTTAGTGTGACCTCAATGAAGTATCATACTAAGTTAGAGCATGCACTCTACCAATAGTCACTTCAGACTTGCATGCGCATGTGCGCGTTGTTATACCGCGCGCGGTGTTGATATCACTGCGCTCTATGTCTACTTTCATACACGCGCGCAGCGCACGTGGCAGATCAATCCTTCTCATATCATGTCTGTCTCTCATCAATTCATTGGAGCGCGTATCTGATCTGCCTCTAGTGTATTCAATATCAAGTGCTGAGCTCTCATACTTAGTGTGACCTCAACCAGTATCATTCTAAGTTAGAGCATGCACTCTACCAATCATCACTGAAGACTTGCACGCGCGCGCGTTGTTACACTGCGCGCTATCTTGGTTTGTTCACTGCACTCTATTGGTTTGACACTGCGCTCCATGTCTATTTCCATCTACCACGTGCAGCGCGCGTCTTTTCATGCACTCTACTTCTATGTTTCTATACGCGCGCGGCGCGCGTCATAGATCAATGTAGTTCTCCTTGTATCATGCCTGTCTCTCATCAATTCCTTAGAGCGCATGGCTGATCTTCATCTTAGTGCCTTCAGTATCAAGTGCTGAGCTCTCATACCTAGTGTGACCTCGACTAGCATCATTCTAAGTGAGAGCATGCACTCTACCAATTGTCACTCAAGTCCATACTGCGCACGACTCGGTATCGTGCTCCATACGTATATTACTGCACTCTGTGTGTTGGACACTGCGCTCTATGCATATAGCACTGCGCTCTATCTGTATCTTTTCGTTATCTCAGTACCCAGCCATTATGCAATGCATGTATTGATACATTTCGCAAAATTACATGCGTAGACACGTTGCGAGCGTGTCACCGGTATTCCATTCATAGCTTTGGTGGTGACAATAAATGTCCCAACAAATGGAACCTGCGATAAATGTATTGCTCCAGTTGGTAGTCCATTGTTGTCATGCTCTTCTTCTTCCTCTGCAAAGGGGAATATGCGCTCTGCAGGTTCGTCTTCTGATTCCGAACCTTCTTCAATCACTAGTCCAAACTGTTGCTTCCCAGTTTTCTTGGACTTTCCCAGAGGTACACACTTCATAGTCAATTCCTGCTTTACCGTGCCACCAATTTTAGAGAGCGCAAGTAATTCTCCAACCGTCACAGCAATGGGGGACTTCATGAGTCTCTCCAATACCTCGGGTGAGTTTCCTCGGTCTTCTACCGGTGCTTTCAGACGATAGGCTGACTGTTTCTCTTCCGCTGTGTACGGTACAAATCCCGTTGTCTTCTGTAATCTCTTTGGAGGACCTCCCTGCTTACCTGTGTTGGTAACATCTGTTGCAACCATGTATGGTATCTCTGGTTCAGTTGTCGCATTGCGCACAGTTGGTATATCCTTGGGTATGGGGTCCATCTGTACTTGCTTTTTACTCTGGGGGGGCATTACTACTGCCATATTCTTCCTTTTTGTCACTTTAGATACGCACTCCTCATCTTCGCTATCAGACAAGTCACTTATTACCTCAACTCTTACTGCTCCACTCCCTTTTGTGGTTTTTGCGTCCTCCGAGGGTGATGGTGAACCAGACCTGGCAACTCCACTGATCTTATATTGGTCCCCTCCTGCCTTCATCGAACGCCTAGAAAAACCCTGCTCCCTATCTTCGTCATTGGGTATCTGGGCAATTGGATCATCAGGTGGAGGGCCTTTACTCCGTGTTCGTGTGCCCGTATCATTGCTCTCTTGCAGCGATCACATCACATACACCTGTCTCTCTAACTCCTGTTTTTCTTGGAGTAGTGCGCTGTATCCTCCTGGCACATGGAACAGACCCGGTGTTGATGTTGATGCAATCACCACATTCTGGCTCTGGACCTTGCTAGCCTTCACGCACACGTAGTACTCATCAATGCGCTCCTTCACATACTGACCTTGTATGTCTTTGGGGATGTCACCTCCACCAGGGAGACACGCTCTTCCATCTACGAGCTCGATCTTGCCCGACTTGATATACGAGGCTTTGACCAAGCACTTGTTTGACATATGCCCATCTGTATCTCCACAGAAAAAGCATGCGCACGATGGGTTATTCCTGTGGGTATGCCCATACCCCATCAATCTCGGCCCAGGATCATATGAGGGACCTGGAGCTCTGCTCGATTGCTGTTGCAAGAATGTCAGAATGCTCTTCTGGTTCTCCAACATCAATTTCTCCATGCTCGTGAGTTGTTTATCACTCGCCGAGCTCTGCTGCTCGATGAAGTCCTTCATGACTGCCATCACACTCCCCATCTCTTCTTGCTTTACAGTGCAATCCTCGTCCACGGGCATATTGCACATGGTCGTTGTAGACCTGTGCTGCTCTCATGTGGAAATTGCAGGAATACCTCGCACTTCATCTCGTTTTCTGTCCATGGACGAAAACACCCCTTGTAGTACATTCAATCCAGCTTGCATAACCTCACTCAAGGCATATGGGTTTGCGAGCTCCCTTTTTGCTCAACCCACGGGTAGTGGGAGATGCTCTAGCTGCAACTTGATCAATCTGTACAACTCATCTGACATAGGTGCCAAGAATGCATCCACAAGTTCCCTGTTTGATTGCACCGCCGCGAGCGAAGCTGCCAGGACTTGGAATTCCCTCCTGAATGCCATGTACTCACTCTTGTCCAAGATCTGTGCTATATCATATCTTCGGACCAATCTCTTCAACTCCAAGACAGCATCGCAGTCACCATCATGCATGCCATTGTAACAATCCATTACTTCGGATTTGAAGTCCTCATACTTCTCTCCAGTCTTATACTTGGGGAGCACCTTCCACTGTCGCTCGGTGCCAATATCAGTATACGACACCACGGCTTTCTTCTTCTCATCTTCATCCATGATTGCACACTTGGTGAAGAGGTTTTCAAGGCGCGCGAAGAATCTCTTGAGTTCCTCGGGATCAGAGGAGCTCTCAAATCTCGGTGCAGCCTTCTCATTCGGGCCTGGCATAGAAGCGGCCATTGTTACAATATTCTGATTACCAGGGTTCGACTGACCCGGTGGTTGGTTTACAATAGGTTGTGAGTTCGAAACAGAGCTAGTTCCACGCTCTGTGGGGATAGTTTCACTGGGAGATACCCAAACTCGAAAGAGACTATTGTTGGGATCGACTGGTGGAGGGGACACAGATATTGATGCGCTCCTCTGCCGTTGAACCTCTTGGTTTGCATCGATTCTATCCCGACGTCTTTTCTCAGGATCGAGCGGGTAAGCAGGCGGTACTCTAACACCACGTGCTTCTTTCTCCGACCTAGTCTTAGGCTCTCGAGGCGGAATACATCCAGCTATTCTGACTCAAATACACAACGCTCTCTGGGGTATTTCTACCCTTTTTCACTAAACAATAATTGAGATGATACTCGTCTAGCAGGTTTGCTTTTGGAGGAGGAAATCAAAGATAATATATAATTGTTTTGTGCACGCACAACTAGATTCTCTAGAATCCAATCGTATCAGGTTTTGAAAACTACTTCCCCCCCTCGCGGGGGGCTCCAGATGAAGAGCTGTCTAAGTGCACAGAGCTAGAAATGCAACAGTGTTGATGACACTGATCACACCCACACCCAACACTACACACACAAACACACTCAAGTTTGTGGGGGGATTCTAATGTGATGAAAGTAGCGAACCAATACAATTCAATTCTCAATATCTCTAAGATACATGTGCAGCAATAGCACTCGTATAATATCTAGACTTCTCTAAGTCCAAAGGCTTTTCTCAAGAACAAGAGGGTGCAACTTCCGTCGCCGGGCCTCAAGGCAAGGGTGTATAACACAATACAACTTCATCAAACGTCTCCACAAGTTTCTAGCAGTCGCTCAGGACTCTAATAACCACTGCACACAATCAATAACACCCTAAACACCACTTAAACAACTGCGCTCGAAGCAGAAACCAATTCCTATTAAATTCAACACACTAATAAACCTCGCACGTCGCGTGCTAAACCAAAACCTTCGCAAACATGTGGAGAAGTGTCTACACTGACACAAAACTCCGAAACTTCCACAAGAGCCACAGGGTTTGAACCTATGCACTCGAGCTTCCAACTGATTGTAGACTCACAGGATTCGAACCTATGCAATCCAGAGAAACCCCGTCCGACAAGCCAAAGGGTTTGAACCTTTGCCAACCTGCGGAAATAACACAGAAAAGTGAACACTAATCAAGCCAAAGGGTTTGAACCTCTGCACCTGTAATGCCTCGTGTCACACAAATGCCCTCAAGAACTCGAAAGGGTGACCTTCAAGACACCGTACTCTTATTCTCTCACTGAGCGCAAGTCAAACCAAAACCAGACTCTCTGCACGGAGTGCCATGCTATTTTCTTCTCTAAGCACGCGACTTAATTCACACAATAGATATCTGATATGGGTTGTATTCTCTCTCGAAGTTACTAGCTACTCTAAGTGCTAGAGCGTGTGGCTGAAAAGCTTTGCACTGTTACACCGTGGGCTCGAAACTTGTACTCTACATCTACACTACAGTATTTATACAATTCTACATCATACATGTCAATACAACTTAATACAGTACTGTTAGAACCTCGGAACATTATTCCTCGCAACGTGCGTGTGTTGTTATAGCATGCCCAGGGCTGGACACTTGGTTGTAGGCCTATCTCGAGACCAGATCCTGTTTCCTCATGGTTGATACTCCACTCGCACTGCATTCTATATGTTGGCATGTCACTCGTCATTTCTTCGGAGGATACTTGGAGTGGCAACCAATCCTATACACTGTATCTCATTCAAATGTTGAGTTTCTAGGTTTCTCTGGTTGGTGGGGGATACCCATGGTAAGCCTAGGCACTGCGCTCTTTGGCCAAACTGGGTTCTCTCGGAGTTATCTATACTCAGGCATTATTTGGGACACTGTGCGTCATCGACCAATGTGTCACGTAGTTCTCTTGGGATCAGGTATGTCTTTTATTATGTCTGCAGAGCATGTATGCAATCTGTTGGTAGTGCATTCAGTATTGAGTGCTGAGCTCTTGTACTTAGTGTGACCCCAATGAAGTATCATACTAAGTTAGAGCATGCACTCTACCAATAGTCACTTCAGACTTGCACGCACATGCATGCATTGTTATACCGCACGCTATGTTGATATCACTGCGCTCTATGGCTATTTTTATATATTGCACGCAATGCGCATGACAGATCAATCCTTCTTATATCATGTCTGTCCCTCATCAATTCATTGGAGTGCATATCTGACCTGCCTCTAGTGTATTCAATATCAAGTGCTGAGCTCTCATACTTAGTGTGACCTCAACCAGTATCATTCTAAGTTAGAGCATGCACTCTACTAATTGTCACTCGAGGCTGTACTGCGCGCGACTCGGTATTGTGCTCCATGCATATATTACTGCACTCTGTGTGTTTGACACTGCACTCTATGCATATAGTACTGTGCTCTTCCTGTATTTTGTGTTACCTCAGTAACTAGCCTTTATACCATGTATGTATTCATACATATCGCAAAATTACACGGGTAGACACATTGCGAGTGTGTCAGCATGTCTTTTCATGCGCTCTACTTCTATGTTTCTATACACGCGTGGCGTGTGTCATAGATCAATGTAGTTCTCCTTGTATCATGCCTGTCTCTCATCAATTCCTTAGAGCGCATGGCTGATCTGCATCTTAGTGCATTCAGTATCAAGTGCTGAGCTCTCATACTTAGTGTGACCTCGACTAGTATCATTCTAAGTTAGAGTATGCCCTCTACCAATTGTCACCCAAGGCTGTACTGTGTGCGACTCTATATTGTGCTCCATACATGTATCATTGCACTCTGTGTGTTTGACACTGCACTCTATGCATATAGCACTGCGCTCTATCTGTATCTTTCATTATCTCAGTACCTAGCCATTATGCAATGCATGTATTGATACATTTTGCAAAATTACATGCATAGACACGTTGTGAGCGTGTCAATGTCATACCCTCTTCCATTCAATCTCATCATTGAGATTATCACTGGCCTACAGTCAACACCTTTTAGTACTCAATCACTTGAGTACTACTTGCTTGACTGAAAAGTCACTGTATAAACTTGCATCTAGAGGAAGTGATTAGGTTGCATGGAGGTGCCCCAAAAAACTCACACAATACAGTACCTTTATCTCTGGTCTACATCATCATTAATCATTACTCTTTGAGTTTTGGTTTGCCATTGCCATGGAAGTCTAGGTTCATCAGTGTGTGGTGGTACACTCAATTTGTATGTAGGCTATGATAAAAGAAGTTTAGACAAAACTCAAGAGATTTGACAACATTTCAAACACCGTTTGGCCTGCTAAGACTTGTGACATTGCCCATGGGTTGGACAAACTCAGTACCTATATTTCACAATGACATGACTTATATTCTACAAGATGAGGTACCACATGTTACCATACTGTAACAATCATGCCCCAGAACCCACGGACCTCGTCCATCATTCATTCCAAACACTCCAAGTCAATCATTGGAGTCTGTTGGATTCCGATTCCCGATTTCTATCTCATATTTCATATTCCTATTTCATTTACTAATTTCACATATTTCATTTATCACACCTAGAACCCGTCACAGTAGTGAGTAGGTGTTATATCGGAGTCCATGGAATACTCAACTTTTCTAGATACAGAACATTCCAGATCATGTCACTCTAGCCATACCTACACTATTCCAGACCCCAACCCATCGGACTCCATCCTAGTATATAAGCTGTACATTTAGTAGTACCTACCTCAGTTCAAATATCAACTTGGTTTAGCCCAATAACTATTGTCCTCACTCTCTTTGGCCTTCAAGCCATAATCCATCCCTCTACGTCTGAGGACTCCGATAGCCACTGGACTTAACCTTTGATCCTAGAAATCCTAACCCCATGGACTCCATCCATAATCCTTCTTTGGGCTTCAACCCAAGGGTGACGTTGCTAATAGCTTTGCCAAGCCCCATGCACTCTGTGGAATCCACAGCATGCATTCCTGTCACTTACTTCTATTGGCATGATCCTAACAGATACTCATGTTTTGTGTTTGTGTTTTGTGTATCCAATAAACAAGAATAACCCTACCCAGTCAGAACAGACCTTTAAAATTATATTGTGACCAGGAGACCTAATAAAGTACAAAGTTCTACATAACAGATGTTCCTCTGCCCCCACAAAGTTGCTGGGTCAGTGTCTTAGGGTATTATTAGTGTGGGTAACAGTACTATTGCACACCTGCACTGTCACCAGCCCTTTCACCTGCAACTTGTCCAAAAACTCAAGCTTTAAATTGAGACCTCAAGTAGCGCCAGTTGCTAGAATGCACCTAGTTAAAGCCAGTTCCTATTGTTCCTCCAGTGAAAATCAGAGAAAGTGAACAACATCATAGCCGGGTGATATTGTGAGGGCAGGTCTGACCTCACCTCAGCCTATTTCACTTTAACACTATTCTTTGTCACTACCAACTGTCAACAATGCTGATATTCTCAGCATTTGTTGGAAACCCTTTCATCTTCTTTGAGGACAAGTATAACTTGGTTCTAGCCTCCAAGACTCCATCTTTCCCAGGTTACCAGTGAACTCATATGCCCAATGCCAGGTGGTGCATGTCTAGTCATCCACTGACAGTGTCTAGTTTCCTCTTGTTATGCATTGTAACATGTACTCCTGCACCACAGTATGAGTTGTCCGGCAGGATTCTTGATACCGTGAAATCGTTTTCAAGGTCTAAGAATGAACTCTGATTGAGAATTCATAAAAATTTCATGACATCAACATAAATGCATCTCCATGGTAACTAGGTTTTGATATCATCCTTGCCTCGTTTTGACCATCCCCTTACTCATCTACAATCACTTTAATGTCTCGTTTCCCATCTTCTCTCTGGATTGCTCATATTTTGCTCCTCATTCTGACTACATTTTGAGTGTCTTATCTTGACACAAGTAATGCTACCTTCAGAGCTACCCAACGAAATGATATATCAAAGACTGTACGGTATACATAATGATAATATATTAAAGCCCTGGTTCTACAGTCAATGGGGTGATATATCAACTACAGATGAAGATCCCATGACTACCCCACCATGTAGAATCCTTAGCTCACTGTGAGCATTGCCGCCTACCAGCGCTGACAAGCGGTCCCTTCGGTGTGCCTCTGTGGCTAAAAATAAAGCAATCGTATCCCACCTTTTCAGCTTTTTTTACTGCACGGATTCTGGCATTGAAGATCTTCATCTGTCCGTCAACCGTTCCTCATCGCTTAGTGCCTGGAATCTAGATTCAAGCAAATCCACATCATATCATACATAATAATCACTATTTTCAGGTTTCTACTGGAACGACATATTTATTATGGAATGGATTCTTCATGTATGTCAGTATAGCTACATACTTCACGATGCTGTATCATACAAAGATGAAAATACAATGAAATTGCGAGCTAGTGAGGTATCTTGTAGAGCCTGCAAAGTAAAATAAAACAAACAAAATAAAATAAAATAAAAACAATTCCTATGAAACATGCAGCAAACCCTGACAGTATCAGACAGGATACAGACCAGGTGCATGTTGAACCAATACCATTTGGGTTGTATTGCATCTGAATCCATCGTGTGAGCATTTACATTAGAAAGCTTGTCTTGCCTTGCACCGGCTTGCAAAAGCATAATTATACATACTTGCCAAAGGAGATTGTGCCACTTTCAACCAAGCCAGGCATCTTTAAGATCACGGCTACTTAATTCTTCAAGGAAATGAAACATTTTCTGGGACAGCCCACAAATAAAGGTGTTGGCAAAGTCGGTGCACATTAGAGCAATCAATTGAATGGTTGCCCTTATTTTGGCTTCGTCTGACCGAAATTCTAGAGGTGGCTTTAGATGGAAACGAGTAGCCAGATGGAAAGGTATCGTATTATGGAGTGTACGGAAATAAAAATTGAGGCAGAGTATGGCGAAACACGTCCCTCATAGAGAGGTACTTTTGTGCTCGGGTAGTGATGTCATGACTGCAATGCAGCTGAGCTCGTCACACCTACCTCACCTAGAGGTCACACCTAGGTTCGGTCCGAACTCATGGGAGATAGACATGTAAAACTATACAACTGCATGTCACGATGAGGAGACAGAAGAACATGAGAGACAACATTTCTTAATCTTTATATTTCTAAACCACAATGCATGAACAATATACAGGTATGGCAGTAGTAAGTATGCACAAGGTACGCATTGTCTGATACGCAATGGTTTTTTGTGCTATTAATGGTATAAGTTCTCATACATTGTGTGTTGAATTTTAACAATCTAGCGAGATCGACGCCACTACCACTTGGGCTGTAGAGCACAGGACAAGAGACACTCCGCTTGGTAGAGGTGCTACCTTTCATTCTCGTATGGATGCTATTGGTCTCTTATATAATGTTGTGCGGTGCCAAGGACTTCACACCGTCAACTCTGTGGAAGGTGAGTGCCGCTTCTCCGGTTTACAACAGCAAATGCACAGGTAAGAACCAGAACCCCAATATCACATTGTCTAAGGATGAGCGCATTGCGATCACAAGTGCTGCTCTCGAAAAGGCGATCAGCATGCTTCAGCCTAATGGGCAATTCAATGGTGTGTGTCATTCACCCTATTTCTAACATCGAGAATCCGGTTTAAGTATCCTCAGATTCTGCATATGATACGCCTGGGAGACTTTACGGACAGATGGCGGAATTTGATAGGCTGACGAACCAAATGAAGTACAAGGAAACGTTGCGACAGTGTTTTTCCCTCGCACAGTCGATTAGTCCTGAATTTTTTAGCACATCGTCAGTATTCTCTTAGGATATCTAAATTGCAACTGACATACCTTAATGAAGTGTTAGGGCTGTTTTGAAAGTACTTTCCTTATAACTAACCGCGTAATTGTCGATGATAGCCAAACTATGTGTTGTAAGTTAGATTGTATGCTACGTTATCATCGTTGTTGACCTGCTGCAGGCATTACGGATACGCTGCTGCTTATTTCACTTAAAAGTATAATGCTGTCATCGAAAAGGCGACTTCAGCCGGTAGTAACGTGTATGCAATACCGTGGATAGGTCCACCAAGGACATCATTCTATAGCTATACCCAGACTGTAGCTTTGACCGCACTGCTTAGTGCGATACAGCTTGCAGACGACCAGCCACCATTGAACTCAAGTGATAATCCCCCCTCGAGTCGTCCCTCCATTACGACAAAGACAACGTCTCCTTTACCACCAAAGAAGAACTGGACAGGAGAAATAGTCGGTGGTGTGATAGGTAGCTTGACGGCTCTTGCGGTGACCATTGGGTACCTCTTTCTCTATCGCAGACGACGACGTCGCCCAGGGAGTCACAGCCCCCAAGCTATTGGGGATGAGCACTGCTCACAGCCACATACTCCTTCCGCAGCTACGCCATTTCCAGTGGAGGTATCACCAGGGCACAATATAAACCGGGCAAAAAATATTGCGCATCCCGTTGATGTGAGTAGAGGACAGTCCTCTACGTCCCCGGGAGAAGTGGGCACAGACGCGACAATAATGGATGTACAGAGAGAGTCAGCGACTGCACTAGAAGTTATCGTAAATCCTCCGAATCCTCGTCACACTGTGAGAGGAGAGGATATGCCTACGGAGGAGCTGCTAAGATTGCTCAACCAACAATTACTGCTCGGAAGATTGAATGATTTGGATGACGAGCTACCACCTGAGTATTCCGAACCACGGACTCGGTGAAAGTGAAGTTGTTATGTTCGCACAGTGAGATACCTGGGGTATTGACGCTCTGCAACTACCATTCATTACAATGATGTAATTCTGGTACACTCATACTGATGCTATGTCAGGGTAGGGAATAAAGCCTGGACGTACGTCTTCGAACGCATCCATTCCACACGACCCCATAAGAATGCTCTATCGTGTGTTTCCCCCTCTGAGTTTGCTGATATTCGATAAATCTGGGATGAAGCGAAGTCCGGACAGATCGGAGAGATGTGGGGAGATGAGGTCCTCGTAATGATAAGTTCGGGAGAATTTGACGAAGTCGACCCAGTCTCATAGCACGACGCCTCCTTATCGAAGAAAAGTCTGAGAAACCGGCTCTTCATTCAAAGAGTCAAAAGCAAAAATTTAAAACCTGGACAAGATCGAACGTATGATTCCTCAGGAAGGTGTGGAAAGTGTGGGAAATTGTTCAGCTTCACCTGCTTAATCGGCCTGTGACGCTTTTTGGACTCGAACATCCACAAGCACTATCGGCGGTGCTAACGATGGATTGATCTATACCATTACCTTTTCTTGGTTCCCGACATTTTTCTTCTCTGACAGGTGATCTTCTCTTGAGTCCTTGATCATGGCCGATGGTTTTACAGCAGAGCAAACATTCCAGCACACTTACAGGGCTACACATTGTGTGGATAAATATATTCAAGCTCGAAATCCTTGCTAATCGTTATTCTTGTCACCTGGATGATACGGATCTCGAGCATCTCACTCTTCTAACCCCCACAAGCGAGACGACTTTTATCGGATCGCCTGTTTCCGGAACCAAATGCTATATACCAGTATTACGACACAGATGACTGCTACGTATTCATGGAGATACTCACAACCGTTTGAGAAATTACATGGCTGCAGAAGTGGTCTGAATCATTTCCGGAGGGTGCGATATTCACTGTGGTGAACAGAAAAGGGACGTACACATAGGACTGACTAGGCGCACTCGAAAGAGGGTACAGTCGTAATACCAACAAAGATGAGGTTATGAGTTCCTAGAACTAGCCGTAAGATGGCTTTCTCTCTTCTTTTCATCACGATTGTAACACTCATGATCCCACCAGAATCAGGAGTGTCGACAGGATAAGAGGATGGCGGTAAGATTATACGATCTACTCCAGGCTCGTTAGCCCCAGCGTACGTCCCTTGTCCGTAAAAAGAGGGCGAAGGATGGGAATATGCCGATATCGGCCGCGGTGATGCGAGCGTCGACTCCTGCGAAAAGGGTGTAACAACCCAGCCTGGGGGAGGGGAAGTCGCCCCGGGTCCTCCATCTTTTAGGATAGGTTCTTCGTAGCCGCCTGCAGACGGGGAAGCTTTGCGGGTCTGTCGGCGCTTCCGAATGTACCGGAATAATAAAATACCAACGACGATAAGCAGGATTGCGCCCACAGCCGACCTGACTGCGATACCAACAATCGCACCCGTTGAGAGACCGCTACTGGTATTTGAGGCTTTTTCGGCGAATCCGACCATGCCAGATGTGGCGTTGGAAAGCGTCTTGATGCTGGAATAGAGTTGATTTCGGTTGCTGTGATTGAGAGGTAATAGATACACACACAGAAACGTTCGAAAGAAAACTAGAACCCAAGACGTATTCTGTGGCTCAGGCTGACGACCACATTTGTATGAGACCCGTACAGTGGGCGCCTTGGTTTATGACTAACTTTGATTCGTCCAGCGTAGCGGCTAGGTCGTTGATAGTGAGAGTAAGTTTCATTTGTGTGTTACATGGAACGGTGTAGTATTTCGTGGAGTTGGTATAGCCCGCAACATAAGCTCCGGTAATGCTAGAGTCTTACGGTCAAACATCGTATTAGTACTACATTTTAGTGAAGAAAGACGTAAGAGAACGGACACAGTGAACCGGCGTCCTGTTGAGGGAAAATCAGGGCTTCGTGAATTGGATCGATGGCAGTAATGAGGCTGCCGGTACGCGAGACATTGCCGCTGCCCGTGGTTAGCGTCCAACTATCGAGCTTGATGTAGAAATCTGCATTCAGACTCGTAGCGCTGAAAGTCTGCATTGTCTTCCACGCAATATCGCCTTCAAAAAAAGAATTGTCCGGCTGAATCAGATGGAGATACCCTCCGTCGCTCGAGGAGCCGGTGTTATGGCTGAGCGTCATGCCATAAGTAAAGTTTTCACCAGAGGGTTTCGTAGAAAGGTAACCACCGAAGACTGTGGTGCTGAAATTTCTATTCCCTGTGTACGCGATTAGTCATGGAGAGCACCGACGATCGAGGAACACGCACTGGAATTGGGTCCGAGACCGAAGATACTAGAGACTCCAGGCGAGAACATGGAATAAGACGTGTTGGCTACGACAATTGGAAAAAAGCCAAAGAGTATATCTGAAGATGAAACAATTTTTGCGTACTTGTTTGATTGGAATACGTCCAGTCTTGCCTGCTGTTCTTCATGAGGCCGCAGCTCTCTGTGATGACATTTCCTCCGGCGTTACCTCCACCATGAGGGCTACATTCTGCCAGCCAGGGAGGTCTGTCGCTGTTGTTGAGGCCGTACGATTATACCTAGCAGCAACCTGTCCAAGAGCGTAACATCTCGTCCGGAAACAATACATACGGCCGAACACCGTCGCAAGTATCGCAACCCGTTCCTGCTACGGTTATGTAGCCAGTGCTAGTCGTGAGTCCGAACGAAAAATTCTGGGCTTCCGCGCCTGTGGACTGTCAACTGGCTTAGCAGGCATAAAACGAGCCAAGGAAGTTGTGAAACATACCGAGATGACGTTGACCGTGTATTTCGAGTCCTGGCTGATCGATACAGGTACCGTGATAATTTGCCTCTTATTCGCGTATTGGCTAACATTGCTATCACGTTTTTGTACACCAGCAGAGACAGCGCGAAGAAGAAGTAGAGAGTATAAGGTCGTAGACTTCATCACTGACGCGATGAGTCAAGATTGAATTGGAAAGGAAAACTGACTTTTTTGCATGGATCATGACCAAACATGCCGCCGACCATTTAAAACATATTTGGAAAAGGCAATTGCCCAGAACTGCTGATTGACTGCTGATTGGCTTCGATCATAGACCGCGAAGATTTCTTGACCTCGTGCCTTAAAGCACCTTTCGTCAACGAAACTTTGGGAAGAGCCGCTATCATCAAAAGCTATATTAGAGCTGAAAGACGAAGGGCATATACGCAACGCGTGTTCTGTCCCTACGAAACCGTCCGACCGAGGACATGAAACGAGGATGTTGCAAAGATCAGTGAACGAAAATAGATTGCAGTTGTTATACATCCGTGCATTTAGTCTGCGAATGTGCATCCGCATCGCCTTGTAAAACAAGTTTGGACGATATTTGTCAATTCAAGAGGTGCGATTAGCAGAGATTATAAACGAAGTGCTCTACCACAACCCCAAAATCCAACACTTCCTTAGCTGCGATGAGCAAGGCGAGATTTATAAGTGGAAAAGGAACCAATTTGATACTGAACCTGTTATGTAATCACGTCGATAACGTGTATGGCATCGCTTCAGGTCATTTGATCGACTGAGTCGTAGCGCGCGCTCAAAGCTACACCGATTCTGCTGCAGCGGTTCTCGAAATGGTGGGCAGGGCGAAGATGACTTAGATGCAGTGATCACTGATCACGCTGAGTGTCGGCGACGTTATAGAGACAGGCGCGCTCGTCGGTCTACATGGTCGCTCAGGGCTATGATGTTGACTGGTCGGAGGTCGGTGTCAATTGAACGAATTTCGTGTAGGGTTCCGTCGTCGTCTAGGCACAGGAGAACGGTCCTAAGACCTATATACGTCAGATATCGATCAGAACAGCAGGGAATTTTTCAAATAACGCCGATATGGTTGCATCAGACTTTGGGTATGCATTCAGTTTCACCCCATTGGATGTCGCGCCTTCCGGAAGACCATGCAGAGCGCTTTTGCCGCCAGGTAATATCGAGCCTGAATGTGTCCTCTACACGATATGTAGCCTTATGAGCTTATAGAATGGCTTGCGCGCCAGTGGATGTTAGATGCTAGGATCACAAGATGAGGAAGGGCTCGCCTGGGAGGAGAAGGGGAGCACAGGAAGAGAGAGAAACACGTAGAGTACTACTGTGCATATTAGATCGGTTAGGGGCCCCAGACGACAGCTATGAGACAGAGCGGCAAGAAAATAGGGGCGTACATTTATCCCAGAGGTATAACTGGCAAGGCGAAGGGAGAACGGACGGCTGGGTACGATGACAAGCGCAAGAACGGCCAGAACATTCGGAATTCGATCCGGGGTGTTTGGGGCTGTTTGGCACACGTTTCGCATCGGCTGACCCTACCTACTTACCTGCGCATCAAATCCGTGCTTGCTCGCCTGTAACCGACACAATGCTTTCCTATCTCTCGATTCTGCTTGTGTCAGTACAGCCTGCGATATTGGAATGCAATCTCAAGCACAAATGGACATTGGATCAGAATGATAGCAATGCCAGTGGTGGTATCCAAAAATTGACATTGGCAGTGTGTGTTTGCATTCGCAGTTCATACGTGAACCCGAACCTCCATGATTGGATATTTTCTCGGTATGATATCTCACCGCATTTACGAACTGTAGCTGCTAATTGTATAATGTGAATGAAGAAGACGTTCATTGACTGCACATTAGATTTTTAAGTCGACGACATCGCGTCCATGCGACAATCTTCTCGCTCGTGTCCTTCACGTAAAGGGACTATCAAGAAGTCTTGTCGCACTGGATTAGGGCAAGATTCTTCAGCGCAGTACGTCTAACACTTGTTTCTATACCTTCCACCTAATGCTACGGTAAAAGGAAAGGGATCGATATTATATGAGACACCGTCGTGCCCTCCACCCTCGGCTATCTGTCATGCTCCGCCGCCAGTGCATGGTTTTATGTCAGTAACCTTGTACGCTCTATAAAATGCGCCGCTATCCGCAGCAAGTAAGATCGGAAAAACAAGAGGGACATTTGTCGTCCTCCCAGACCTAGCAGTTTCTATGCGGCCACGGATCAGCTCCAGAAAACTTGAGGTGTTTATTTCCTCCGTGATTGAATTATTGGAAGGCATAGGGAGAGTTTTCGAGAGCTGTTGAATGCTATGTCTACTTGTAAGGTATACCAACCTGTGTCAGCCGCTGCAAAACTAAGGTCATGGGAAGATCTCCCAACCAGCACCGACCGCCCTGTCACCATAGGTCAGGGTTTGCTTTGAGATACTTGTGATCAATTCTGATCATCCACTACGATGAGGCGAGACGGGAAGTGGATCCTACGAAAATAGATTAGAAGGACGCCCCTGTCGATAAACAAAGACGTCCGCATTGAACGCTTTTGCGCACGGAAGAGGACGTAACATTTGGACCTGTATGTCACCTAACAGTGTTTACTTCAACGCAACCTCGGGTGTCGAAACAATACACTATCTGTGCCGTTTCTTTCGTGTCTTTGCTCGCGCGCAGCAGGGGCTAGAATGCTTCTATTTCAGAACAGCCGGTGAGTTGTGTACTGCTTGTATCTGGTCTGATAGAATGATAATACCTTCGCTATTTCAAGTGCGCTAGGCATGACGACTGAACGTACAATCGAAGCCCACCAATACACTATACCACCTTTATCTCCGAGTTGAAAACGATAGTGAAGGGGCGCCCGGCCTTGGCACGCAAACTGTGCGCTATGGTGACGCAGGCTTTTCTCCTTGTCATCACGCTACTGAATACATTGCGCACAGTGGAGTCCGGGATTATGATACATTCAGTGGCGCTACTCATCATTGATTCGAATTGGCTGTACACTGCTGACAACTGAATGACTCTGGAATTGATACTCCCGAATTCCGATGAATGTTCTTCATCACGCTAGTCCTATATGAAGTTATCTGTGACGTATCATGTCGTATAGCCTCTAGCACTGTGTGCCGATATTTGGCAAAGTCTCGGTGTTTAGAGGTCGTTCCTCCTTGTGGGTTGCCTCTTGGCACTATTCTAACTTCATCGTCTCTCGCCTCACCTTCACAATACGTTTGAACACACCGAGAGCTGCATCCTTGCCTGAAGCACAGATGCGGCTAGTCTTTATCTCGACATTGTTGGCTCTGAGTTCATACTCAGCGGCAGCAGAGGACCCCAAACCTCCTACTACGTGGACTGTGGATACACTTTCTCTGGTCGAGAACGTCAAATGCTAATGCAAAACTAGAGCCAAAACGTCACACAATCTTGGGACGAGCGCATTAGTAATGCTAGTGCTTCCCTCCAACAAGCAATTACTATGGTCAACCAGACTCATGGGCAATTCAACGGTGCTTAGCATTCAATCTTTTGCATAGCGTCTCTGGTGTAACTCTCCTATGATAGTATCGAATGGTACATATGCAGATGCGGGAGCATTGTACGCTCAAATGGTAGAATATGACAGACTGACAAACCAGACAAAATACAAGGTTATTCTGAGGGATTATTTTACGGTTGCAGAGTCGAAGAATCCTGGCTTTTTAGATGTGCAGTCAGTATTCCCTCGTTGTAACGGCAGAACAATTTCTGACTGACTATCATCCAGGGTTAGTTTATTTGCCAAGAGCGTTTCCTCTTAGCTGATTCTCGATAATAGCTGCAAGCTGGACTGTGAGGTAGATCATATGTGGATATTCCTATTTCACTCATTTCCTATAGGAATTATGGATATGCTGCAGCTCATGCTTACACAGTTTATCAAGATCCATTCTTTCTCACTCTTGCCACTACTTCGTGGGCTTCGGCAAGGCGATATACAATATCTCAAAAGCAAGCTGATTCAGGGACCATCGGAACTAAGAATTTTAATCTCTCATCATGTCACTGTATGTGCTATCTGTGACTATGGCTGATCAATTTATGAATTCTGGTTCACAGCCAGTCTGGTTGGTGGAACATTTTCAGTAAGTCATGCATAATGATCATTCCATGGGAACTTCACTATCTAATCAGTGGTGTAGGTGACCGATTGCAATGATCCATTCCTTGACAGTTTAGCCTCTGGGTTTGTGTTCTCTCCTCATTTTTTTGATTCTTGGGTAACCCTGTACATCCAGCATGTTTCTTGTGTGAGCTGAGCCAATCTTTGGAGATATGGGCTATACAATTGGCTGACTGTGACCAAGTGTTTCTGCTCTACTGGCAGAAGCAGCACCGAACCAGATGTATATTGAGGCCGCCACAGCATCAGCAAAGTTCTTACAGTCAAATCTTCTCTCTCCATCTAGCTTTGTATCGACTGGTATGGAATCAAGTTCAGATAAATCTTCAAGTTGCTCAAAACAGACAATACTGTCACTCTGTGGTGTTGGTTCCTTCATTGAAGGCTTGGCGATCCTAGCTGCCAGTAATATCCCTGAATATGTGCCCCTCAACTCAGAGGCCTCGTATGTTCTAATTGATTTTCTGTCTACATATTTAAATTGAATGAGGATAGATTAAACAGTGCTGTTGGTGCTGTTTTAAATGCTTCAATGTTGCATGCAGTGAATGCATCATATGAAGGTATGCTTCTTTAATATATAAACATCTCACAAACCTGATTCTTATTTATATTGTAAAGATAGTGGTGCTAGTGCAGCCTACATTGTACGCGGTCTTGTATTACATGAGCACAAAAATGCATCCGAGGATGATATTAGTGAATATATCCATACATACATCCAACTTCAGGTAAGCCTTCACAAACCCACCTCCCCTGGTTTATCTAACATTGTTCTTGGACAAAGTATAGGTCTGTCAGTGTGGCTAGGTGCTCAGATCACCCCAACATCTATGGGTGGCCCTTGACAGGATCATCAGGTATCTTGTGTAATGGCACCACACAGACCTCAGCTTTGACAGTGTTGCTCAGTGCAATGCAGCCTGTATATGGGGACAAGTCAGTCAACTTGACAGGCAGTAATTCTAGCGCCAACATTATCCCTTCCTCCATGAGCACATTGCTACCACCACAGTCATCACCAAAGTCGAGCGATATCCCTACCTCGAGTGTGAGCACATCACTATCACCAACTGCTAGTGGTTTGGTACCACCAGAAAAAAAGAATTCTGCTGGGATTATTGCGGGTAGTGTTGTTGGTGCAATCATCTTTCTTGCTGCTTTCACAGTGGTGGCCCTGTTCTTTTGGAAACTCTGTCGTCAGAGGAACAATAGCCATTTGGGTGTGCAAGGGAGCCCATCAATAACACCATTCCTGATTGCACAGCATATGCCCTCTTCAGAGATATTAGTGGAGCAGCATCAGGTGAACAGGGTGAAGTCTGTTCAATTTCCTGAGGTCACAATGGTAGAAGACTCTTCCCCAAGGGCCACAGATAATGGTCTGGTGGAAATCCCCAGGACAAATACCCTGACTGAGCCAACAGTTCTACCAAGAACTATGGCTGCCAACCATGAGAGGAGTCCACCACCTGGCAATAGAACTGAACATATCCTTATGGAGGAGCTGCTGAAATCATTCTTGCATGCCCAGGCCCGGATATCACACGATCGGCAGAACCCACAGTTGGAGGGGCCACCAGATTATTATGAAGGATATGCTATGTGATTAGGACAGCATGTCTCGATCTGGAACAGTGTATGATAAAATTGTCACCATGACTGCATGCCAGTCCTGATCCTTGAACCTCAAATATTGAATTTGAAGATATTTATTTTAATCATGTTAGAGTGTAAAATGCAGTGAAGAAACTTAGAATATATTTGTGATATTTGAGAAATTTGACTCAAAACTCAAGAAAAGTAGGAATACTGAGGATACATTTCAAGTATTGCAAGATGAAACTTTTCTAAAAATAAATATATTTCAATTTCAATATTTTAATCTTAAATATCAAAGCTATCATGCAGTGCACATTGTCAATACTCGGATCTCCTGTCAGTGAGATCAATATGGTGAAGAGGTTCTTGAGAGATGAAGATCGAGCGAGAATGAGGGTTTGGGATCAATGGTGATATTGAGGTACAAAGTTCTCAAGCACCCAAAAGGGAACACCCAAGGCATGAGGAATTTGCACCTCAGAGGTCCGGATGAATGTAAGAGGTGGAGTGGGAGTGAGAAAACAACCAAACCATTGAGCAGCAAGTGGTATTTGTTTTACAAAATCTGAAGGCAGGTTCTAGCAAGTCTAGTCAGGCACCTCTGTGCAGTGACTATCCTTCCTAAGCTTATAATGTCCTGTTGTTACTACAGTAACAAGTCAGCACTAGAGAACTAGGTGAGTGAAAGAAGTTGGCTAGTAGGTTTGGTGTTGTTCTTAGTGGGTCAAACAGTATCTGTGGGTGTCAGCAACTAAAGAGTGATTATCCTATCTCGGATTACCCTTGAAGTTAGCTAGTAGTGGGTGGAAGCCTGAGAGCACCAACGAAGGTGAGTTTTCCCTTCCTTGGTTATAGACTTAAGCTAGTAGGCAATGGGCACACAGCAATACTGTGCACAAGTGTAATCAAGTTCATGATGGACTTGCAACACACTAGTGTATCAACTGAGTCATTGTGTATATGTGTCTTTGACTATGAAGACCTTAGTTTGTTGGGTCAGTTGTGTGGGGAGCAGTAGTCCCAAGCATATTCTATTGTTCTAGCTCAAATACTTTGTCACTTTTATAATACTATTCTATACTACAGCATAATCTACTGTTGTCAGCTGCAGTACTTGCTTATCAAGCATAGCAAACTTATTTGTAACACCATTACTGTGCTATCTTCCTTATAATAGCTTGCTCGTATGGATATCTGTCTGCCCAATGATGTGCTCGGTAGCGGCGAGTGGTAAAAGGACTAGTGAGTTGCAATGAACTACAACCAACACTAAACCTCTCAAAACTCTACACTTATCACCAATGTATTGAATTTGGGTGTTTCGAGTATGATAGAAGCACTCTGCAAACTTCAATAATACAGTAGACTTGTTCAAAAAGACTTCTATTTGTTACTAGCGAGCCTAACAAAGGTAACACTCATACTAGCAGGGGGTTTTAAGAGACGGTTGGGGAAAGGTGACTTGATTTGAGCTGCTATGCTCGCTGGGACTATGACTGCTTCAGACTAGTGGCTCTCTTGGCCCTGTAACTGCTCCTTACAAGTGACAAACACTTGACTAGTTGCACTCTTGGCCTAAGAATACTACTATGACTGCTGAGAACCTGCTTGAACTAACTCCGAAACACTCCTGGTCTTTGCTTGACACAACAGTAGATTCAAAAGGGGCCTCAATTCACTTCAATACTAAGGTGAGTCCATGACTAGTGGTTGCTTCGTCAAGGTTGAAGCACAAAATCCTTTAATTGGGGCACTAGAATACTGACTAGTATGTCACAATCATGGGGAAGGCTTTCCTCCTGCACATGTACTTGTCTGTCTACTTATGTACTACAGCCATAAGGCACAATCCAGTGATGAGCCTCCAGGCTCTGTATGCCCAGAAATTTCATGATTTCTATCATAATAATCGGTAGCACTCCTGGACGGGCTTTTCGTAAACCCCATGCTGCCTACAGAGGCATACTACTTTCATATAAGATCGCCGCTACCCTCACGACACTGATATCCCTCCCTCCTGATAATGCATCCCAATCCTTGTATACCATCACAATAAGGTACCGTTGATGGCCGGTCTCCTACATTTGGCAATAGGCATGGATTACTGAAACATTGATGCATCAATATTGCATCAACTACGCATCACGGCTTGAAATTGCCGGCACAATCATTTAATTATATGATGTCATAGGCATCGACATTTGAGTCCTCTTGGTAATCGAGGACCGTGGCCACTATAGACCATGGTTACTAATGCTGCATCCTTGCCAAGGCCTTCAGAAATCGTTATCCCATTTGGCAACCTCTGAACAGACCCCCTACCCTCTCAGTCTACAGCTAAACAGCACCTTAAATATCTGCACATTGGCCACTTGTGACACCTAGTATTATCTCCCTATGGGAATGCAAAAGAGTTGCTGTTGCTGAAGCCTTTGGCAATACACATGGACGCTTGAATACTTACAGAGCTGCAGTCTTACAGCCTTACTAAGTAGATCTAAATATATCATGTACGTTGACATGCTCTCAAAGCGTTTACCAATGTAATTTCGCGAAATGTATCAATATATACATTTTACAACATCCTGGCATTGAGATAACAAGGAATATGAATAGAGCGCAGTATAATATGAATAGAGCGCAGTGTAATGCACACAGAACACAGTGATATCCATATTGCACGCGATAAAATACGCGCGCGTATCAGTCTTGAGTGACGATTGGTAGAATGCATGCTCTAACTTAGAATGATACAGGATACGGTCACACTAAGTACAAGAGTCCAGCATTTGATACTGAATGCACTAGAAACAGACTGCATACGCACTCTAACGCATTAATGAAAAGCATACCTGATACTGGGAAAACTATGTGACACACTGATCTATGACGCACAGGGCAGAGATCGATCAAAGAGTCGCGCGCGTGTATGAAATGATGGCTAAGAATAGAGAACTCCGAGGGAACCCGATTTGGCAATAGAGCGCAGTGCCTAGGCTTACCATGGGTATCCCCCACCTACCAGAGAAAACTAGAAACTCAGGAATAAATGAGGATACAGCCTATATGACCGGCTGTTACTCCTGGTATCCTCCGAAGAAATAACGAGTGACATGCCAACCAATAGAGCGCAGTGCGAGTGGAGTCTCAACCATGAGGAAATAGAGTCTGGTCTCAAGATAGACCTCTGACCGAGTGTCCAGCCTCGGGCATGCTATAACAACACACGTGCGTTGCAATTGATGATGTTCCGGTATTGCAACAGTATTGTATTAAGTTGTACCAACTTGTAGGACACAGAAATGTATAAATACGATATTGTAGATAGAGTAACACAGGTTTTCAACCCCCCCTGTAATAGTGACAAGCTTATTTGATATGCGCATGATTCCATTGGAGCTGTTTGAGCCTCGCACTTTGTCCATTAGTGACGAGTCAGAGGTGTTGAACCCCAATTGTGACGGTGCAAGAGACAATAGCTACTCGCCCTAGCACTGGGAGTGGTTCGTAACTTCGAGCAAGAGAATATAGACGTCTTTGATATTAATTTGAGTGATTTGAGTTGTGAGCGTGGCCGATAAGGCTTGCAGGGCACTCCATACTTAAGTTGCATTGATTGTTTGACTTGAGCTCTGTGTTGAGATTGAGAGGTTCGTGTCAGTGTAGGCACTACTCTATTGAGTGAGGGTTTTGTGTGACGCGAGGCATTACAAGCGGCAGAGGTTCAAACCCTTTGGCTTGGTTAGTGCTCGCTCTGGTTTATTTCCACAAGTTGGCAAAGGTTCAAACCCTTTGGCTTGTCAGACGGGGTTCTCTGTGTGTGTGTGTGTATTCTCTGGATCGCATTGGTTCAAATCCTGTGGGTCTACGATCAGTTAGGAAACTCGAGCGCGTAGGTTAGAATCCTGTGGTTCTTGTGGATTGTTTAATAGGAATTGGTTTCTGCTTCGAGCACAGTTGTTTAAGTGGTGTTTAGGGTGTTATTGATAGGGTGCAGTGGTTATTAGAGTCCCGCACGATTCCTAGAAAGTTGTAGAGATGTTTAACAAAGTTGTGTTGTGTTATACACCCTTGCCTTGAGGCCCGGTGACGGAAGTCGCACCTCTTGTTCTGAGAAAAGCCTTTGGACTTAGAGAAGTCTGGATATTATACGAGAGCTCTTGCTCCACGTGTCTTAGAGATATTGAGAATTCAGTTGTTTGGGTCCGCTACTTTCATCGCATGAGAATCCCCCCATGAACTTGAGTGTGTTTGTGTGTGTAGTGTTGGGTGTGGGTGTGATCAGTGTCTTCAACGCTGTTGCATTTCTAGCACTGTGCGCTCAGACGCCTCTTCAATGTTGTATTATAAAAATCGGTAAAGTATTGTAGAAAAGGGACACTAGACAACCCCACATGTCCTAGAGACAAATAACTGGCACACCAATGGTTATACCCTGTATTACCGAGCTTTACGAGCATATACACCCTATTCTATCGATCATTTGGCATACAACACATCACTATCACCCTAGGACTGGGTCTTCACCGTCTAACCACTTCGTTCATCCCCCATTGCATCTACCCTCGACCACATACCACCCCGGTTTTGAATACTCGATTGCCGGTCGGTTTTGCACTGGCTACTTGCCAATAAACCGGTCATAGCTTTGGTATAAAGCTTTGGCGCCTCTCTACGCTGCATGCATAAACATAGTATCCCATTTCATTTTAAAAGCTCCATTGTCTTCACTTTCACAGATAGGAGTTTACTTCAGTTTCATTTTCAACATTGTATTGCCACCCATTTGGGAAGTCTCCAAACAAGACTTGTAGGACTTGTATCATCGACATAGGATCATTTAGCCCAGTTCAGTTTTAGTTTCAGCATAGGATAGGATAGGAAAATCCCTGTGTGGATTTATAGGTTTGGCATTAACACAGGATAGGATCAGTAACCTGCCATCGACATAGGACATTGTTTTCGCCCCATATTCTCAACAACAAATAACCGGCTGCGGTTTTATCTTCATTTATTCATTATTTTTCTTTAGATCCTCTTTCAAGAAGATTGTTGCCTAGCAACTTAATATCACCAGATCCAATTCATTTTCCCACAGATTACTGGTATTCACGTCATACCAGTTTCTGTCAGCTCTCGTTTATTTGAGATAATTACTGGCAGATAGCCTACATCTAAGTACTCGACTGCTAAAGGGTACTACTTGCTAGACTTTCACGTCACAGTATACACCTGCATCTAGAGGAATTGATTGGAGTGCATGGAGGTGCCCCGAACATACTCACACACACATTGCCTTTATTGCTGGTGGCTTCACACATTACCAATACTCTTTGAGTTTGGTATTGCCGTTGCCATGGAAGTTTAGGCTCATCAGCACAGGACTCACAAAGCTCCTTGGGGGGTTCAGGTGTGTGTATCATTCATGGTTTATGCCTTGGCAGGGCACGAACTGGTGGTGAAGGAATTGGTTTGGGCCTGAGATACAGGAAACCGTATTAAAAAGAGAAAAGGGAGGTAAGGCAGCACACTCACAAAGAAAGCGCAGGCATGTGAGTCTCAGTAACCAGCTTGATGGGTGAAGGAATAGCAGTAGGGCGACAAGAAGGGGGCAGATTGACAATGTGGTAGGGCAAGGCCTTGGCCTTGGCAATGCAGCCCTCCCTGTTGTGTGTATGGCCTTCCTCACCAGGGAGAAGGGCCTCATCATCAAGAGCATACTAAAAATGAAAGGTTAGTTAAGAAAAGGAGAGAGAGGAGAATGATGGACCTCATTCTGGAGTGCCTCCTCTGAAGTCAGGTACCACTTTTTCCAGAGCAGACGTCGAAGGTCCGCCAGAATACAAGAAGTGATGTCATGGATTTGGGAGTGCAAGGCCAGCCTGTAACAGGAATTGGTGATTTTTAAAGTCCCAAAGGACATCAATGTGCACGTCCTGCAACAGGAAAGAAACCAGTCAGGAAGAGACAGGATAAGTTGCAGAATGATGTACCAAGTAAATGTGCATGGAAGTTGCGACTCTGATCAACTCCCCCATGGAAGTGGTGTTCCTTGCAGTGATCTCAAGATACTGCACAGTGACATTGCGCACTTGGGTGAGGTTGTAGCAGATATCGGTGAGAGGGGCATTGAAAGCTCAGAAGAGCTGGATGTTGAGCGACATAGTAGCAGGATGAGAAAAGCACAGTGAGAGTAGCATGCAAGTAAAGCAGAGGTGACAGAAGGAAAGAAAGAATGGGATGGGCTTTGACAAGTCCAAATATTCCAACATGATGTAAAACAACGGGCTTTTATTAATAGAAGTTCACATGCGTGTGAGAGAAGAAGCTGTCGACAATGGTTCAACAGCTTCTCATTGAAAATAACAACTTCAGAATGATGGGGACCCACATGTGTACACCAAAGCCCACTGATTGGACTGTGGAAGGTCCATAGCTTAGTGAGGGGGATATGACATGCCTGCTAGGTGTTTACACATGTAATTTTGTGTTTTATAACATTATGCACCAGTTGAGAAGTCCCATGACTGAAATAAGAGAGATTAGAGAATAGCGCAATGAAATAAACATAATACCATGTATATTCAAAGTAACTACTGGTAGAGCGCATACTCTAGCTTAGGGAGATACGAGACACGGTCATCCTAAGTATGAGAGCCCAGTGTTTGATACTAGCAAGTGGTGCATGCACTCTAAAAAGATAATTGAATAAATGTGCGATGTAAATGAACTACGAGAGCCATTGATCTATGATGCGCAAGGCATGGATCAACTGGCAACTAGTGTGCATCATATAATGAAAGCCCAAGTCCAGATAAAACTGAGATACTACACCTCGGCCGAAGTGCACAAGGTCTAGGCACCAAGCAAGTCACCTTGCCAACTGGAAGACAATAGAAGAATATGAGCAGAGCGAATCCTGATAGGTGGGAGCTCCAAAGAGATAACATGTAGTGGGTTACGTGCTGCATGCACTGTTAACTGATGTCACAACCATGTGCACGATATGAGTCTGGGTCTTAATCGACCTTCTGACCAATGTGCTATGAGATGGTGTGCTCAACGGGACATGCGGGATGCAGACGATTGAGATCCGAGCAGGAAATAGTACTAAAACTGGTTGTATTAATTTGTAGAGTGCATGATGTATAAATACAGTAGTATAGAAGTAGTGTACAAGTTTCGGACCCCTGGTGTAATGGTGCAAAGCAGATTAGCGATGCGCTTGAGCACTTGGAGCAGTTTGTAGCTTCTAGAGAGAGAATACAACCCATATCAGATCCATATTGTGTGATTTAAGTTGCATGCTTGGATAAGACAGTGGCACGGCACTTTGTGCAGTAGTTTTGGTTTTGGTTTGACTGGCGCTGACATGCTCGCAATGTGTCTACCCGTGTAATTTTGCGATATGTATGAATACATACATGGTATAAAGGCTAGTTACTGAGGTAACACAAAATACAGGAAGAGCACAGTACTATATGCATAGAGTGCAGTGTCAAACACACAGAGTGCAGTAATATATGCATGGAGCACAATACCGAGTCGCGCGCAGTACAGCCTCGAGTGACAATTAGTAGAGTGCATGCTCTAACTTAGAATGATACTGGTTGAGGTCACACTAAGTATGAGAGCTCAGCACTTGATATTGAATACACTAGAGGCAGGTCAGATATGCACTCCAATGAATTGATGAGGGACAGACATGATATAAGAAGGATTGATCTGTCATGCGCATTGCGTGCAATATATAAAAATAGCCATAGAGCGCAGTGATATCAACATAGCGTGCGGTATAACAATGCATGCATGTGCGTGCAAGTCTGAAGTGACTATTGGTAGAGTGCATGCTCTAACTTAGTATGATACTTCATTGGGGTCACACTAAGTACAAGAGCTCAGCACTCAATACTGAATGCACTACCAACAGATTGCATACATGCTCTGCAGACATAATAAAAGACATACCTGATCCCAAGAGAACTACGTGACACATTGGTCGATGACGCACAGTGTCCCAAATAATGCCTGAGTATAGATAACTCCGAGAGAACCCAGTTTGGCCAAAGAGCGCAGTGCCTAGGCTTACCATGGGTATCCCCCACCAACCAGAGAAACCTAGAAACTCAACATTTGAATGAGATACAGTGTATAGGATTGGTTGCCACTCCAAGTATCCTCCGAAGAAATGACGAGTGACATGCCAACATATAGAATGCAGTGCGAGTGGAGTATCAACCATGAGGAAACAGGATCTGGTCTCGAGATAGGCCTACAACCAAGTGTCCAGCCCTGGGCATGCTATAACAACACACGCACGTTGCGAGGAATAATGTTCCGAGGTTCTAACAGTACTGTATTAAGTTGTATTGACATGTATGATGTAGAATTGTATAAATACTGTAGTGTAGATGTAGAGTACAAGTTTCGAGCCCACGGTGTAACAGTGCAAAGCTTTTCAGCCACACGCTCTAGCACTTAGAGTAGCTAGTAACTTCGAGAGAGAATACAACCCATATCAGATATCTATTGTGTGAATTAAGTCGCGTGCTTAGAGAAGAAAATAGCATGGCACTCCGTGCAGAGAGTCTGGTTTTGGTTTGACTTGCGCTCAGTGAGAGAATAAGAGTACGGTGTCTTGAAGGTCACCCTTTCGAGTTCTTGAGGGCATTTGTGTGACACGAGGCATTACAGGTGCAGAGGTTCAAACCCTTTGGCTTGATTAGTGTTCACTTTTCTGTGTTATTTCCGCAGGTTGGCAAAGGTTCAAACCCTTTGGCTTGTCGGACGGGGTTTCTCTGGATTGCATAGGTTCGAATCCTGTGAGTCTACAATCAGTTGGAAGCTCGAGTGCATAGGTTCAAACCCTGTGGCTCTTGTGGAAGTTTCGGAGTTTTGTGTCAGTGTAGACACTTCTCCACATGTTTGCGAAGGTTTTGGTTTAGCACGCGACGTGCGAGGTTTATTAGTGTGTTGAATTTAATAGGAATTGGTTTCTGCTTCGAGCGCAGTTGTTTAAGTGGTGTTTAGGGTGTTATTGATTGTGTGCAGTGGTTATTAGAGTCCTGAGCGACTGCTAGAAACTTGTGGAGACGTTTGATGAAGTTGTATTGTGTTATACACCCTTGCCTTGAGGCCCGGCGACGGAAGTTGCACCCTCTTGTTCTTGAGAAAAGCCTTTGGACTTAGAGAAGTCTAGATATTATACGAGTGCTATTGCTGCACATGTATCTTAGAGATATTGAGAATTGAATTGTATTGGTTCGCTACTTTCATCACATTAGAATCCCCCCACAAACTTGAGTGTGTTTGTGTGTGTAGTGTTGGGTGTGGGTGTGATCAGTGTCATCAACACTGTTGCATTTCTAGCTCTGTGCACTTAGACAGCTCTTCATCTGGAGCCCCCCGCGAGGGGGGGAAGTAGTTTTCAAAACCTGATACGATTGGATTCTAGAGAATCTAGTTGTGCGTGCACAAAACAATTATATATTATCTTTGATTTCCTCCTCCAAAAGCAAACCTGCTAGACGAGTATCATCTCAATTATTGTTTAGTGAAAAAGGGTAGAAATACCCCAGAGAGCGTTGTGTATTTGAGTCAGAATAGCTGGATGTATTCCGCCTCGAGAGCCTAAGACTAGGTCGGAGAAAGAAGCACGTGGTGTTAGAGTACCGCCTGCTTACCCGCTCGATCCTGAGAAAAGACGTCGGGATAGAATCGATGCAAACCAAGAGGTTCAACGGCAGAGGAGCGCATCAATATCTGTGTCCCCTCCACCAGTCGATCCCAACAATAGTCTCTTTCGAGTTTGGGTATCTCCCAGTGAAACTATCCCCACAGAGCGTGGAACTAGCTCTGTTTCGAACTCACAACCTATTGTAAACCAACCACCGGGTCAGTCGAACCCTGGTAATCAGAATATTGTAACAATGGCCGCTTCTATGCCAGGCCCGAATGAGAAGGCTGCACCGAGATTTGAGAGCTCCTCTGATCCCGAGGAACTCAAGAGATTCTTCGCGCGCCTTGAAAACCTCTTCACCAAGTGTGCAATCATGGATGAAGATGAGAAGAAGAAAGCCGTGGTGTCGTATACTGATATTGGCACCGAGCGACAGTGGAAGGTGCTCCCCAAGTATAAGACTGGAGAGAAGTATGAGGACTTCAAATCCGAAGTAATGGATTGTTACAATGGCATGCATGATGGTGACTGCGATGCTGTCTTGGAGTTGAAGAGATTGGTCCGAAGATATGATATAGCACAGATCTTGGACAAGAGTGAGTACATGGCATTCAGGAGGGAATTCCAAGTCCTGGCAGCTTCGCTCGCGGCGGTGCAATCAAACAGGGAACTTGTGGATGCATTCTTGGCACCTATGTCAGATGAGTTGTACAGATTGATCAAGTTGCAGCTAGAGCATCTCCCACTACCCGTGGGTTGAGCAAAAAGGGAGCTCGCAAACCCATATGCCTTGAGTGAGGTTATGCAAGCTGGATTGAATGTACTACAAGGGGTGTTTTCGTCCATGGACAGAAAACGAGATGAAGTGCGAGGTATTCCTGCAATTTCCACATGAGAGCAGCACAGGTCTACAACGACCATGTGCAATATGCCCGTGGACGAGGATTGCACTGTAAAGCAAGAAGAGATGGGGAGTGTGATGGCAGTCATGAAGGACTTCATCGAGCAGCAGAGCTCGGCGAGTGATAAACAACTCACGAGCATGGAGAAATTGATGTTGGAGAACCAGAAGAGCATTCTGACATTCTTGCAACAGCAATCGAGCAGAGCTCCAGGTCCCTCATATGATCCTGGGCCGAGATTGATGGGGTATGGGCATACCCACAGGAATAACCCATCGTGCGCATGCTTTTTCTGTGGAGATACAGATGGGCATATGTCAAACAAGTGCTTGGTCAAAGCCTCGTATATCAAGTCGGGCAAGATCGAGCTCGTAGATGGAAGAGCGTGTCTCCCTGGTGGAGGTGACATCCCCAAAGACATACAAGGTCAGTATGTGAAGGAGCGCATTGATGAGTACTACGTGTGCGTGAAGGCTAGCAAGGTCCAGAGCCAGAATGTGGTGATTGCATCAACATCAACACCGGGTCTGTTCCATGTGCCAGGAGGATACAGCGCACTACTCCAAGAAAAACAGGAGTTAGAGAGACAGGTGTATGTGATGTGATCGCTGCAAGAGAGCAATGATACGGGCACACGAACACGGAGTAAAGGCCCTCCACCTGATGATCCAATTGCCCAGATACCCAATGACGAAGATAGGGAGCAGGGTTTTTCTAGGCGTTCGATGAAGGCAGGAGGGGACCAATATAAGATCAGTGGAGTTGCCAGGTCTGGTTCACCATCACCCTCGGAGGACGCAAAAACCACAAAAGGGAGTGGAGCAGTAAGAGTTGAGGTAATAAGTGACTTGTCTGATAGCGAAGATGAGGAGTGCGTATCTAAAGTGACAAAAAGGAAGAATATGGCAGTAGTAATGCCCCCCCAGAGTAAAAAGCAAGTACAGATGGACCCCATACCCAAGGATATACCAACTGTGCGCAATGCGACAACTGAACCAGAGATACCATACATGGTTGCAACAGATGTTACCAACACAGGTAAGCAGGGAGGTCCTCCAAAGAGATTACAGAAGACAACGGGATTTGTACCGTACACAGCGGAAGAGAAACAGTCAGCCTATCGTCTGAAAGCACCGGTAGAAGACCGAGGAAACTCACCCGAGGTATTGGAGAGACTCATGAAGTCCCCCATTGCTGTGACGGTTGGAGAATTACTTGCGCTCTCTAAAATTGGTGGCACGGTAAAGCAGGAATTGACTATGAAGTGTGTACCTCTGGGAAAGTCCAAGAAAACTGGGAAGCAACAGTTTGGACTAGTGATTGAAGAAGGTTCGGAATCAGAAGACGAACCTGCAGAGCGCATATTCCCCTTTGCAGAGGAAGAAGAAGAGCATGACAACAATGGACTACCAACTGGAGCAATACATTTATCGCAGGTTCCATTTGTTGGGACATTTATTGTCACCACCAAAGCTATGAATGGAATACCGGAAGGTGTGCTTGTCTGGCAAGACCCCTTCGAGCAGTATTTGAATGATGCAGAAGAAAAGGGAGAAGTCCCAAAGCAGGTTTATGTTGCGAAGGACTCACAAGCCTTGCGCTCTGTGTACCCTTTCATAAATGGTGCAGAGCACTTTGAGAGTTTGTATGATACTGGTTTGCAAATTGTGTCCATGTCAAGTCGAGTTGCAGACCGATTGGGTCTAATATATGACCCAGACAAAGTGATCAACATGCAATCAGCAAATAAGCAAGTTGAGAAGTCCCTCGGAATGGCGAAGAATATCCCATTCTTGTTTGGAGATATTACAGTTTACTTGCAAGTGCATATTATCAAGGACCCCACGTATGATGTATTGTTAGGCCGTCCTTTTGATGTATTGACTATGAGTACCATTTACAACACCGCAGATGGTGGTCAGACAATTAAAATAAAAGATCCCAACTCAGTGTGATGTGCTATGTATGATACCCACATTCCCAAGAGGACAAAAGAAGTTCATCACACACGAAGTTGAGGAGGGTTTTCAGTGATCAATGATTTGATCAATGATCAAGGAGAGTTAGCACTGATGATAGAAGCTGATTGCAATGGAGACCTGGTGATCAGCGGATATGCAAAACCCACAGGATCTGAGACTTTTAACAAGGAAGAACTACAGGCAGTGTATGCTGTCGCAAGCTCAACGGTGTGTGGCGAGGATATGAAAGCACACGGGACACTATCCTCATATTTTGGTGCGCTAGAAGATGTCAGAGATATAAGGAAACAGAGAGCACAGGCCGCACAGACTGCATGCGAGTCTAAGCCGTGTTCCAACAACACACGTGCGTATATGGAGACTGCGTGTGAAGATCAAACGAGCATGGGAGATAAGAGCGCAACTTACTTCTATGAGAAAACAGACATCATGCATGCAAAGCCTGCAGTTGGTTCTGTAAGAGATGTATTTGCAACCAAGAAGTACAAACCAGTTGCGCAGAAGGTCAGACCTATTACAGGAGGCCTTCCCTCGGAATTCAGGATTGTGCGCAAAATAAAGGGTGATCCACTCAGGGATATGCCTCAGTTGAGTACACATCCACCCGAGTACACACCTACAGGACATTATACCCAGGAGCGCAAAGAGATTATTGACCGAGTACATAGCGAGGAATTCCTTTGGGAAGAGGAGCGCAAACTCATGCATGAATTCATGAGTGTACAGAACAAGGGATTTGTATGGGACGATACTGAGCGCGGTCATTTTAAGGAGGAATACTTCCCACCTGTGACCATTCAAGCAGTGGAACATACTCCCTGGATACAGAAGAACATACCGATTCCACCCAGAATATTTGATCAGGTGTGTAAAATCATCAAAACCACGATCGAAGCTGGAGTATATGAGCCATCAAATTCCTCGTATCGCTCATGATGGTTTTGTGTGGTCAAGAAGGATGGAAAGAGTCTAAGACTCATCCACAGCTTGGAGCCATTGAATGCTGTAACTATAAAGCACTCGGGTGTGCCCCCTGCGACTGACGAGCTTGCGGAACATTTCGCGGGACACTCCTGTGGGGGTACCCTCGATTTGTATGTAGGATATGATGAGAGAACATTAGATGAAGACTCAAGAGATATGACGACGTTTCAGATGCCGTTTGGCGCGTTATGACTAGTGACATTACCGATGGGGTGGACCAACTCAGTACCAATATTTCACGATGATGTGACTTATATTCTGCAAGCAGAGGTACCACATGTTACAATACCCTATGTAGATGATGTCCCTGTATGAGGAGCAAAAACGCGCTATGAAATAAAGGGAGGAGGCTATGAAACAATACCTGAAAATGCCAGAATACGAAGATTTGTATGGGAACACTTCCAGAATATAAACCGTGTTGTGCAGCGCATGAAATATGCAGGAGGTACATTCTCTGGTCATAAGGCTGTACTTTGCATGTCAGAGATAATGGTTGTGGGACACCGCTGCACTTACGAGGGTAGAAAGCCAGAAACTGATAGGGTCGGAGTCATACTGAGATGGGGTCCTTGCGAAGATCCTGGAGATGTGCGCTCCTTCCTGGGAACAGTAGGAGTACATCAAATGTTTATCAAGGGCTATGCAGAAAAAGCAGATGCCTTAACCAAGCTCACGTGCTTGAAGGTACCCTTTGTGTTTGGTATAGATCAGGAGGAAGCAATGCAGATGCTTAAAGATGCACTGCATGATTGCCCTTCTTTAATGCCAATTGATTATGAATTGCTGACCACGGTAATACTTGGTGTGGATACATCATACCACGCGATTGGGTTTTATATCTGCCAGGTAGACCCAGACAACCCTAAACGAAGACAATACACATGCTTTGGGTCTATTGTTTTAAACGAGCGCGAGGCTCATTTCTTGCAGCCCAAACAAGAATTGTACAGCCTCTTTAGAGCTCTGCATGCATGTCAACACTGGTTGTTTGGTGTCCGGAAACTTGTAGTTGAAACTGATGCAAAGTGTATTGCTGGGATGCTTAGGAACCCGGACGAAGTCCCTAATGCAGCAATAAACAGGTGGATTGAGTCAATATTAATGTTCCACTTTACTTTGGTACATGTTCCAGGAGAGAGACACGCTCCTGACAGGTTATCAAGGCGCAACTTTCAGCCTGGAGATGAGGAATACTCGAACCCAGAAGATGAATACAGTCCAAAAGAAGAGGACCCTTGGGAATTTGTTAACAAGACAGAGGACCAAGTAGAAGACGTAGCAGACTTTAAAGAGAGAATTGATACGAGGCATGGCTTTGTAACAATTGACAGAGCTGTGCACGACTTTCATGAAGATAAAGTAATGCAGGAGGCAACAGAGCACGGTGAAACGTACTCAGTACTGTATAACGCGGGACCACTCCTACCAGAGGCAGCTGAATATAGTGACACTGAACACTATGACGAAGAGCGCAGGAGCAGGTATGCGAAAATGCTGGATCACCAGTTACCTCTTGTCATTAAGTGGCATGAAAACCTTACCGCACGATTACCGGGATTCAAGGATGACCATCACTGCAACTTCATTAGATATGCAAAGAACTTCATGGTGGATAAGGGCAGATTGTATAGACGAGATATAGAGTCTGAATACAAGCTCGTTATATATCCAGACAGGCACATGTATATTATGAAGGCCACGCATGATCAACTTGGACACTGAGGGATGTACGTGACGAAGATGCTAGTAAAAGAGAGATTCTGGTGGCCTGAAATGGAGTGCGATATCTCTTGGTTTGTTAGCACCTGTGAGATATGCCAACAGAGACAGAAGACAATTATCAAGGCCCCACCGACCGTTACCTTCATGCCGTCGATCTTCCAGGTATTACATGCAGATACAATGCATATGCCAGAAGCCTCGAACCATCACAAGTATATTGTACATGGACAATGTGCGCTAACGAGCTGGATGGAAGGGAGGACTTTAGCAACCGAATCAGCACAGGCTATTGCAGAATGGATGTTCAAAGACATCATCTGTAGATGGGGATGTATTTCCCTGATTGTAACTGATAATGGGAAACCATTTAAAGCCACGGTAGCGTATTTAGAGAGAAAGTATGGGATTAAAGGGATTAGAATCTCACCATACAACTCGCAAGCAAATGGCAGAATAGAGCGACCTCACTGGGATGTGAGGCAGAGTTTATTCAAGGCTTGCGGAGGAAATGAGAGAAAATGGCACCATTACTTCTTGTTGATAATGTGGGCAGACCGGATTACTGTTAGAAAAAGGATGGGATGCTCTCCCTTCTTTGCAGTGACTAGCACGCATCCCATATTACCACTCGATGTGATAGAAGCAACTTGGCTAGTTGAGTACCCAGGGAGAATGTTAGAAGATTGGGAACTCCGTGGCTTGCGCACGATTGCGCTAGAGAAGCATGCAGATAAGGTTGCTGAAATGAGGAATAATATGGATGAACAGAAGAGACAGGACACCTTGAAATATGCAACTATGAATGCGAATAAAATTAAGTCCTATAACTTCAAGAGAGGAGATCTAGTATTGATGCACAACACTCAGATTGAGAGCGCGCTAAATATGAAGATGAAGCCAAGATATTTGGGACCTTTAGTTGTTGTAGATCGCTCGAGTGCAGGGAATTATATCCTAGCAGAGCTTGATGGTGCACTTATTGGTTCAAAGATAGCGGCATTCCGAGTGATTCCTTACCTCACGTGTCGCTCTATTGATATCAATGATAGAGTATTACATTGGATGCGCAAAGATTCGAAAGAATTAAGAAGAATCATTGACTCACCCGAGCCAAAAGATAAATGGCCTGCGAACTTCACTGAGGAGTTTGAAGAGGTTGAAAATCCGAAGGTCTCTGATGCAGTTAACTTGGATGAGGATTAGCGTGCGCAACACGGAAACACCGTCTGCGGGCATATTCATTGAGAGTAAAGACTGGATGTACAGCACTAGCTACTGTACTTGTGATATAAATGAGATACTGACTATGGATACATGCGCTTAAAGCCTTGGACGACTTGGAGACTCAACTCTGCAAAAAGCGGTAGAGTAACTTCACAGATATGTAATAAAAGTTCAGCATAACAGTCAGTAAAGGAAAACGAGAAAAGGAGTTCGCGATAAGAAGTTAAGAGTAGGCCAGAAGACGAGTGAATACAGTAAATATCAAGGACAACAAGCCTGGGATTAGGCAGACGGAGGGTCCAAGCTAGAAGAGGTGGAAGGTAACGGGAGGAGTCTCAGCCTTCATAGGAGCGGGATCGCTAGAGTCCGGTGGTGCCTCTGCCACTGCAGGGTGAAGTGTGTGTTGAACACGCTCGAGCTTGTCAAGGAGAAACACGCGCTGCTTCTCTGCAGCGTATAGAGTGTGCTGTAACACGAGGACATCACCCATGAGGGCACTCTCGAGTTTGGCCAGATGCTCTGGTCTCTCCACAGTGAAAGAGCCCATGGCAAGTCCTTTATAAGACTCACGCAAGAGATCGACACTGGGAAGAGTTCCCCCTTCTCCAGTGGCTAGAGCGCAATAAGAAATCAGTATAAAACCTACTGAGCAAAGAAACAGAAAAGACTTACTGGTACTAACAAGTCCAAGAGCTGAGGACAGTCGCCTGTCTCCGCCTCCCCTAGAATGACGAGGGAAGTACTCCCTAGCGGACGGGAGCGGGAATGACTGCTTAGCGTGTTTGCTAGAGCGCGCACCATCTCGATGGGCATGCCCTCGGGAACCTGACTGTGCCACTTGAAGAGTAAGTGAAAATACCAAAAGAGCGCGAGAAGAAAAATGCATACCTGGCCTTTATCAATGCAATCCGAAGATGGGTGGCTATTAGCACCACAATAGATACAGCCAGAAGGTTCATCCTGCAATTGAATGCATTTAGTAAGGGGAAAATCAAAAGAGCGCAATAGAGAATTTACCTTGGAAGGTTCCTTATGCCTCTCACCAGTAGAAACGTCATGGGACTTGGCCTTGGTGGCTTTAACAAACCTTGATACCTCACCACCACAGTCATCAATGACCATCTTTACAAATTTGGTGGTTAGAACATCAAGCAAAGAGCACGTAGACTGTGCATACTTTAATAGAGTCGGCATCAGATTCAGAATGGGCAGCGACCTTGTCTACATCATCATAGTCATCCTCGGAATCACTATCAATAGTGGCACGCGAATGACAGATAGAGTGAGCTCTGCCTTTGCCACGAGTCTGGAATATGTGCACGTGAATTCAAGAGATAAACACAGAGAAAGAAGAAGATACTGACCGACTTTGGGTCACGATGAGGGCCAGTCGGAGCACCAACAGGGGGTCCCTCGGCACTCTGATTGTGCTCCATCTTGATCCAGCTAGTAATGGTCTTGAGAACCCTATGGATTGGTTGCTTGGAGGCATTGACCTGGTACATCCTCTCGATAGCGGTACAAGCTTTAAAGACACAGTCCTTAAGCTCTTTGTCTTTCAAGAGCTCTGCCTTGTAGTGCTCTAAGTAGGACTGTATTGTGCACAGTCAGAATCCGAAGAAAACAAAAAATGTGCAAGACTCACAGTATACTCCTGCAACTGATCAAGGTGATCATTTGCAGTAAGAGCAAGGTCCTTGCAGAGCGAAATAAGAACAGCTTTGACGACGAGGAAAGTGGGAATCATGATGCTTGAATAGAGAATTGAGTGAGTCTGTAGAAGAGCGAAGAGCTGGTTGGGTGTATGTGGTTTGGGATAATGTCTCCTTTGCATACCTAACATGTTTTATACTCAAATGGACAGAGCTTCCGGAGTAATACCTTAACAGCTCAGAGAAACAATACAAAGACAAATATATACTGACAGAGACATCATGGGAATAGCTACTATCCTACAAAAATCGGAGTCAGAAAAACTCTGTGGGCAGAGTCATGCAGTTGTGACTGAGGACAGTCAGATTCTTTTAGTGCGGGGGAGATAAAGGTATACCGAGGGTATTACCACCTTAACAGGAAAAATTTCGAATAAATTTTGCGATTTCTGTATAGCAGAAAATACAGAACACAAAACGGGTACCTAGCACACAAGAAAGGAAATGAAATTCACAGTGGATTAAACCCGTAACATGTGCCACAGCAGCGGTAACATCAGAAAAGGGTATGTCCGGTGGCGAGTAACCTGTACCATGGTTGCACTCACGGACACAAACGAGATACACCTAGAGCGCAGTCTAAATTGACCTAAACATTCAGATACGGAGAAATATGGGTCATGCACAAGTTATATCAAACGCGCGGTAATCATACCAGGAATCAGGGATGTCAAAAAGATCGGACAAGCTAATAATAGCTTTAAAGATTGTTTAGAAGATCACATGCGATCATAACGAGAAATAGCACAACAAGAAAAAGTATATATTACATTTTTAAGGCCCTAGGGACTGTAGAGACTGCATGGTGACATGCTCGCAATGTGTCTACACGTGTAATTTTGTTAAATGTATCAATACATGCATTGCATAATGGCTAGGTACTGAAATAACGAAAGATACAGATAGAGCGCAGTGCTATATGCATAGAGCGCAGTGTCAAACACACAGAGTGCAAAGATATATGTATGGAGCACAATATAGAGTCGCGTGCAGTATGGCCTTGGGTGACAATTGGTAGAGTGCATGCTCTAACTTAGAATGATACTAGTCGAGGTCACACTAAGTATGAGAGCTCAGCACTGGACACTGAATGCACTAAGATGCAGATCAGCCATGCACTCTAAGGAATTGATGAGAGACAGGCATGATACCAGGAGAACTACATTGATCTATGACACGCGCCGCACGCGTATAGGAACATAGAGGTAGAGTGCATGAAAAGACGCACGCTGCGCGTGTAGATGGAAATAGACATGGAGCGCAGTGATATATGAGTTGAGCGCAGTGTCAAACCAATAGAGCACAGTGTTCAATGCATAGAGTGCAGTGATCAAACCAAAATAGCGTGCAGTGTAACAACGCGTGCGTGTGCAAGTCGTCAGTGACAATTAGTAGAGTGCATGCTCTCACTTAGAATGATACTGGTTGAGGTCACACTAAGTATGAGAGCTCAACACTTGATATTGAATACACTAGAGGCAGATCAGATATGCACTCCAATGAATTAATGAGAGACAGACATGATATGAGAAGGATTGATCTGCGACACACGTTGCGCGCATATATAAAAATAGCCATAGAGCGCAGTGATATCAACATCGTGTGTGGTATAACAATGTGTGCATGCATGCGCAAGTCTGAAGTGACTATTGGTAGAGTGCATGCTCTAACTTAGTATGATACTTCATTGGGGTCACACTAAGTACAAGAGCTCAGCACTCGATACTGAATGCACCAGAAGCAGACTGCATACTCACCCTAATGCATTACTGAAAGACATGCATGAGAACTACGTGACACAATGATCTATGATGCACAGGGCCTGATCATGTGGCACATGCGCGCGTGTCCCCAAATAATGCTTGAGTATAGATAACTCCGAGAGAACCCAGTATGGCCAAAGAGCGCAGTGCCTAGGCTTATCACAGGTATCCCCCACCAACCAGAGAAACCTAGAAACTCAACTTTAGAATAGGATACCGCCTATTTGATTGGTTGTCACTCCAAGTATCCTCCAAGGAAATGACGAGTGACATGCCAACGCATAGAATGCCATGCGAGTGGAGTATCAACCATGAGGAAACAGGATCTGGTCTCGAGATAGGCCTCCAACCAAGTGTCCAGCCCTGGGCATGCTATAACAACGCATGTGCGTTGCGAGGAATAATGTTCCAAGGTTCTAACAGTACTGTATTAAGTTGTATCCACGTGTATGATGTAGAATTGGATAAATACTGTAGTGTAGATGTAGAGTACAAGTTTCGAGCCCCCGGTGTAATAGTGCAAAGCTTTTCAGCCACGTGCTCTAGCACTTAGAGTAGCTAGGAACTTTGAGAGAGAATACAACCCATATCAGATATCTATTGTGTGATTTAAGTCACGCGCTTAGAGAAGAAAATAGTGCAGCACTCCATGCAGAGAGTCTGGTTTCGGCTTGACTTGCGCTCTGTGAGAGAATAAGAGTACGGTGTCTTGAAGGTCACCCTTTCGAGTTCTTGAGGGCATTTGTGTGACGCGAGGCATTACAGGCGCAGAGGTTCAAACCCTTTGGCTTGATTAGTGTTCACTTTTCTGTGTTATTTCCGCAGGTTGGCAAAGGTTCAAACCCTTTGGCTTGTCGGACGGGGTTTCTCTGGATTGCATAGGTTTGAATCCTGTGAATCTACGATCGGTTGGACGCTCGAGCATGTAGGTTCAAACCCTGTGGATCTTGTGGAAGTTTCGGAGTTTTGTGTCAGTGTAGACACTTCTCCATGTGTTTGCAAAGGTTTTGGTTTAGCGCGCGACGCGCGAAGTTTATTAGTGTGTTGAATTTAATAGGAATTGGTTTCTGCTTCGAGCGCAGTGGTTTAAGTGATGTTTAGGGTGTTATTGATTGTGTGCAGTGGTTATTAGAGTCCCGAGCGACTGCTAGAAACTTGTGGAGACATTTGATGAAGTTGTATTGTGTTATACACCCTTGCCTTGAGGCCTGGCGATGGAAGTTGCACCCTCTTGTTCTTGAGAAAAGCCTTTGGACTTAGAGAAGTCTAGATATTATACGAGCGCTATTGCTGCACGTGTATCTTAGAGATATTGAGAATTGAATTGTATTGGTTCGCTACTTTCATCGCATTAGAATCCCCCCACAAACTTGAGCGTGTTTGTGTGTGTAGTGTTAGGTGTAGGTGTGATCAGTGTCTTCGATGCTGTTGCATTTCTAGCTCTGTGCACTTAGACAGCTCTTCACTGGAGTGTCGGTAAGTGCAGGCGGGGAAACAGCAGGAGAGCTGTCTATGGTGTCGTTATCGGGCACACAGTCAGGTTCTTCATGTGTCACTGTGACCAGTTCAGGTCAGTTCAGGTGAATGTTCGATAGCGCCAACTCACCAGGTAGAAGTTGATGTGTTTGCTTGGCCAGTCGATCCAACCACGAGCTATGCTGTTCTTGGACAGATTTTCCCTGCTCATGATGGGTCCACATATCAGAGAACCGCTTCCCTTCCAAGGTATTTCCATACCTGCACACATGTTGGTAGTTAGTATTTACATAGCCTGTAACATCCAAAAACATATGAGATGACTTTGGACAATCCTTCATTGTCCTGATATGCGACAAAGATATAGGCGAGAGCTGGTCCTGCCACTCTCTCAGAGGTGAGGGCATCTATGAAATCAGGTAACGAAGTTGGAAGGTCCAACCAATTCCTGTGCTAAACGTGAAGAACATCCATTCCAATGGGAACTCAACACTCATGCATCAATGTCTTGCTTGACTTCCTTGGCCCCGTCGTCCCAGCCCTTCATATCCTTAGGTTACAATGCATCCCAGTGACGTTTGAGAATGTTCTGATACTCGGCTGCAGGATTGAAAGGGTGGCCTTTCCATTCTGCTTCCCATTTCTTCGCTTTGACACCCTTCCTGAGCTCTTCTTTCTTCGATAGTTCGAACCGTTGTTGTCCTGTAATAGTCCCCGACAATTTCAGCATCTTGCCCAGCTTGTGAATGCCTTCATCTGTCCCCGAGTCCGTTCTGATAGTTATCGAGTCCTGCGCATGGGTGTTCTTCAGATTGTCTCCAAAGTTCTTGAACATGTTTCTGAAACATTTCTAAAGTTATATGAAGTCAATAACACCTCCGTTCAATGGGATCTATTCTCACCTGCCAATCCTTTTGCAAAGTAGAGCATTCAAGCTTTAGTCTGCCACTGAAGTGTTCGTGTTCCATGCACTCATCCACCAGCCTTTCTGACAACGAATGCAGCATGTGACAGGCTGCTGAACTCATTTCCTTCCACATGCAAAGAGAAGGATTGAGTTGGTGATATTCAGCTTCATACTGGGGAAACTTGCTTCTGAGAAGCTCAGCCTGTCCTTTGGTTATTTTGACTGTTGTAAACCGAGGGTCCCATTTGTCATCACGAGAAGTGGCAGTTGTCATTCTTGATAAAGGATTGCGTGAGTGGGATGAAGTACAGCGAGGTTGGTTGGAAAACTATACTTGGGGCATCCTGCTTTATACCTCATGCACCGCTGTTTGGACCATCTCTCAAGTACCTCAAATTGCCGTTAACAGCTGATACAAAGGGTTTGGGTGATTCCAATTGTCTGCTGGAGTGTTAGTCACACATTCACTCTGATCAGTGTTGAAACACTCACTGCCGTTTTGATCATCACTCGAGTGCCTCACATTGCCATTAACAAGCAAGACAAAGGGCTCAGGAGGGCCCATCGCTTATTGTTCATCAACTGGTCCCACTCCAGGTACTTAACCACTTACTTGATTGTTTCGAGGTCTTGCGATCCTCGAGACATGAAACTCAATGCTTAAGCCTTCCTGCCTGAACAAATTATCTCCTAATCCCAATGTGTATTAGCCCCGGCAATCATCAGCTAACAATACAACACACCTTATTTCCAAACCACACCAGGTTACTGGGACAACAGTTCACTGTTTCACTAGGCTTGTTGGTTACACGACATCCGGGATGGGAGGGGAGCGTCGGTTTACCCTGATAAGGATAGGAACTCAGATATTCAATTTACATACAATAAAAAGAACTTCTAGGTACAGCAAGAAATACAAGGTGTAAGTAGAAGAGACTATTGTTAAATCATGATCTTAAGGGTAATATATACACTAAGAATTCAGTTTTTGCGCATACGTTTCCTAGCAGACAGTCCAGCTGAAACAAAGTGACGTTTCCGATGTAGCGGCACCTCATCCTCATCCTTGCTGTCGTCAGAGATGACAATAACTTCCATATGTGGTGGCGGTGAGATAACAGATATGCGATTCAGGGTGGGCTTGACAAGAGGTTGCATCTCAATCGATAACTTGGGCAGATCCTCCACTTTGTCATCAGATATAATGATATCTGGTGTGGGTTTGCGAGTCGACACTCCAGCCAAAGAGTATGAGACCGACTGTCTGTGACTAAGGGGGGAAGAAGTTGTAACAACTAGACCTGTAACGATCATGCCGTGGACTCCACGGACCTCATCCAATCATCCACTCCACCAGCTCCAAGTCAAACATCGGAATCCCGGTTTCTACCTCACATTTCATATCTCTATTTCATTTACTTATTTCACATATTTCATTTATCACACCTAGATCCCGTCACGGTAGCGAGTAGGTGTTATATCGGAGTCCACGGAATACTCAACTCCTCTAGATACAGAACATTCCAGATCACATCACTCTAGCCATACGTACACTATTCCAGACCCTGACCCATCGGACTCCGTCTTAGTATATAAGCTGTACAATTAGTAGTACATACCTCAGTTCGAATATCAACTTGGTTTAGCCCAATAACTCTTGTCCTCACTCTCTTCGGCCTTCAAGCCATAATCCATCTCTCTACATCCGCAGACTCCGATAGCCATTTGACTCAACCTTTGATCCTAGAGATCATAATCCCATGGACTCCATCCGTAATTCTTCTTTGGGCTTCAACCCAAGGGCGACATTGCTAATAGCTTCGCCAAGCCCCACGCACTCCACGGAATCCACGGTGTGCATTCCTTTCACTTCCTCCTATTGGCACGATCCTAACAGTATATTCGAACTCAAACCCTTGAGTCAAAATTTTTAGGAATGTCTAACACTACCCTCGATCACTCACAAACCAAAACCTCCTCCACGGCTCTGCCCGTAACCCATCTCTCCATGCGCGACATTCCTGCCTCTGCATTGAAAGAGGATCATACCCTCTTCAGCGAGGACTCAGCCTCTGCACAACATTCACATAGGGAGACCTACACTCACAGCGGTTTCACCGCCCGCCAATCCGATGTCAACACTACCCCCAATCTGTTCTCCGTGGACTCTGCTAGCACAAACGGATGGGGCGGTTATCGAAGCATCGTCCTGGAAACCCCGCACAATCAGTCCATGCAGCCACTCTTCCCAGTTGAGGAAGAGGGCAACGATGGGGATCCCAGTGGCAGCGACGGTGAACCTGACGCTCCTAGCAATCGCAATCGCAACCCGGGCGATCTGCGGCGCCCCAGTCCACCAGCTGGTCCACCAAATCCAGGTGGCCCTGTGGGTCCCGGCAGACCAGGCGGTAACCCTCCAAATCCTCCCAATCCAGATCCTATTGATGAGAACTACCTCATGATGGAATTCATGAACCTCCTCCATGGCCTTACCCGCCAAGCCAACAACCTGCCTCAGCAGATAGTCCGTACCAAAGTCAAGGCACCGGACACCTTCGACAGAGCGGATCCACATCATGAAGTACATAGTAAGCTTCAATCAACACGCCGCCATCATCGGTTACGGCGACAACTCCCTCCATCATGCCTTTTACCGCAGGCTTTGCTCATGGATCAAGGATGACATGGCTCACCATGGAAAACCCAACAACCTCCACAATATGCGTACCCTTGCCCAGGAGCTTGACGCTCGATACTGGACTAGGAAAGCAGAGATCTCCCGGTGAAGAGCTGTCTGAGTGCACAGAGCTAGAAATGCAACAGCGTCGAAGACACTGATCACACCCACACCCAGCACTACACACACAAACACACTCAAGTTCGTGGGGGGATTCTAATGTGATGAAAGCAGCAAACCAATACAATTGAATCGTCAATATCTCTAAGATACACGCGCAGCAATAGCGCTCGTATAATATCTAGACTTCTCTAAGTCCAAAGGTTTTTCTCAAGAACAAGAGGGTGCAACTTCCGTCGCCAGGCCTCAAGGCAAGGGTGTATAACACAATACAACTTCATCAAACGTCTCCAGAAGTTTCTAGCAGTCGCTCGGGACTCTAATAACCACTGCACACAATCAATAACACCCTAAACACCACTTAAACAACTGTGCTCGAAGCAGAAACCAATTCCTATTAAATTCAACACACTAATAAACCTCGCGCGTCGCGTGCTAAACCAAAACCTTTGCAAACACATGGAGAAGTGTCTACACTGACACAAAACTCCGAAACTTCCACAAGAGCCACAGGGTTTGAACCTACGCGCTCGAGCTTCCAACCGATTGTAGACTCACAGGATTCGAACCTATGCAATCCAGAGAAACCCCGTCCGACAAGCCAAAGGGTTTGAACCTTTGCCAACCTGCGGAAATAACACAGAAAAGTGAACACTAATCAAGCCAAAGGGTTTGAACCTCTGCACCTGTAATGCCTCGTGTCACACAAATGCCCTCAAGAACTCGAAAGGGTGACCTTCAAGACACCGTACTCTTATTCTCTCACAGAGCATAAGTCAAACCGAAACCAGACTCTCTGCACGGAGTGCCGCGCTATTTTCTTGTCTAAGCACGCAACTTAAATCACACAATAGATATCTGATATGGGTTGTATTCTCTCTCAAAGTTACTAGCTACTCTAAGTGCTAGAGCACGTGGCTGAAAAGCTTTGCACTGTTACACCATGGGCTCGAAACTTGTATTCTACATCTACACTACAGTATTTATACAATTCTACATCATACATGTCAATACAACTTAATACAGTACTGTTAGAACCTCGGAACATTATTCCTCGCAACGCACGCACATTGTTATAGCATGCCCGGGGCTGGACACTTGGTTGGAGGTCTATCTCGAGACCAGACTCTGTTTCCTCATGGTTGAGACTCCACTCGCACTGCTCTCTTTGCGTTGGCATGTCACTCGTCATTTCCTCGGAGTATACCTGGACTGACAACCAATCATATAGGCTGTATCCTATTCTAAAGTTGAGTTTCTAGGTTTTTCTGGTTGGTGGGGGATACCCGTGGTAAGCCTAGGCACTGCGCTCTTTGGCCAAACTGGGTTCTCTCAGAGTTATCTATACTCAGGTATTATTTGGGACATGCACGCACGTGCCGCGCGATCAGGGCCCTGTGCATCATCAATCAATGTGTCACATAGTTCTCTTGGGATCAGGCATGTCTTTTATTACGTCTGTGGATCATGTATGCAATCTGTTGATAGTGCATTCAGTATCGAGTGCTGAGCTCTTGTACTTAGTGTGACCTCAATGAAGTATCATACTAAGTTAGAGCATGCACTATACCAATAGTCACTTCAGACTTGCACGCGCATGTGCACATTGTTCTACCGCGCGCTATGTTGTTATCACTGCGCTCTATGGCTATTTTTATACATGTGCGCAACGCGCGTGGCAGATCAATCCTTCTCATATCATGTCTGTCTCTCATCAATTCATTGGAGCGCATATCTGATCTGCCTCTAGTGTATTCAATATCAAGTGCTGAGCTCTCATACTTAGTGTGACCTCAACCAGTATCATTCTAAGTTAGAGTATGGACTCTACTAATTGTCACTCAAGGTCATACTGCGCATGACTCGGTATTGTGCTCCATACGTATATTACTGCACTCTGTGTGTTTGACACTGTGCTCTATGCATAGAGTATTGTGCTCTTTCTGTATTTTGTGTTACCTCAGTAACTAGCCCTTATACCATGTATGTATTCATACATATCGCAAAATTACATGGGTAGACACGTTGCGAGTGTGTCAACATCTTGATTCGTCTTGTAACCTCGTTCTGGGATACAACTGGCTCTCCCGCTACAATACGTTGATTGACTGGGCAAAGCACAGTATCACTTTCCGTTCAAAGCTATTTGGTGCATCTGTTCCAGACGTTCCTGCGGCCTCTGACGCAACAGCGCAAGCTCGCAAGGATCCTTCAGGTCCTATCCCATCCAAACCACCTCCGAGATCCCGATGGACTCCACCAGCGTATGAGCCTATCTACTCATACCCATCCATCCCATCATTTTCCGCTTCGGTTGCACCCAAAATATCTATCATTTCCATGGCTGCTTTCGTTCGAGCTTGCGCAGAGGCGGGTGCACAACAGTTCACACTCCAACCTTCTATGCCAAGTGTTAGTGGCCAGGCTGCTTCCGCGGCTCCACCGGATTTTTCTGATGTTCCACCAGAGTATCATGACTTCGCCAATGTGTTCAGTGACTCTCTCTCAGAGAAACTCCCCGAGCATCGTCCTTACGATCTCAAGATCAACCTTGAGGAAGGCTCTTCACCTCTGCTCGGACCCATCTATTCCCTCTCCGAATCCGAACTCAAAGCCTTATGTGAGTTTATCGATGATAATGTCCGTAATGGCTTCATCTCTCCCACATGTTCCCCCCATGGAGCTCCGGTACTCTTCGTCAAGAAGAAAACTGATGAACTCAGGCTCTGTGTTGACTTCCGCAGCCTTAACAAAATCACTAAAAAGGACCGCTATCCACTTCACCTCATATCCGATCTTCTTGATTCCGCATGCTCCACGCACATATATACCAAACTCGACCTCTGCCATGCCTACCATCTAGTCCATATTGCCAATGGAGATGAATGGAAAACTGCATTCTGTACCCGCTATGGGTCTTTCGATGGCACGTCATGCCATTTGGTCTCACCAATGCTCCCGCAGCTTTCCGACGTTTTGTCAACGACATTTTCGCAGACATGCTCAATGTCTCTGTTGTCGTGTACCTTGACGATATCCTCATCTACTCCGACGATCCCGTGGAACACCAAAAGAATGTATGTGAAGTCCTATGCAGACTTTGAGCCAATGGGCTCTACTGCAAAGGGTCTAAATGCGAGTTCAATCAGGATTCCGTGGAATATCTAGGCTACATCCTCTCTCCTGAAGGCTTACGAATGGCTGAAGACAAAGTCAAAGCTATTGTTGACTGGCCGATCCCGCAGAAGGTCAAAGATATCCAATCATTTCTTGGTTTCACTAATTTCTACCACCGCTTCATCTACAAATACAGTGAGATTGTGCTTCACCTAACACGTCTTACACGCAAAGGTATTCCATGGAAATTCGACAACAAATGCTTAGCAGCATTCAATGAGTTGAAACAGGCTTTCACTCACGCTCCTATCCTTACCCATTGGATTCCTGACCGACAACTTGTCGTGGAAACTGATGCCTCCGACTACGCTATTGCTGCTATCCTCTCCATCTACCTTGATGATGGGGAAATTCACCCTATATCCTTCTTGTCCTGCAGTCTCCATGGAGCCGAACTCAACTATGATACCCATGATAAAGAGCTTCTCGCAATCTTTGAAGCCTTTAAATACTGGCGCCATTACCTCAAAGGCTCCATGGAATCCATCAACGTCATTACTGATCACAAGAACCTTGAGTACTTCTCTACTACCAAGGTCCTGACACGCCGACAAGTCTGCTGGTCCGAATTCCTTTCCCAATTCAACCTAGTTATCCGATTCCATCCAGGAAAATTAGGTGGGAAACCAGATGCACTCACTAGACAATGGGACGTCTACCCTAAAGAGGGGGATAGTCAATATGCTCAAGTCAATCCTCACAATTTCCGCCCTGTATTTACTCAAGAGCAACTCTCCGCTTCTCTCCACGCTACTTTTCTTGAAGGTCCTGTACTCCATGCCAGTGCAATCATGGATGTAGACCAATTGCATTCTGATATCAAGCTCGCACAACCCACGGATTCCATGGCGACTGAAGGCTTCCGCCTTGCTTCTTCCCCTTCCAATCCTTCCTGGTGGTCTGTAGACAAGTCAGGAATACTCCGCCTCGACAACCGTATCTACGTCCCAGACTCCGCGGACCTCCGTCTTCGTGTCCTCCAAAACAATCATGACCACATCTTGGCAGGTCATTTCGGTCAAAACAGGATGCTCAAATTAGTCCGACGGAACTACACCTGGCCACAGATGTGTGAATTTGTTCACCACTATGTCAAATCTTGTATGACCTGTGGTCGTAACAAAACACCTAGACACCGCCCATTCGGCTTACTCAAACCCTTGCCTGTACCAGAATGACCATGGGATTCCATCTCCATGGACTTCATTGAACAGCTGCCGGAATCCAACGGATTCACTGCCATCCTTGTCGTTATTGACCGTGCAAGTAAACAAGCCATCTTCATTCCCACTCATGACACCGTTGACATGCTCACAAGGTGTCTACACATGTAATTTTGTGAAATGTATCAATACATGCATTGCATAATGGCTAGGTACTGAGATAACGAAAGATACAGATAGAGCGAAGTGCTATATGCATAGAGCGCAGTGTCAAACACACAGAGTGCAGTAATATACATATGGAGCACAATATAGAGTCGCGTGCAGTATGGCCTTGGGTGACAATTGGTAGAGTGCATGCTCTAACTTAGAATGATACTAGTCGAGGTCACACTAAGTATGAGAGCTCAGCACTGGACACTGAATGCACTAAGATGCAGATCAGCCATGCACTCTAAGGAATTGATGAGAGACAGGCATGATACCAGGAGAACTATGACATGCGCCGCACGCGTATAGGAACATAGAGGTAGAGTGCATGAAAAGACGCACGCTGCGCGTGTAGATGGAAATAGACATGGAGTGCAGTGATATATGAGTTGAGTGCAGTGTCAAACCAATAGAGCACAGTGTTCAATGCATAGAGTGCAGTGATCAAACCAAGATAGTGCGCAGTGTAACAACGCACGCGCGTGCAAGTCGTCAGTGACAATTAGTAGAGTGCATGCTCTCACTTAGAATGATACTGGTTGAGGTCACACTAAGTATGAGAGCTCAACACTTGATATTGAATACACTAGAGGCAGATCAGATACGTGCTCCAATGAATTGATGAGAGACAGACATGATATGAGAAGGATTGATCTGCCACACGCGTTGTGCACATGTATAAAAATAGCCATAGAGCGCAGTGATAACAACATAGCGCGCGGTATAACAATGCGCGCATGCGCGTGCAAGTCTGAAGTGACTATTGGTAGAGTGCATGCTCTAACTTAGTATGATACTTCATTGAGGTCACACTAAGTACAAGAGCTCAGCATTCGATACTGAATGCACCAGAAGCAGACTGCATACGCACCCTAATGCATTACTGAAAGACATGCATGAGAACTACATGACACAATGAGCTATGATGCACAGGGCCTGATCGCGTGGCACGCGCGCACGTGTCCCAAATAATGCCTGAGTATAGATAACTCCGAGAGAACCCAGTTTGGCCAAAGAGCGCAGTGCCCAGGCTTACCACGGGTATCCCCCACCAACCAGAGAAACCTAGAAACTCAACATTTGAATGAGATACAGTGTATAGGATTGGTTGCCACTCCAAGTATCCTCTGAAGAAATGACAAGTGACATGCCAACATATAGAATGCAGTGCGAGTGGAGTATCAACCATGAGGAGACAGAATCTGGTCTCGAGATAGGCCTCCAACCAAGTGTCCAGCCCCGGGCATGCTATAACAACGCGCACGCGTTGAGAGGAATAATGTTCCGAGGTTCTAACAGTACTGTATTAAGTTGTATTGACATGTATGATGTAGAATTGTATAAATACTGTAGTGTAGATGTAGAATACAAGTTTGGAGCCCACAATGTAATAGTGCAAAGCTTTTCAGCCACGTGCTCTAGCACTTAGAGTAGCTAGTAACTTTGAGAGAGAATACAACCCATATCAGATATCTATTGTGTGATTTAAGTCACGCACTTAGACAAGAAAATAGCACGGCACTCCATGCAGAGAGTCTGGTTTCGGTTTGACTTGCGCTCTGTGAGAGAATAAGAGTACGGTGTCTTGAAGGTCACCCTTTCAAGTTCTTGAGGGCATTTGTGTGACGCGAGGCATTACAGGCGCAGAGGTTCAAACCCTTTGGCTTGATTAGTGTTCACTTTTCTGTGTTATTTCCGCAGGTTGGCAAAGGTTCAAACCCTTTGGCTTGTCGGACGGGGTTTCTCTGGATTGCATAGGTTCGAATCCTGTGAGTCTACAATCAGTTGGAAGCTCGAGTGCGTAGGTTCAAACCCTGTGGATCTTGTGGAAGTTTCGGAGTTTTGTGTCAGTGTAGACACTTCTCCACATGTTTGCGAAGGTTTTGGTTTAGCGTGGTCCGCGCGAGGTTTATTAGTGTGTTGAATTTAATAGGAATTGGTTTCTGCTTCGAGCGCAGTTGTTTAAGTGGTGTTTAGGGTGTTATTGATTGTGTGCAGTGGTTATTAGAGTCCTGAGCGACTGCTAGAAACTTGTGGAGACGTTTGATGAAGTTGTATTGTGTTATACACCCTTGCCTTGAGGCCTGGCGATGGAAGTTGCACCCTCTTGTTCTTGAGAAAAGCCTTTGGACTTAGAGAAGTCTAGATATTATACGAGTGCTATTGCTGCACGTGTATCTTAGAGATATTGAGAATTGAATTGTATTGGTTCGCTACTTTCATCGCATTAGAATCCCCCCACAAACTTGAGCATGTTTGTGTGTGTAGCATTGGGTGTGGGTGTGATCAGTGTCTTCGATGCTGTTGCATTTCTAGCTCTGTGCACTTAGACAGCTCTTCACCATCAATTCCTCGGAGCTAGCTCAGCTCTTCGTCACCCATGTCTTCTCCAAGCATGGCATTCCCAACCACATTACTTCCGACCGTGGCTCTGAATTTGTCTCCCAATTCACTCGTGCCCTAGCCAAATCCCTTGATATGCAGCTTCACTTCACTTCTGGTTATCACCCAGAAGCCGACGGACACACTGAATGCGCAAACCGAACCCTTGAACAATACATCCATGTCTATTGTTCATACCAACAAGATAATTGGGATACCTTACTACCCATCGCCGAATTCGCGTACAACAATGCTCCGAACACTTCCACCGGAATCTCTCCATTCTTCGCTAAAAAGGGATACCATCCTAACATCACGGTGTACCCTGAACGCGACATTGCCTCCGCCCAGGCCCACAATTTGATAGTCCACCTCGACGATCTTCACCAATTCCTTAGAGACAAAATCACTCACGCTCAGTCTCGCTACAAATTCCAAGCGGACAAACGACGGTCCCCAGCTCCAGATTTCAAAGTAGGTGACAAGGTTTTCCTTAACTCCAAACCCATCAGGACTACTCGCCCTACTGTGAAATTCTCCAAGAAATTCCTTGGACCGTTCAATATCATCGCTCAGCCTGGATCCCATTCCTTCATGCTCAAACTTCCCGTGGATCTCCATTCCATTCACCCTGTATTTCACATCTCACAGTTGGAACCCGTGGAAATCAATACCATTCCTAATTGCACCCAACCACCTCCACCGCCCGTGGAAGTCGACGGAGAAGAGCAATTCGAGATTGCACAAATTCTTGATTCCAAGCTCGACCGTCGGTTCCGCTGTCCACTCCTCTATCGTGTCCAATGGTTGGGCTACGAAGGTACTGACAAAGAATTTGCATGGATCCCCGCTACAGAGTTCTCTGCAGAAGACTACATTGAAGACTTCCATCGTCGTTACCCAGACAAACCAGGACCGCTATCCAAGGTCACCATTTGCAAGGTCTCAGTCAAGACCTCACCCAATTCTCCTTGATCATCCATTCCATCGGTTCCTGTCGGAATCCGTCTCCCCAATTTCAAATTTGATTCTGGAAAACTATTGCAAATTCATTGCCTAATCGGGAACGGACTCCGCTGGACATATTTCTTGACTTCATCCTTTCTTCACACCATTCTCAGACCATCATCAAAAAATATACATTTTTATGCCCCTCTGGGCGCAATCTACTATCTACACATATCCATATAAAATATATACAAGGAGCTAGGCACTAAGCATCCGCGGAACCGCCGGCTTCTCCAACTTCTACCTCCTTTCCCTTTCCTTTAACCTTCCTCATCCACTCCGCCATTCCAGGTACTCCTTCGGCCAAGGACTCCAGTGCCATTTCAGGCCTTGCCACCTCATTTGGATCCAACTCCCCATCGGAATCCTCCACCAAAAAGTCATCACCCCCCTTCAGGTACTCCTTCCAGAGTACCCACTCAATACGCAGCCCTCCAAGGCAGTAAAACTGCATGCAGGTCTCATGAAACTTCTTACTCCCTGCAATCAACCTCTCTAACGCTCCTTCTCCATGGCTTCCACGCCAGTATTCGATGTTTGTGAGTTCAAATGGATCCTGCCCATCGAACTCCGTGGAAGTGAGGTGCGCATGGAACACCTGAGCGACATCCTGGTCAAGTCATAACCGCATAGCCCGACAGAGTCCCTCCGGAGTCGCCCCCTTCAAATCTTGAAGCTCCTCTAGTGAAGCATTCCACTCATCCACGGAATCCACGGAAACGAAATCTTGAGGATACTCCAAGGTGCTCCCCTCCTCGAAATCGTCAACCAAGTCGTCGACACGGTCTCTGATGGCCTCCAGTGCCCTCTCCATCTCCTCCATCTGCCCTTCCATTGCATCAAACCTTGCATGCAACTGTTGCAGCAAGTCGATCACTCCCTCCAGCGCCGACGGCTCCGCTTCCTCGGTCCACAGACACTTCGCCTTGCGGATCCTGCATCGTTCGCAGGACCTCATTGTTGCGGACATAATGCATCGGGCACTGTCGGCCCGACAACGCCCACATTTCTCTAAAAACAACAAATCAGCACACACATAAAAAACTCCAAGTCCACTTACCGGACCCATGGAACTCCTCTCGCTCCAAAACCTTCCCCTTCGTTTTCTTAGCCGGCTGCTCTTCCGACGGCTCCGTGGTACGCTCATCCTCGCTCTCCTCTACCACCGACCTCGTCAATTGTTTCCTCTTTTTGGAAGGGCCCATGGCCCCGACCGACGTCGCCTTTGATTTCCCCTTCTCCTTCCTTTGCTGGCGCAACTCTTCTCGCACCTTCTTTTTTTCATCATCTGCATTCTCCGCAGCTGCCTCATCTTCATCCCCTTCGGCTGCCTTAGCTGCCGCCTCTGCGGCCTCCGCAGCCTGCCTTGTGGCCAACTCTGTCTGCTCCTTCAATAGGTGCCTCATTCGCACCACCTCCTCCTTAGCCTCCGCCAGCCTTTTCCATTCGGCCTCCACGGCCACCACTTCCTCCCTCTTCTTCTCCTCAGCCAACCTCTGCTCCTCAGCCTCTCTTGCTATCCTCACCTCCTCCGCTCGCTTCTCCGTGGCCTCTGCCTCTTTTCTCAACTTCAGCTCCTGAAGTTTCTTAGCCCTTTCCTGGGCCTTCTTCTTAGCAGCCTCCATGGCTGCCGCGGCCTTTTCGGCCTTCATCTTCTCCACGACCCACAGCTCATGGGACTCCACGGTGCTCTGATATGCCTCCTCTTCCTCATCCCTGCCAGCATAGAACACTGACAGTTCATCGACATCCATCTCCTCAGGGGTTGCAGGCGCTACATACGCCTCCGGCGTCCGCGACTGTCGGTACTCGTTGCTCATAGTGGTTGGCGATGAAGAAAGAAGTAAGCTAGTATTTCCTACCACCGAGATGGTGGTGGTTACAAGTCAAGAGGTGAAAATCACGTGATACCTCACTCACAAATTCCACGTGGTACCCCCGGCCATCGGGATCTGCGCTCTTGAGGGCAAGAACGCTAAAGGGGGGATACTGTAATGATCATGCCGCGGACTCCACGGACCTCATCCAATCATCCACTCCACAGGCTCCAAGTCAATCATCGGAATCCATCGGATTCTGAATCCCGGTTTCTACCTCACATTTCATATCTCTATTTCATTTACTTATTTCACATATTTCATTTATCACACCTAGATCCCATCACGGTAGCGAGTAGGTGTTATATCGGAGTCCACGGAATACTCAACTCCTCTAGATACAGAACATTCCAGATCATGTCACTCTAGCCATACGTACACTATTCCAGACCCCGACCCATCGGACTCCATCTTAGTATATAAGCTGTACAATTAGTAGTACATACCTCAGTTCGAATATCAACTTGGTTTAGCCCAATAACTCTTGTCCTCACTCTCTTTGGCCTTCAAGCCATAATCCATCTCTCTACGTCTGCAGACTCTGATAGCCGTTGGACTTAACCTTTGATCCTAGAGATCATAATCCTGTGGACTCCATCCGTAATTCTTCTTTGGGCTTCAACCCAAGGGCGACATTGCTAATAGCTTCGCCAAGCCCCACGCACTCCACGGAATCCACGGTGTGCATTCCTTTCACTTCTTCCTATTGGCACGATCCTAACAAGACCCGGCTAAGTGAGCAAGATCAGCAACGGACGAAGCACACCAATAACGAACCAGACACTTTTGCCTCTGGCTCGTAGCTCTGAGCACGCCAATTATCACTAAGCATCACACCCTCCCCAGTGGCAGCAGGTGCTGCTTCTGGAACATTGTTGTCACCGTTTGTGATGTTGACTGAATCTGCTTGAACTTGAGCATCGTTGGTAGCATCCGGAGCCTCTGCTACTCACAACAAATCAGTCTATTTCTTTGAAGATGAATAGGGCACATCAAATACCTGGCAAGTTGTCATTCAACTCTTCTCTCACATCATTGTCCTCATCTTCAAAATTGCTACCTCCTTGGACTTCTGGGCCAGGGGTGTGAGATCTATCTAGGTCTTCTTCAGTGTCTGCTGCAAGAAAATGGGAAATCAGATTGCCGCAAGGGATCAGTTGGAAACTACACACCTGGCTGGTTCACGGTCAGTATCTTGACAAGGGTTTCCAAGCTGAGTACCCATCTGGTGAGGACCAAATGCTTTTGGCGCATTTCCTGTTCTCGCTCCCAAAGTCATATAATATTCTTGAAAAGCGTAGCGATTTCAAGAGGCAAAGATTCTCGAACTTTGTGAGAATGACAGATAGGTACGGCACTTTGTGGATCATGTCGTTTGCACTGAAGAGATTGAATCAACATTGAACCGTGGAGGGGAAGGGGATTACTTACTATCACAGGTTCATCCCCAAAAGCATGATTGCTCTGGGCATGGTCAGGTCTATCGTGCATAACATCGACATGATAATTGCCGGCATCCTCGTATTGGCACTTGAAAAGTCTGTTGTACTGTCGTTGCTTCATGTGAAGTAGATAGGCACATAGGTCGCGAAGTTTCTGTTGCTTCCTGGTTTCATCTGGCAAGATATGACGTACGAGATCACCACAGGGGTGGGCAACTGTTAGAAGGGGCATGACAATGATGATTTGAGAAGGGCAGAGCAGCATCTCAGACATATTATATGAAGGATTGTGCTTGGACCAATGCTATTGTCTGGCATGTTTGAGATATTAACAAGAGAGATGGCATGAGAACAACTTGAATGATGCACCGAGACAACATAAGCATTGAGTGAGCCAACACTGGCTCGATATTGGTCCTACATCATTGCTGGTGGTCATTCAGAGCAAAAGAGGAAAGTGTGGAAAAGCATCGGAGAGCCCAATTTGGACAGCAGAAAAATGCATTGTCCGCTAAGTCCAAGGACACCCTGACTAATAAGAATTACACCTTGACTAAATTCTTATTAGTCAGGGTGTTCTCGGACTTAGCGGATGATGCATTTTTCTGCTGTCCAAATTGGGCTCTCCGATGCTTTCCCACACTTTTCCTTTTTGCTCACAACTTCCATATACTACTGACCATGTAAAGTTGTTGCACTATGCAATTAATCAAATGTCGACACTTTCAGTCAATCATCTATGAATTCCAATATATCCCTGGTACATCGGCTGATGTCTTTTCAATTATGTCCTGACTTCAGCTAACCACTTTGCCAGCGGTACCAACAATTCTTTGACTTGGAAGCAGAAGTCGATGATTTAGACGAGGATAGCGAAGGACAGCAGGGAGCCGAGGATGACGATGGTAAAGTACAATGACTTCTTTCATGCCACCTTTTCTAACTCTACACCCAAGACTTTCTAGATGATAACACAAGCGCAACGCATTCCGGTGGAGTACATCTCCATCCAGTGGCCACAGGTGATGAAGAGACCGAGGATGTCGACCAATACGTGAAAGAGTTGATGGAGCGTGCGCACAAATGGTGCCATATAGAACATACGGAAGGGAATCACGATGAAGACTCACACAATATGAACAAAACATCCTACAAAACATCATTGTGGCACGTACGGTGCAAGGTAAGTATGTGTTACAGATGACTTCATTCTCTTTTTCACTCTATCTAGCACGGTTCACAAGATCACCTCGTCAATGTTCTGACTCACAGACAGCACATTTGTGGCAAAACCATCAGTCACATCTTTGCCCTTCCCAGGATTTGCAACTGGGTTTATCTGGTGGTGCAGTCACTTCACACCTCCATTTATACCCTTCTCATATCATGTTCGTCCATCATTACCTCTGGGGGAAGAGCCATCTTCCAGGAAGTTCCTCTGGACGAGCAAGCTGATACCCTCAAAATGTTGCAAAGCAAGTCACTCGAGGAGGGCGATTGGATTGTTGTCAAGATGGGCCCTTACCACGGCGATGTGTGATGTATATGAGGAATCTTTGAATGAGGATTAGATGTCCTAGTCGTGCCACGGTTTGTTGATCTGGAGTTCATTCACGTATCCAAGAAAATGCAGCAACATACTAAACATAACCTTTTGGGTCCTGGCGGCAATCCATAAGTCTTTGGGATGAACACCCACTGTCTGGCCATTACCAAACCGCATTTCAATGAGAAGGCGCACGTCGATAAAGGTTTACTTGTCCTCGAGTGTCACCACAACGCTATGCTGCCCGCCACAACAATATCCCTCCGAATTCGGGATCTGTTTCACCAAAGTCTCCACCCACTCATCCCCGCTGCCCAGACCAAGGTGCCATGCCCATGTGAATGGCTCTTTGAGGAGGAGGAGGAGGTAGAAGTCCTATCTCAAAGTGGCTCTCATGACCACCACCAAGGAAAGATTGTTGTAGTCACCTCCCATCACGTCAAAGTCCTCCTGGATGCTGGCAAGGGCTTGCATTGCTTCCCTTTCTATCAAGTTGTCAAGCTCTTCTGCATAGGTGACTATGTTCATGGAATCGACGGACTGAAGGAGGGTTTTATTCAAAGCTGTTCAGACTTCCACGTCGTGCTACTCACTATGGGCAACAATGGTGACTTTGAGGTAAGAAGTTTTGACTTCAATGGTAACACTCACTCACCACTCGTAACTCAGGATTTTTCATGTGGCAAGAACACCGTTCATAAACTCAACAGGGTTCAAAACGAGAATAGCAATGCCGCTGATAATGACACTTGGACTGGGATTCGGGTCATTGTCTGAAAGTGTAATCATCATCTCGATGGCCGCAGAGCCACTGTGACCAGCATGGCTGAGACCATGTTCGGGTTGCAAGCCATTGTCACCTTACACAAAAATTCTATAACAAATTATACACTCGATCCTGACCATCTCGTTGATGAGAGGTAAGCATTGGCAACATTGATTTAATTCTCTGCTTGCTAAGGTAATGCTTTCCAGAATGGGCCAGTCGCTGCTTTATACTGTCAAAAGTCACAGTGTGTCTGAGCTCAAAGGCTCAGGGAAAACGCCATGGATTGGCACCCATGTCATCATTCATGGTAAATCTGGCCCCTTGCACACCAAGATTGGTATTGTCAGAGATGTCATTTGTGGCCAGAGGAACAAGAGTGGCTTATGTGTTGTCCTTATTCTTGATAACTATGACCCAAGTCTCACAAACAAAGAGTACATGGTTGACTATGAGCATGTTCTTGAGGTGATGTCAGTGTAAATTTTCACTATTGCGTACCCTTTCCTCATTATTTTGTAGAACTTTTTGTCCCTTGCACTTGTTTCAACCACTCAAAGACTTGCAAAGTGCATTCCTACCTAAACCCCGGTTCATCAGGTCTGGTCATGAGGAGGCAATCGCCAGTGCAGCCACCACCCAGCGTGGCATGATTCAACTCGAACACCCAGAATCTATGGCAGAACACCTCGATCCAGCATGGGATCCTCGGTCACCAGCACCAGTGGGGTTACTGCCAACACCCGACCTCCCCAATTTGTTGGCATTTGAGCATCACGACCACTGGGTCACTGACATCTGCCTCCTCACTTATCGACTTTGTGTTCAGGTGTCTGGTAAACCAATGACAATGACAACCAAATATAATGCGCTGTCGGAGAAACTCGAAGCATATATTCACAAGGGGAAGAAGAAGAAAAAGGTCCTCGAGTCCTATCAGTTCATTCAGCCAATGGAGCCCTCCACTCCCCGTCACTATGACAGGTGGATCATCATTAAAGGAGACCATGCAGGAAGCAGGTTCGTTCAATATGGTATGACAAAGGACTTAATCCCAAGATGCCTATCTGGGAGACGGTGGCTGTTGTTTTGCCTTCAGATGACGACGTGGATACAGTGACCGGGGAAGAGCTATGCATCGAGTCAACTTGTCTTTGTTTGGAAGATGAGAGTGCAGAGTCAAAGAAGTGCAACATGCAACTGAGTCGTGGTTTGGGGGAGGAAGCACCAAAATCTTTGCATCAACAGGCCTAATGCCCATCTACTTTCTCCTCATTTGCAGCACATTAATGTACACATTATACTTCAGAAGAATCGGTAATTCATGTATGTAGTAGCATCAACTTACAATAACTACCACAAAGATTTTTATGAAGATTGAGATCGGACCATTTGGCTGGTCTTTCAGACTTGGTGGAGGTAAGGACAGCTGCCTGGGGAACGTCAAGTCAGACAAAAGAAGTTTCAAGTCAATAGATAGGTCAAAGCTGGGTGGAGGACAATAAGGTACATGTCTTGTTTGTAGGCTAGACAAGACTAATAACAACATAGTGGCATAATCGTTCAAGATAAAAGGCTGTCAGACAGGGAGGTCCACACCCTCGGCATGACTCCCATTGGTACCCCCCGTTCGCGCCTGTCGAAGTCTACGACCTCCTCACCTTCGAAGAGTTTGCCTACCTCTCCTGGTGTGGTCAAAATTAATAAGCTACTCAAAGACAAATTGCAATCCATCACTCGATCTCTATCTCCCAATCCACATAGCACATCATGAAGGTTCACTTGCCCATTGTCAGAACCCCCTTCACGATGCCGGGGTGTGATACATATGTATCACGGAGGATTTTCAGACGAACCAGTGTGTGGCATCAGCCACCCAATGTTCGTGAACCTTGGTCGATTCTACACCTTCATGAGTTTCTTGATTGGCGCCTTTTGTCCCCTCATTCACTGATCCATGCCCTTAGTGCAATACTCATCATCGTTTCAGAGAATTTATCTCTGACCCACTGCCCAAAGAATGCCTTGTTACCAGCCAAACTATTCGAAATCTCCTCAATGACCAGGCTCAATACATCTGACATTGAGAGCTTGCCAACAAATCACCTTCCTTGTCATCCTCTTCTTCACCGGCACACCACATCAAGGGCGAGAAACAAGACATCTACAATGCATCACAATCTCATCTTTCATCTTCTTCGACATTATCCCTCCCACGTAACTGTCAGAAAAAGACTGACATCGCGTGCGATGCCACCAGCCCAGGCCCACACCAAGGAAGGGTGTCAGTATCGCTCTCAAATCGATCAGGAGCTAAGTCCGCCACGACTGAAATTATTGACATTTCAGATGATGAGAGCTGTGGGGCCCTAGCACTGGAAGCCATGTTCTGGACAAAGGTGTGTGATTTCATGTCTTAGCAGGAATGTTGCTGAATGCATCCTCTGTAGAGTGCGAGATCTCCCACCATCATCCTGTTAGATGACAGGAACACCACAATTGGTGAGATACTAGGAGTTTTTGATGATGGCCACTCATACCTCAAACTCTTTCTCCTGGAGACTCTTACTTGGGTTCCAGTGGATTTAACAACAGTAATTGTCTTACATTGAGGTGATTGCATTGCTCTGAAGACCCACCATGTTGAAGATTTGAAAGATTGGGGCCTATACGTACACAATTTAGAAGACTCTTTTCTCGAATACATAGTTAAAGATTAGTTTTGTTGCCTAAATTATTTAAATTCAATGTTACTATGTAGTGCAACAAGACAGGGGGAGCTGTCTCATCTGCTCCATTATGTCCTCCCATCACCCTGATAACACAGCACTCCAGCTTTGTCATAACAAACTTAGGCAGAAAGGCAGAGCGGAGGCAGGAAGTTATGGTCAAGATGTAGAGATAACCCATGAGCAAGAAGGCAAAATGATCACCAGCCGAATTCGAGTTGCCGAGCATCCTATGAAGATGGATACCAAGGAAGCACCTCAAAATGTAGTTGCAGCAGACAAGGAGTAGCAAGAGCCCAAGGATGGTGTGGGAGACCCAAGCGAGGAGAAACCGTCTGGTGAGAAACATGCTCAGGTGCATCCTTGTTCTAGTATCCCCAGATAATGCTAACATCATCTCAGAACAAGAAATATCTCAATGAATACATGGAAGAAGTAGAGCTCCTGACAGCTTGTGACCTTGCACACAATGATGATCCAGCAATCGGTAAGCAGTGCTCCTGTGGACTCAAAGATGTTGAAGTACAATGTGAGGACTGTGCTGAATATGAGGCTTCGTGTTGTCAATGCTGGGTCAAACAGCATACCCGCTACACATGGTGGCACTGAGCATTGATCTGGGAAAAGGAAGGTTTCTTTCAATGGCATGACTTTTCGCAGGTGGTTGAAGGCAATGTAATTCAGCTTGGACAATCCTGTGAATGCAGTTACAGTGGGCCACGTCCATTGCAATGGCATTCACTCCAGCAAATTCCAATTTTGCAAATGTGACTCGACCGTCTTCTCCAAGGAGCTTCATTATCGGGACCGTGTCACCTACCATTGTATGACACAACTCATGAAGGCCCGACTATTCCCAGCAATGGTCAAGTGCACAGAGATGGCTTTCTCCTTCTCTACGATGAAAGTGTTTCAGCTGCGACATCTCGAAGGAAAACTCAGCTTATATGATTTTATCAAAGCCCTTCGGCAGTATACAGACAACAAATTTGTGTATGATGTTGCAGTAGGTCTACTGTGTATCCGTGCGAACCATATTGATATATTGTTAGGATGTCTGTATGCAATTTCGTCGCTCAGTACAAGTGTGGACATTGATGAAGACTAGGGGTCATTTGGGACAACTTCACAGCATTGACACAGTCCTCACTCACCAACCCCCAGGAAATCTTATTGTCTTTTGTCCTGTCTGCCCAGAGCCTGACTTCAACTTAGAACCTGGGTGGCAGACAACGTCGCCCAAATTCAAGTATGTATCAGACTTTGGTGGGAAAGTGATGGCTAACAGTCCCAAGGCATATCAATCAACAGAACCTTGCCCTAGATGGAAACTTTCATCAAAACAAAACCATAAAGAACAATGATCCTGACAATATATCACTTTTTGAGGGAAAGGTGTATTTTCCCAAAGATGCTGCATACAAGGCATACCTGAAGACAACGAAGCCAACACAAGAGGTGGGTGTCTTGGTATACAATTATACAGCACATATTGATTGGTAGAATTACAACAGAAATCAGTCTGCAATTATTTGAAGGTCGTCAACAATCAGAACGAGTGGAAGTTCAAGTCCTTAGAAGTTACTGGGGTAGTGAGCTGCGCATGCACTCATGTCTATGTATTATCCACTGTAGACCTACAAGTGGGGGAACAGTGAATGTTCTGTTGAATTCAAAATGATTTGACCTTATTGTCATTTACTACAGATTTCGCAATACTGATGCCGCACTATTCAAAGCCCTCAAACAGAGGATGTATAACCGCTCGACTTTGGACCTTGACATCATGCTGTCGTATGACTGCAACTGTTCATATCATGTTAATTTGGCAAACCATTTTGAAAATGCCACCTTCGACAGGGTTCATGACTGCCTGGCTCACATGCACTACATGATTCCTGATCTTCATGTCAATGGTCATAACGACGACTGCATATATCAATATGGTTCAGCATACATGGAATGCAATGGACATAATCACATGGAGGGTATTGAACAACTGTGGATTGGACTCAACATGCTGGCTGCTCAAACATGCCAGATGAACAATGGCTTTTGGCAGGATACTCTGATCAATCACCATGGAGATCACAATTGGAAGAAAACCATAGGTCAAAGTATGTGTCTCGCATAAAACACAATTAGATCTGAGTCATATAATTTTCCAGTTCCTCGTTTGGTAATAGAATTAACCAAAGCAAAAGGTCTGTACTATGTTAAAGACACTGAATTTGAGGCTCTTTCAATGCGCTGCAGAGAACAGTATCCAGACATGTACAAAGAATGGATGGAGACAGATCGGCACATGACATATACGGTAGGAAAGAAGAAGGAAGTACAAAGTCCATATCGCTTTCAGAAATATCAATGTAAGTGAATTCAGTATCGCTTTTTAACAAAGACTCATGAAACCCGTTCTGCTTTGCCAGTCCCTTCGCTCAAATCTGTTGTCACCAAAATGGCCCAGCAATCAGTCGAGGCTATGCCCAAGGAGACAGCCGTTCTAGCATTGTCCAAGAAGGCAAACCCACCAATGCAATCCTCTGTAAAGGGTAAGGAGCAAGCAGGAGGAGAAGCAGTAGCCAATACATGCGAGACTCCATCCAACAATGAACATTTAGATGGGGGTTCTAATGCCAGAGATGTTGGAAAGCAGATCCTGACCCATCGCATGGATTTACGAAGGCATATTGCTTGAAAATGATCAGTAAGCAAGGATTTATTCATCCCAAAGTAATGAACTAATATACATCGCAGATGCAAACTTACCCACCGGATACATCAGGAGAAGAAGCAGCGAAGTAAAGCGGAGAAAGAGGTGATTGTCACTGAACATGAAAAGCTAGGTCAGAACATCTCGAAATGGTACAAGGAAGCAACAATTAGAACAATTGCAGAGGTGTTCAATCAGATCTATGCCGACACTGAACCGCTCCCAGAGAAATGCCATCTTCTACTCCCTTCAGCATTACCGGCACCAATTTGATCAAAATTAGGGATCAAGAATCTCATTTGTGTGGAATATGACTTATGAGAGGGAGCAGCATATGATGCCATTGCAAAGATTTGACATCAGTGATCAACGGTGGCATTTATGGACGAGATGAGACAGCACAACGACAAAGGTGTTCAGTGCCTCACGAGATCCTTATGCAAGCTTGAGGATGCGCATGCAACTCTGGAGTTGTGTATTTGACACTATAATACTCACCGACAGGCCCTTTTAGGACTTCGTGGTCCTGATCATCTGCCGTTTCCCTATCCAGATATGACACTCAGCGATACCTACTGGAAAAGAAGCACTTTAAAATGTGCACTAGGAGATTCATGGTGTCTGGATGGTGCAATATTTGGGAATATGAAGAAGGGACAAACGTTAGCACAGCCGGAACCATCTGCTGTCCAAGCTCCAATAAGGGTGGAGTTTCCTGGCACAGATAACTCGCAAGAAGGCCTCACAAGGTTAGTATCGTGGACATTGATGATGTGCAGTAGCTGACAAATGTAATTCAATCAGATGCTCGTGGAAGTCGAGGTGCATAGGACACATCTCAGAATTGATGACATTAATATATTCTGTTTTAGATACCAAAAAAACAAAAACCAATGTGGTAGAAGATGAGTCTAGTAAGACAAAAAAACGAACTACAGCCAGGATGGGTATGGAATGCACTATGACAGCCAGGAATGACAGACGAAGAAGTAGAGGCATTTGAAATCAAAGGTACCTCCATGGTCTTCTGTGTAACCACCTGTCTTGACAATCTTTAGGGGAGCGAGTAGGATTCTTCTGTGCTGAGGCGGAAAGAGATCGCTGGTTGGAACAATGGGAAATCAAGATAGCTGAGTTCTTACGGTGCATCATGAGTTTTGACAAATATGCAGAAACGTGGGCTCAACTTGCAACAAAGCCAAAGAACAGAGATTGGCCAGGGTATGAGGCATATGCACGAGAGAAGGTGCATATGTACTCTTCATTTGCTAAAAGGGCACGGCTGGAGTTCATAAACCTAGGTTATGAAAAGGCACTTTATTGTAAGGAGGGGGAGAGAGTACAAGACTTCCTTATGGCACAACGTGCTCTTTACGAAGAGGAGAAAAAGCATCATTCAGATCAAGGGGCAGACAGGCTTACAAATTTAGAAGAATAATAGAGGATGTCTTGATTTTGTGCTTGGACCATTGATGAGCCTTGTGGCTCTGTGTGCTCATAAATTCATGGATCTACAAAGATCTAGTAATACTCCATCCCCTCAAATTTAATATCAAGGCGCAGCCTTGATCCACAGGCACCATGATCTGCAGGCACCTTGATCATCAATCCTATTTAAAACACACCTCAGAAATAGCCTATGGCTATGCTGGATCAATTGGAATGGCTGCGCAACAATTACACAAGTTAAATGACAAAGTTAGCCAACTTATTCATTGCTACAGTCAGCAGCCATCGAGATATTACCAAGGCGGCTTGCTTCGCGAAGCAAGAAGGCTTAAAACACCCAGAATTACTCAGAAAGTTCGCGCAGCAATGCACAGTTACTTGCACATGCTATGCACAGCAATGCACAGTTAGAAGCTCACAGCTGCTAACTGATTGCTGACTGATTCCGACACAGCAGTAGTAAGCAATGGCTAATAATACTCTATTGCTTCATAACAAGTTCGCTTGTGTTGCGCGTCGACCAGGCAAGGACCAATGTAGCTTACATACAAGTATTTATCAAGTAGTATAAAGGTAGCTCAGTAAATAGTCAAAAGGGAGGAGACCAAGAGAGATCCTAGGAGACACCTAAAGGACAAGCTCCAGAACATCTTTGCGAACTTGTTCCTTGTCTTCTATACCTCCTACATACCACATACACACACCGAGTCCGAGTTCTCTGCTTTCCATTGGAGAATAACAATTAGTGAACTTCCCCTCACTAAAAGTTAACAATAACTTTGTGTGCTTGCCTCAGCTTCATAAACCTCGCTAGGAAACCTTTACTGGTTACCCTTGCAAGGCATTCTCATCGAATTAAGATCGACTGCATACCTGTGCGCTTCGCAAAGCAATCCGCAGCTAGGATTGACTCCCTTTAGCCACTGACACCCTAGTACTACCGTTTCCGAAGTTAGGAAACAACACCACTTAACTCGTAGTGAGTTAGACACCAATCGGCACCGTATATAGGCTGCCCCACTCAGTATACATTCAAGTTCGCACATCTCTTCCCTTCCAGAAAAGCTTTGCACACATACTTTGCTTCTCAATCCAGCTGCTACTGAGTTGCATAACACCCACACTTGCACACTTCCTTCATTTTTAATAACAACTTCGCGGACTAATATTCCTTCGTGAACCAGTTATTCAAAAGCACAACATCCTGTTGCCTAGGACAGCTTCACGCACCTACCTTGCTTCTTGAACCGGTCACTCCCAAGTTGCATAACACTCACTGTTGCACATACCTTCTTTCCAGAACGGCTTCACACAGCGCCCCCTTATTTTAATAACAGCTTCACGCACACATGTTGCTTCTTGAACTAGTAATTCAAAGGCATAACACCCTATAACTTCAGGACAGCTTCACGCACTTACCTTGCTTCTCAAACCAGTTATTCCTGAGTTGCATAACACTCTTCATTGCGCATTCCTTCACTTCTGGAACAGCTTCACGCACCAACCTTGCTTCTCAAACCAGTTATTCGAAAGCATAACACCTTGTAGCCTTGAATAAGCTACACTCTTAGGATAATACAGTCACTGCATGGAGGTGCCCGACTAGACTTGCTAAGAACCTGCCTTCAGATTCTGTTGGAGAATTACATTTCCATTCAGGTTGTGTTTTCTGCCCGCAGGAGTCTATAGGTTCATCACTGTCAAATATAAATAGTGTCATTATTGTTTATTGTTGGGTCAGTGGTGTCGACACCTTAAATAGTCCACTCTGACAGTTGTCATTCCTTTTCCTACCTTGCCCCTCCCTATCACCAAAGTTCTCTTGCTAAGGGAAAAGTTGACTCGCCGGTTGCAGTAGCAAGCTGCAAGACTTCCCTTCAAGTGTCAAACATTTAAGTGACATAACACTCACTCAAGTATGCCTCGTAGAATTCAAGAATTTGCACTCAAGTGGGAACACTTCATTGTTCATAGTGGGTATACTTGAGTAGTTTGCTATGACTTGAGCGGGAATACTTGAGTGGTATGCTGTACATAGTGTTACATGGCTTGAGGAGGAAAATTTAAGTTATATGACTTAAGGAGGAAAACTTAAGTAGTTCTATAATAACCACATATAGTATACTGTACATAGTCTTATGTAGCTTAAGTGGAAATACTTAAGCAGCCGTCACTCCAGTATTCCAGTGGTCGAGACCTCAAACACTCAAATAAAGTTCATATTGATTTATTTATCTCAGCCTCTCATCTAAATCTTTATGGACAAAAACCTTTGCTCAAGGAAAAAGATAATTACCAGATATTCTCTTTCTGTCATCTGCTTCAGAATTTTACCTTGGATGATACATTTGTCTATAACTCCTTTGTAGCGACTCTGATGAAAATAGAAAAGGAACTGTTTGCAGAAGCTTCAAACCAGTATTGTGTAAGTTTTATCCATAGTCTGTCAGCCCTTCTGTCTTGATCAATTTCAGCCAAGAGGATGCCTTTTCAGATCTCGGCAATGCCTTCAGCTCTGAAGAATTAGCCCCAAAGCCAGCAAGCAGAGTGTCCTCCACAGAAAGAGAACAGACAGTTTTTGCCAATGAGTGGGATGGTGCCCTTCCTGTTCTCAGGTTTCCTTTCCTAATCACCCCTTCAGAAATGTGAATGTAACCTACTGCTCCAACGTAAAATATATCGTGACTGTATTCCCTGGCAGTGAACATTCAGTGTGATATCTGGTCCATTGCAACCACAGTGTCCACAGGAAACCTAACACACCACCTTTGGCTCAACAAACCGGGATTAACTTTCCCTGTCTCCGCTTTTTCATCACATACACTCATAGCTGTTGTCCTCCTATGCTCAATCAAGAGATACAGAACAACCAGCCTGACAAAAAATGGAAAGAAATAGATACCTGCAGTGCTATGCTGTACTGATTAGATTATCATCACATCCTATCTACCAGACCAATTTAAGATGTGCAAAGGTTATGGTGACCATCTGCATACGTGTTTCTTCATCAATGGCATGCTGAGTAAACATTTCTCAGGAGATGCACACAATGGCTATGTATGAGCAGGCTGCCCTTGCACTGATACGGTCATGGAACAGACATAGGACATATACGTCAGTCACTTTTATTTCATACTGTGATGACTAGAATTCGACTCATGGGTGATTCACTGTTGATTCTCGTCATGCTGAATTGATGCCTGACTTTCTCTAATACGGTTATAGTGACACGGATAGTACTCTATTCGACGGAGAGTAGTCTGTGTGATCCTCGTACATCCCTTCTGTCATATCATAGGGAGTACAGCTGCTACCATACCCGACAAGCTTGGACAACACCTCAGTTATCATTATGGGTACAAGCCAACGAAGGGACCACCACTCGGCCACTATTGTCAATAGCTAACACCCACATGGAACCACTCAGGTGTCATCATGGTCAGGACACTCTGAGAATTTAATTGCCCTTGGATATGTTCAATTTGATCTTTTGGGGGATATTGGACATTGTCTCACAATCCCGACAGGGAGCCCCAGGGAAATTTAGATTGCACAAGGACTGCAAGGAGAAAATAAATACAATGCTGGGATACGCTTCAACTGCCACTCGAACCTCGTTTTTGAGAAGGCTTGATGGTCTATGTTGCATATTGGCCAGCCTGAAGGATGAAACGAGTGTCAGTACCAATCAAAATCTGGTGTTGTATCTTTTTGTCAGCTCATCCCAATTTTCATAAACATGTCAACACTTGCAACAAATAGAAGTATTTATCAGAAGTGAGCATGGTTGAAAGTCACAGTGGCGCAGTGGTGGGGAGGGAAGATGATGTGATTCTTCATTTTTTAATGATGTTCAACCAGGCTGGGAGATCTTCTAGCCTGTGCCATGGTTGAATACTGCCTTTCTCGGTTTCATGCCTGAGAAATGAAGCAGGAGTCTTGTTTATTGGGTACCGAGATCACATAGCATAGTAAAGTGATAGCTGGTACACCAGTAACTATGACTTGGTCTGCAGGGCGAAAAGGTGCATATTTCTTTTCAAACTGGTGTTTCTGTTGAGTGAACAAATGTCATGCTGCTCTCTCAATTTTCAAAAGTTTTGCATTTTTAAACCGGACAGAGAATCGTGGTTTGATGTGTTGACTTGCTTCACTGTGAAGTGGTGAAGAAATAAAAGTAGAAAGTAAGATAAGGTAAAGGCGAATCAGTAACTGACAGTGAATCTGATAAGACGGTAAGAAAGGAGAAATTTGATAAGTTCTGTCATCGATTATGAGGATTCAACTGGGACTCAAACCCAGTTAATGATCAGAGTTTATGGTATGCATCATGAGGCTGCAAGGCCACCTAACAAAATGATATATCAAAGACTGGTCAATATACATGGCCATGATATATCAATGCACTGATCCTGCAATCATGGTTATGACATATCAGCTGCACATGGACATCATGTGCCTTCATCCATATCCAAAGTCTCTTGCTCGCTGGACATTGGTTCCCCACCCTTATCCACCGATGAGCACTCCCGACAGTGCACTTCTCTGTCTAAAAATATGTTCCACTAACTGTCTATAAATACTGCAAACCCTGGGATCAGAATTGATTGATGGACATCGTCTTCACTCTCTTTGCTGCATGTGTACCTGAATCTGTAATCAATGGTTGTGCTAAACCCGGATCACAGCTGAAACTCAACACACCTCATATTTGTTATTCTTTATGTTACAGCAATTTGTTTCCTTGGATATGCATAATCAGAACAAATCAAGGACAAATCTCTACTGTTTTATTACAGGTAGATGGTCTATTGCTAGCACACATATAACCTCAAATATAATAAAACATATTATGAAAAATAAAAACAGAATGATGCAGAAGAGTAATCATAAAGCGAAGGGACTAGTCCACTTCCATGAGCAGCGGCAGTGAGGTACAGAATTGATACAGGCATGCCTGTCCCCCACTGTCATGTTCCAGAGCACATGTGGATGTACTACCTAATACTTTGTCAGTGGGGTTTATTGATTTCGCTTTTATGCCTGAAAAATATTCAGCAGATTTGAAGTAGCCTAGAGATGCAATGTACTCACTAATCTAGCGCTGCTTTGAGCATACCTTTAATGCTGCCCTTGCTGGGATTGATGTTTTCAGGAACAGCTTATGGACAGAGGGCCATTGAGAATACAGGTCAACATGCACATTTTGATTAACCATCAGGTCCAAATTATGCTTTGTCTGATGGAAATTCCAAGGCACAATTTGGCTGGGGAAAGCATATAACGATGAAAGCTATGGGTGTTCTGAGTGTTTCTGCAAGGTTTTTCAGGCTTATTGGTGCAAACTGGCCTTAAACAAGTGGTAAACTTTTGTAATGGCATAATGTTGATGACATCACTGAGTGAATAGACCATATAGTCTGAACTATGTGAGCAGTACTTGTAAACTGGTACAGTAGCTGGCCACGGATTGAATCAATTTGATGCCATTTTTGTCCAAGCAAAACGATGGAACAAACCAAAAACAAACCAAAAACAATGGCCACCATGAGCCAAACCATTCCCATATCCCAATGTCACGGATCTGGATGTTAACATGCCAGAACATCTCAAATACATCCTCAAACATGATGTTAAGCTGTGACTGTCATGTAGAGCACCACAGAAGGGGTTGCTCTCATCAATGTCCTGGTGCATACACAAAACACCAGGCTGCAACACAAGAATCAAATTGATTATGTTTTGTGGAGAAATGCTGCTTTCTGGGACAATGGTTGTAGGTGAGGCAAGCAATGAAGACATTTTAATGACTGCATAATTTCTGTATGTTTCAGTTAAATATTATTCTCATTGTCATACTATAATATAACAAATCACTGTATGTGGCAAATTCAGAAAGAGAACCAGGCCAAATGTAACCAATTTGGACAGTTATAGATCATTAGTAACAATTGGCAATCCATAATACTCCCCTGGCATGATCCAATACCCATTTTGGGACCATATCGGCCACTGTTCAGTCAGGCTGCTGCATGGATGGGCAGAGCTCATCATCATCAATAGTGAGCAACGGTTTTTTGATTTTGGGTCCTGTTTGTACCCGTTTTGGACATGACTGTAGATGATATATCAATCAGTGACTGCAGGAATAGGCCTTTAATGTATCATGGTTAACGGTATCTCATAGACATTGATATATCACTCCATATGGTAGTGGTGGAGGCTGGTGCTTGCCAGATTTCAAATGGACCAAGGAGGTCAGTTGAAAAAGGAGAGACCACATGTCTATCTGCTATGCTCCCCATAATCAACAATAATTGCCAGGTCGATGTTCACATATTCCTCGGACCTCCGAAAGGGATTGGAACCCCATCCGTAGTAGATGCAGGCCTATCAGGTATGACATAAATCTTGTTTTTCTTAGCGATGAATGCTTTACCCTTTGTACTGGTCACTGGAATTCACGGCTTACACTGAAAACCCTTGTATTGGAAGCGGATGAGTACACTGTGTGAATGAAACACCATGGGCACTGGGGGGCTGCACCATAGAGTATGATGAATTATTTAATTAACTGACAGCAGCAAAAAAAATATGCAAACTCCTAATCTCTGAATGGGATTCCATCGAACCCGACCTGACTGCTGAGGTATCAGATGTACCTATATACCCAGTACTTCACAATTTGGTTACAGTTCGACAGACATAAGAGCTTGACAAACTAATGCAACAAAGTCTGGGTTTCATGGTAAGGTGGTGATAGGGTGGCAACCTGAGTGTGTTCCAGGGATAGTGGCTTTCTCATTGATTGGACTACGTCAGGATGGCTTTGCTGCACTTTGAGAATATTGGATATTATAACAGCTGGAATTCCTGATTACAAAGCAGAGGATCCTTGTTGTCACAATAATATAGAAAAATAGGCAAAAAGTTTCTGCTGATGAAATTCTATAGATACGCTTATGCTCAGTATCAACTTGTAGGCATATTATAGATACCCAGTAATGCAAGAGATAAACACAGTGCAAGCCAGGATGAATGGATGATGGATTGACAGCCAAAAACTTGATTTTTCGGCAAACACCATACACCTCCCATCAGGATTCGAACCCGGATAATAGGTGTTTGGCACACTGCATTACAGAGGCGTATACTATGACTGGCTGTTCCACCCTCGCTCGAAAGAGCGTGGATGTCCTAAACCAGCACCATGCATATACTTCAGCTACAGCTGAAGCATTCTGACAAACCCAAACCCCAGCCAAAGGGCAATTCTCCCAAGGTCTCTGTTGTAATCTAGTGCCATGGTTTTATGGAGGCATCGCGAGGTGTTAGGGCTGAGTGGACCCGAGATGACAGCTGCAATGTGGATCCCGCGGCCGTGGTGGTCTTCCCAGTCCGAGACCAGGACGCAGTCACGTGCATGGATCCATCCAGTAGTAGCACATTTACCGGGGATGTGTTTGTGTGTTGAAGAGCTCCATGTCGAGGTCATATTTTGGAGACAAGGTACGCCGAAGTCCATAGAATGGATTTCGTACAGTATTCTGTTCTCGACTAGATGGAGGAGCATGATTCTAGGTGAACTATGTATGCCAGAGATCGTTGCTGAGAACGAGGGGTACTCATGAGTGCACTACCACGCCCGCTTCACAGTCTGCATCTGTACTAAGCTTCACCCCAGTAAATACCACTCCTTTCTTCGACCACTTTACTACTTTCACCCACACGCAACGTCCCATATCATCAGCACCTACCAGATTCCCTGTTTCAAACATTGGATTCATGCCAGGACAACAATACAGATGGCTGCTGACCGTATCCAAGGCAGTGTGATAAATCGTCTCACTCTTCAGCGTTAGAGAAGAATTTGCATGCCAAAACATCGTTAATCGGTAGGCATGTCAGGTTCAATAGTCGAGACCAGTGCCATGGAAGTAAAAGGGTTAGTCATTTGATACCATATAAAGCTCAGTGAATGCGTTTGTCTGGACAGCCCATAGCCTTATCAGCACGTTGAAATGTTTGCATGTCTATGATTTTCAGCGACAAGATTCTCAGGGCTAGGAAATGCTCACCTGGCCGAGAAGGAGGATATTGTAACACCCCGACACCATGTCGACCCTTACCCGTGACTTCGCCATCGACCATATGCATACCAGCTTACTCGACCAACTATATTACGATCATTACCTTACTTTCGTCTCTCTTATCTACTTACTACATTACACTCTACAGACTATCCTCTTATTATTTGACATTATCTCAACCCTCGCTCCTTTCTTACTCCGAATCTTCCCATTTCTATTTAATATTGCTCGACAGGCAGTATATAAACATCTCCTTTGTGGTAGATAGCCCCGACTTTTCTCAAGTCGAAGTATCTTCTAACTGGTCATTGCTTCGCTCACCTAAGGTCTTTGCGTGATAAAACCGTGACTTGTTGCGCTTTCGTTACAGATATCAGGAATGAAGGGAAACTCGATCGTGTAGATCAGCACTTTGCCAGGGAAATCGCAGAGAGTACTGTCCAAGGACGTGGTATGCAGCCATGAAGGGTCTTAAGGACAGACTTGTTGCGGTTTCAACGTGGAAATAGGCCCCATATCCTGTAGAACTGAAAATTTATATTTTCCTTCAATATTGACAAAGATGCGACAAGCAATGCCTTCGCCACGGCGAACACAAATCCACTGTTTACCTCCGTTTGTATCCCATGATGATTTCACAAAACGAAACAGCTTCACTGTCCTTAAGTTCCTACACGGAGCCATGAGATTGTAGCTCTAATTTAGATCTTCTGTGAATTGAATCATCGTACCATGGCTGATAGTCGAAAGCGGAATTGTGTTGATCTGTACGGCGCCCAATCTTAGTTTCGGCGCCAGGGGCAGATAGACACGTACCCTTTCATCGTTGTTAAGCGGTGTACGAAGGACCGAATTGGGGCTTGAATGCTCTTTTGTGTCGCGCGCATTGAACCTGAGTATCGGTGTCGGCAGGTGGGTGAAATACACACGTTTACATGGGCAACTCACATTGCAAGCAGGGAATTGATATACACTGTCAATAATACACCAACGTGAGCCATAATTTAGTAAGTTTTCAAAATATGAAGAACGTGCATTTTGGTAGTATGAATGAGATCGCTGCAAAGATCAGTGTATCCGGCGAGAAAAGAAACTGGTATATGTGTTCTAAGAACGTAATCATAGACCGTTACAGAGGATCTGCGGACAGTTATGAGGATTGTTAAAGAGCATGCACTGCATTATCGCATCAGTACACAGTCGTTAATAACCAGTTGGAATCCATGGCATACGTCGTCGCGAGTCCGGAAATTAGAATAAACCGAATAATAATCATGAGCCTCGCTGTGGTACTGATATAAAGGACTTTTATTCGATGCCAGCTTTTAAAGGAAAATGAGATCATGCCTGGAGAACACCGTAGTTACCCTAATTTTTAGCAGGTAATAGCACAGAGAAAGGGCAATAATCATGTCCACTGCTGCAGCGGTGGCTAGAGCACCGTCAATGGTTCGCTAGTGGTATCTTTCAGTAGGTCATAGAAGCGTTCATGAACTGCGCCTACAGAAATATCGGGGAGTTGTCCAAAATTTGAGATTGTATACCTATAGTAGCAGACTTAGCCGTCTTGACGACTAGCATCTGGCCAAGCAATATCTCTCACATGTCAAAGCTTAATACTGTGGGAGAAATACGGTCAGACATGGACGGAGAATACAATTCCTTGTACGCACAAATGGCAGCCACTAGTGAACATATAGACAGTCAACCTCCACATTAACGTAGCCGACCACTGTACAAAACATACCACAGCTCGTCAGGACAACGAATACCTTAAGAACTTTGATATGAGTGAAGCGACTGTCAGAGTAGGTGAAGATACTTATAATGAGCCACGGAACCACGTGATGAAAATGGCGCCCAACTATAGTACACATTCACAATGAGATCGCAAGGTACTTTCCAGAGGAAGAGAACTCACGCAGCCATAAACGTACAGAATAGACGCTGCCGTACCCTACTTCAGCACCAAGATATTGTTTCTCATGAGACATACATATGGACGTCCACGACAACCAGGCTCTGTTCATAGTCAGGAACATTCTTCGCAGGAAAGAAAATTATTGTACGGACGTTGACCAGGACAATGAGCTGCCAAACAAACGAGATCAACATATTACCGGCGCAAGTTTATTTCTTCTGCACCTTGGAGCTCCTATGCTCTTATCGTCAGTCAAAGCCGGTGTAGGGATAAACCAAAAAGGGACGAACCACACAATTTTAACAAGTGCCAAATAGTTGCCGAATGATTCAATCAAGTAGAAGTATAATGCATGCATGCTGAGGACGACGTGCAGCGTATCAAACACCCTTGAAATGATATGAGTATCCGGGCTTCAGGATGAAATATGATGGAATTCAAACCAGAGAACAACGACCTGTTGTTATTTATATGAGATATTGCCAGCACCTTCGGGGGAAAACGGTAGGCTTAGCGCACCGAATATTTGTAGAACCACCAATCACCGGGATATCGTTTATAATAGATGAATGTTTGGAGGTTCGTTATCCCATATAGACTACAGTCGATGTTGTTGTCCATGAGCCAGTGGAATATTTGAATATCATCCACAATTCACTCACACTAATGCAACACTTGACCCCAGATAAGCGGCCCCTAGCGTGGAAGCCAAGGATGGTAATACGACTGCTGATAAGTCTGAGGAGGGCATCGCCGCAAATGAAAGTGCCTACAACAGAGGGACAATATCGTATAACTAGTACTGGCGGCGTCTAATGCCACATCGTGGTTGCTGTTTATCCAAAGCTGTACGAAACATGATATCTATTGATGATCAGCTGCATGGGAAAATCTCTGCGGGAACAATACAATGTCCCATCCGCCTCTAGCATATCATGGGATCGCATGTAGTTTCTCTTGCTTCCTTAGCAAGAGGGAACGTAATGTTACATTCCATTACATCCGTAACACGCCGCAGAAAGCGTACTGTGTATGATACAACATCCTCGGGGTGGTGATGGAAAATACACACGACCTTTTTCCATCCCAAATCAAAGAAATCAATTGTTATGATTGACGGGCAATACTGGGAATGAACCAAACGAGGATTGCACATATGTTATACTAATCACATTATAAGAATCTCCGACCTCGCATACGGCGCACCGCATAGCCATCAGTCGGAAGTCTTAAATCAGACTGATGAGAAACATCTCGAAGTGCGTAAACTGGACGTAGAGTCTTACATTGCATTGAAGCCTTCTCGAGTACTACAACATTTAAGGAAGAGGGAACAAATATCTTGAAGAGGGAACGATAGGCCTCAACAGTCACGAGAGTGTCCTATCTACATCAAGATCAGAAAGTGAAGGTCAAAAGATATAACCGGCAAGTATCACGCATCTGTATCATCACATTTTAAAACTGTGAGTTTGGGTCTCACAACTAGGGATTATCGATCTCGGGGTGGATGAGAATGGACTTCGGTGTTACGTTCATGCCGCCGGCCCAGCAGCGGTAGCAGTGTGTCGCTATGCGCGTGGGGCAGCGTCGACGCTGATGAGAGCAGGCACGGACAACGTGTATGGGATGAAGACGACTTGGAGACAGTGGTCGTGTCGTCAAGATCGGTGCGCCCAACGGTTTCCAATTGGAGATGAGCATCTTGGAGGCATCATCATCATGCCGCTAGTGAGACCTGGTTGGCAGGGGACGGTGGAATAGATTTCGTGCGGTGTCCTGTTCTCGTCTAGACCGAGGAGGTCAATTTTCTCTGCGCTATGTACGTCAGAGATCGTTCTCGAGAGTGAGGAGTGCTCAGAATGCCCGCTTCTCACTCTCCAACCGCATCAAGCTGCGCTATGGTACATATCGCTTCCTTCCCCAACCGCTCTGACCACTTGTGCCCGCGCGCAACGTCCGATATTGTCAATACCGACAGGACGCCCTTGAATACGATCAGTCTTCATCTGCGTCGTTCTCCTAGCATGAATCTGATCTCGGAACGGACGATCTAATAATAGAAGTCATCTCGCTCTTCGGGGTTAGAGAGCAGCCTGCGCGCCAACACGTTGCTAACCGGTAAGGTAGGCGTCATGCAAAATCCACTAAGGTCACATGATCTTTTGTGACATGACCAAATTGAGCGACTCTCAGATAAAAAGTTAACTATCTCACTTCCTCAAGTAGATATATCAAAAGTAGAAAATAGGAATTATGTATTGAAGTCTATTTCATTTGATTACAATAACAATTTGGCCAGAAAGGCCATACCAAAGAAGGAATTACGGATTTAGAGCATCACCACACTAATATACGCGTCTCGACGCGTCGCAAAGCTTCTTGATCATGGCACGAAAGTCAAATCATCTCAAACGAAGACTAGAAAACATAGGAAAAACTGTAGAAGCCCCTAAAAATGGAGTGAAGCGGACAATAGAGTGTTTGTCTCCCCAAAAAAAGAAAAGAAATTTTGATAACAAGAAAAATGTGTGTGTATTCGCCTCTCATTGCACGTTAGTGTGGCTTACAATGTTAGCATGATAACTCGGTACATGCAGTAGCATCTATGATGCCTGTAGATCTTGATCCAGCCTCAAATGATGACACATTCTTTGCAATCGAGGAATTAGAGAAGGAGAATATCACATAACTGCACTATTTTAGTAATAAAGCCTTAATTACTCAACCAATATGGAACCTCTTGCAAATCCGTTTCATTTGAGACTACTTATACTTGTTTTAAACAACTTCTATTTTCGATATCTGAAATATCTAGCCCGTAGCAAGTCCTACGTCTCCTCGAGCATCTGGTTCGCTCAATCTGGGCATAGGTGTCACGCAAAAAGTCACATCACCTGACCTTAGTGGATTTTGGATGACGCCTACCTTAGGCGTGGCAGTTACAATGGCCGAGATAAGTGCCATCGCGGGGAAAATGTTAGTCATTTGAAACCGCATAAAACTTGAAGGCTTTCGTCTGGACAATCCGTAGCCTTGTCAGCACGTTGAACTGTTTGCAAGTCTATGGCTTTTAGCGGCCAGATTCGCAGTGCTAGGAAATGCTCACCTGATCGAGAAGGAGGATATCCGGTATGAATGGAAATGGGATGGTGTAGATGAGCGCATCGTCGGGAGAATCGCAGAGAGCGCTGTCCATGGACGTGGTGTGCAGCTATGAAGGGTTTGCCCGGTAACTAAATGAAGACGTAACAATTTCCCACGCCTTCGTGAACTTCGACGAGAGCCACCCTTTAGACACGGAACGTCACCAATTCATCACCGCAAACTCATTCTTCAATATTCACAAGACAAGTCGGATGGCCAATCCTTTTTTCAGCTATCGAAAATCAAACATCGCTGACGCCGCTGAGCTCCAGCAGTGTACCACGCTCTCTGCCAGTGGTACTCTTTCAACAGACTCGGAGCCTACCGCTGCTAAGTTATGATACATTTATAATTCTCCTATAAAACTTTCTTGTAAATATCCTGTAAGTACATATACATAGCAGTAGTAGGCACAGGTTGCAATACTTGCGATGATGTTAGGCCGTATGTATTCTTTCTAGACCAAAAATTACGCTCTTGGACAGGTTGCTGCTAGGTATAATCGTACGGCCTCAACAACTGCGACAGGTTTCCCTGGTTGGCAGAATGTAGCCCTCATCGGTGGAAGTAACGCAGGAGGAAATATCATCACAGAGAGCTGCGAACTAAAAAAAGAACAACGGGCAAGACTGGACGTATTCCAATCAGACAAGTACGCCAAAATTTATTTATCTTCAGACATTTTCCAGTGACCTTTTTCCAGTTGTCGTAGCCAACACATTTTATTCCATGTTCTCGCCTGGAGTCTCTGGTATTCTCGGTCTCTGACCCAATTCCAGTGCGCGTTCCTCGATCGTCGGTGCTCTCCACGACTGATCGCGTACACAGGGAATAGAAAATTTCAGCACCACAGTCTTCGGTGGTTACCTTTCTACGAAACCCTCTGGTGAAAACTTTACTTATGGCATGACGCTCAGCCATAACACCGGCTCCTCGAGCGACGGAGGGTATCTCCATCTGATCCAGCCGGACAATTCTTTTTTTCAAGGCGATATTGCGTGGAAGACAATGCAGACTTTTAACGCTACGAGTCTGAATACAGATATCTACATCGAGCTCGATAGTTGGACGCTGACCACGGGCAGCGGCAACGTCTCGCGTACCGGCAGCCTCATTACTGCCATCGATCCAATTTACGAAACCCTGATTTTCCCTCAACAGGATGCCGGTTCACTGTGTCCTTTCTCTTCCGTTTTGCTTTATCAAAATGCAGTACTCATACGGTATGTGTTCTTAAGACTCTAGCATTACCGGAGCTTATGTCGCCGGCTACACCAACTCCACGACATACTACACGTTCCATGGCGACTTCCCCTCCCCTAGGCTCGGTTGTTACACCCTTTTCGCAGGAGCCGACGCCCGCATCACCGCGGCCGATGTCAGCATATTCCCATCCTTCGCCGTTTTCGAATGGACAAGGGACGTACGCTGGGACTAACGAGCCTGGAGTAGATCGTATTCTCTCCCCTCGCCCTGTTATCCAGTGGACACTCCTGATTCTGGTGGGATCATGAGTGTTACCGAGAGGCGGTACCCTACGAATCGTGATGAAAAGAAGAGACAAAGCCGTGTTACGGCTAGTTTCAAGAACTCATAACACCATATTTGTTGGTATTACGACTGTACCCTCTTTCGAGTATGGCTGCTCAGTCCTATGTATACGTCACTTTTATGTTTACCCCAGTGAGTATCGCACCTCTCGGAGATGATTCAGAACACTTTTGCCGCCATGTAATTTCTCGAGCGATTATGACGAACCATTGAATATAGTCAGCAGTCATCAGTGACCTCGTCCTGGTATGGATTAGATTTCAGAAATAGGCGATCCGATAAGGTTGTCTCGCTTGTGAGGGCTAGAACAATAAGATGCTCGCGATCCGTATCATCCAGGTGATACGAATAACGATTGACGAGGATTTCGAGCTTCAATGTCCTGACGTAGCATCAGCATTAGTGCCTCAGAATTATATCACTATAATTAATAGTATTTACAAAGAAGTGTCAAGGACTTCACGTATCGTCTTCATCTTCGATGTGTGACCATAACGACTACGTTTTCACCTAACCCGTGGTTCGGAATATACAGGTGGCAGCTCGTCATCCGGGTCATTCAATCTTCCAAGCAGTAGTCGTTCGTTGAGAAACCTCAGTAGCTCCCCCGTAGGCATATCCTCTCCCCTTTCTGCGTGAAGACGATTTGGAGGACCGACGTCATCCTCTAGTGGAGTCGCCGACTCGGTCAGTATATTTATTCTTGGTGCATCTATTTCTGCTTCTCCCGGAGACGGCAAGGACTGTCCTCTACTCGCATCAACGGGGTATCTGCCATTTTTTGCTTGATGTATATGAACCTCTCCTGATATCTCCGCTGGAACCGATGAACCGATGAAAGGAGTGAGTATTTGTGGGGAGCTCTCGTTCATAAGAAGACAGCTGTGGTCCCTTTGAAGATGTCTTCTGCGACAGACGAGGACGCATACAATGGCGACCATAAGAACCAACAATGCACCCATGACACCACCGATTATCGCTCCCGTCGCATTGTTTTTTGCTGGCGACGGAGACGTAGTCATTGTCGCAGTGGGAAGACGACCCGAGGTGGGACTATTACTTAATTTCAACGATGGCTGGTCGTCTGCAAGCTGTATTGCACTAAGCAGCGGGGTCAAAGCAGCTGTCTGTGTAAAGCTAAAGAATGATGTCCTGGGTGGACCGGTCCAGGGGATTGTATATACATCGCTACCGGCTGAAGTGGCCTTTTCGATGACGGCATTATACTTTTGAGTAGAATGAGCAACATGATAGGAGGGAAGACTCTATCATGAAGGCTCACCTGCACACCAATATATTTCTTGATATATTCCCGAAGATCGGAAGACACCGTACTGCGTTCATACAATGATGTGAGGGCTCGTACAATATAGTGACCCCCCGCAGTCGTAGCTTTACCATCAAGCTTGTGAGGTAAAGTCCTGGTTTACGGGCAAAAAACATACTGTCAATGATGCCATCCAGTCCTTCCCACAGGGTATTAGTTGTAACGGCAATCACAGTATTGCGCAATCTAGCAGAAATCATGGTCATGCCTGTGGGAAACTGGGATATGTAAGTGCGTACAGGGTCTCAGTTGATGTATTATGGGTGATATCTGCCAAGATAACTAATCCCTCAATGAAGGTGCCGGAACCATCCAAAGAGTAGGTCGTCGAATATACTGAACAAGATTCATTTAACCGTGAGGACAAAGAGTCCAAGATGATATTGGTCCGATTGTGGAGATGTGACTGTATGAAATTTGCTGAGGCAATGGCAGCATCGAGATACGTCTTATTGGATGTTGCCTCTGCCAATAGAGCCGAAACACTATCACGATGATTGAGTGTATAGACTTTATCAGATAAAACTACCATCCTCACAGCAGAAAATGGCTGGTTGACCGTTGCACAGAATTAACCACAATTTTCAGAAAAGAAGAGTTAGACGCGAACCCAGAGGCTAGACTGTCGAGTGTTGTGTCATCAGGATAAGTACTCTAGTTAATTAATTAATGAAATCAACATTGACTTAAATCATGACTCACCCAATAGGTGCCGCCTGCCAGAGTCGCTTTTGACGGAGATGAGATCATGATTCTGCTCACAGTGGATAACACTTACCGCCTTGACATGACAACGAAAGTCGGAATTGTTTAACATCCATGGTACCCAATGCTGCTTGCTTATCAGATATCGTGTATTGCCTCACAGTATTCCATGCAGTCACAGCCAGATCAAGGAAGTCGGGGTCTTGATAAGCAGCATATGCACGAGCAGCAGCATACCCGTACTGCCTGCAGCAGGTAAACAATATGAGAATGGCAGCATACAATCTAACTTACAACACATAGGTTGGCTATCATCGGAAATTACGTGATTAGTTATACTACTTTCAGGAAACCGCACTAACGCTGCATTAAGGTAGGTCAGATACAATTCAGATGTACTAAGAGAATACTGACAATACGTTCGAAAATCCAGTATTGTTCGACTCTGCGAGGGCAAAGCACTGTCGCAACGTTTCCTTGTACGTAGTCTGGTTCGTTAGCCTATCGAATTCTGCCATCTGCCCATAAAGTCTGCCAGGTGTGTCATATGCAGAATCTGAGGGTACGTAAACCGGATTCTTGATCCTGGAAATAGAGTGCATGAAACGTACCGTTGAATTGCCCATTAGACTGAAGCATGCTAACCGCCTTTTCGAGAGCAGCACTTGCAATGGCAATGCGCTCATCCTTAGACAATGTGATATTAGGGTTCTGGTTCTTATGTGAACATTTGCTGTTCTAAACCGGACAAGTGGCACACACCTTCCACAAAGTTGACGGCGTGAAGTCCTGGGCACTACACCCCACCGTAAAAGGCACCAATAGTATCCATACGAGAATGAAAGGTGCCATTACTTGAGTCTAGATACGACACTCTCGAAGTCCAGTGGGAATGAGGAGCAAAAGATGAGCAATCCAGGGGAAGATGGGAAACGAGACATTGAAGCCAATAAGGGGATACTCGAAACGAGGAAAAAATGATATCAATGCCTGGTTACCCAGGAGATGTATTTATGTCCATGATCATGAAGAGTTCATGAATTATCAATCCTTGGATTTTAAAACTATTTCACGGTGGCAACAACTGTGTCAGACATCCCAGACAATGGTGCAGGAGTATCTCTCACAATCCATCACAAGAGGAAGCTAAGCGCCGTCAGTAGATCACTAGATGTGTGCCACCCGGCGTCGGGAAGATGTGTTTCACTTGTAGCCTGAGAGAAATAGAGGCTAGAACCAAGTTATACCTGTCTTAAAAGAAGATGGAAGGACTTCCAACAAACACTTGAATATCTCAGCGTTGTTGACAGTTGGTAGTGACGAAGGATAGCGTCAAATTGAAATAGGCTGAGGTGCGGCCAGACCTACCCTGACGATATCATCTGACTACTTATAATGTTGTGCAATTCTGATTTGGTCCAGATTTACAACCTTACAAACCGGCTTTGACTAGGCTCATTCTAGCAATTGGAACTACTCGAGGTCTCAAGTTAAAGCTCGAGTTTCTGGCCAAGCTGCAGGCCATCATAAGGCAGTCATCTAAAAGCGGTGTGCTAGTGAGTCAGATTCTGAATCTCGGATCTGCATTACAAACCTTGCCAGTAGTAGACAAAATCTACTCAGTATATCATGACGGGCGTCGCGGTCACAAATGTACCCAGTCCTTGACGAAGGAATGATAATTTGATCAACATAAAAACTTCCTGATGGACCTGAAACGCAGCGCTTCTTTTGAATGCGACTCTTGCTCATTCAATACTAAACAGAGGAATCATGTTTCGCTTCTACCTTCTAGAACCAACGCAACGGAATACGAAGTCATACATTCGAGTAGATGTCGCTAACGTGGTAATGCGGCTACCACCTGATTGTGTCCCAGCTACAATAACCAAATTCTTGATGCAGCAGTGTATTTTACATCGTATAATAAGATTGAGCGGAATTCTATCAGGAGATTATGAGATAGCAGTTCGTTAGCATTCGTGGCCTGAGAAGAAATGCAGGTAAGAGCCAAGCTGGAGCAAATCTAGAAGATGATGGAGGAACGTCAAAGAAAGATTGGAATGGCTCTCAGCGTTGTTGGTAGTGACGAAGTATCGCGTCAAGCTGAGATGCGATCCGACCTGCCCTCGTAATGTCACCTAACCAGAACATCGCGAAATTTGCCCTCGTTTTCCGTCGATATCTGCCGCCCGTGGTAGCAGTGTCTACAGAACACTCAACACGCAATTCCACCTCGGAATCGGGGCGAGAGGTCTTCCGGTCTGTGCCATGCGGGATGAAGAGATTCGTGAATGCTTACTGCCCTTCATAGGTTTTGCGCCAGAAAAATGGAGCAGCTGTCTCGTTCATTGGGTTCCGAGGCCGTATAGTAGAGTAAAGTTATAGCTGGTACGTCGGTAACTATGACTTGGTCTGCAGGAAGAAAAGGTGCGTATTGCTTTTCGAACTGGTGTTTGTTTCGAGTGAACCAACGTCACGGTGCGCTCTCAATTTTCAAAAGTTTTGTGTTTTTAAAACTAGGCAGAGAATGACGATTTGACGCGTTGAATTGCTTCACTGTGGAGTGGTGAAGAAATAAAAGTAGAAAGTAAGATAAGGTAAAGGCGAATCAGTAAATGACAGTGAATCTGATAAGACGGTAAGAAAGGAGAAAAATGATAAGTTCTGTCATCGATTATGATGATTCGACTGGGACTCGAACCCAGTTAATGATCAGAGTTTACAGCATGCGTCATGAAGCTGGTACTTGCCAGATTTCGAATGGACCAAGGAGGTCAGTTGAAAAAGAGAGACCACATCGCTATCTGCCGTGCTCCCCATGATCAATAAAAATTGGCTGGCCGATGCTGGCTTACGCCTCAGTCCATCGAAAGGGATTCGAACCCAGTCCTAAGGAGACGCAACCTATCAGGTATGCCATAAAGGGTCACCTTTCTTAGTGCCGAATACTCTCTAAGTTGTTTGTTGAGGGAATTCATTGCTTACACCGAGAATCATCGTATGGGAAGCGGACGAATGCAATTTGTGACCGAAACATCATGGGCGACGGGCCGGCTGCACCGTAGAGTACGGATGAGTTAATTACCTAACACCCGCAAAAGGAAATCTGCAAACATCTCTGAGTAGGATTTCGTCGAACCCGGCCTAAGGTAACAGATGTACCGATTTACCCTATACTCCACGATAGAGTTGGGAATGCGACAGACATACGAGCTTGGCGAACTGATGCGACAAATTCTGGGTTTTGCGGTAAGGTGATGATAGGGCGGCAACCTGAGCGTGTTCCAGGTACAATGGCTGGCTTGTCGATTGGACCACGTCCGGATGGCTTTGCTGCACTCGAGAATAGCCGATACTACAGCCTGCCATCGCGATTCGAACCCGGATAGCAGGAGTTCAGCACATGGCGTCACGGAGGCGTATACTATGACTCGCCGTTCCACCCTCGCTCGAAAGAGTACGAATGTCCTAAACCAGCAGCGCGCATATATTATGGATGCGGCTAAACCATTCTGTCCATACCAAACCTTCGCAACAAGGCAATTCTCCGAAATTCTCCAGAGACCTTTGTTGTAATCCAGCGCGGTCCGATTATGGAGGTTTTGCTGGAATGTGCATGTCGCGGCCGAGGGGCTCCTCCCAATGTGAGACGATAGCGCAGTCGCGTGGGAGGATCCATCCAGTAATGGCACGTTTACTGGCGATGTGTCAGTACATTAAAGAGCTGCATATCAAGGTAAGAGTTTAGAGACAAGAGTTAGGCGAGAGGAAGAGCGAGAGTACGAGTTTGGGTGTCACAGCCAGGGTTTCTCGCTCTCGGGCGGATGAGAAGGGACGTCGGTATTGCGGTCATGCCGCCGTAGCAGTGTGCTGCAACGGGTGTGGGGTGCGGTGGGGCAGTGTTAAGGATAATGGGGTCAAGGCAGGCGCGCCCAATGGTTTCCAATTGGACATAGGCATCTTGAAGGCGTCATCATGATGCCGCTCGCGAAGCGTAGTTGGCAGAGGTCCGTAGAATGAATTTCGTGCAGCGTTCTGTTCTCGACTGGACTGAGGAACATGATTCTATGTGATCTATGTAGTCATTAGAGACCGTATAAAGGTTGAATCCACTTGTCCAGACAATCTATGGCCTTGTCAGCATGTTGAACTGTTTGCATGTCTATGATTTTCAGCGGCCAGATTCGCAGCGCTGGGAAATGCTCACCTGATCGAGAAGGAGGATATCCGGAATGAAGGGAAATGCAATGGTGTAGATCAGCGCTTCACCAGGAAATTCGCAGAGAGCACCGTCGTGGACGTGAACGTATGCGTCCATGAAGGGTCTGCTCGGTTACGCCGGTAACTACATAAAGCGGATCAATTTCCCACGCCTTCGCGTACTTCGACGAGTGTTACCCTTTCGACATGGAACGTCACCAATTCATCACTCTCGAAGGAACTGTACGTCTGCGTTTGATTCTCTTACTATCCGTTACTTCCTTTATTACCTTAATTTCACCCGTCAGAGGACTCGGCAATAAACCTGATCTGAACAGCGGAGGTTATCTACTCGTGCTGCGAAGGCTATACCTCGGAATTGCAAGGTATCTACAAAACATCCACGTATATTTTTTCGAGCGATGTGGACACCTTCAAGGAACGAATGAAAGAGCAGAAAATGGTACAGAAAGCAAAGGAAAGCGTAGAGGCGAAGTAAAAAGTGGGACCGAAAAGATTACAATCCATAACGAAACAAATGTCCGCCACCAGTGCACTCCGTTACCGTAACCCCGTAAATTCATTCCTGATACCAGACACGGGCATCTTTACGTTTTCCAGCGACGACTGGCGTCTGGGAAGGGGTATATGCCAAGGAACCAATGAGATCAGCGTACGTTGTCCCTCTTGTGTAGTAGTCTGACCGGAGTGCCCGCACAAGAGAGTCTGTGAAGATCCCATTATATAGCTCCACCCCGTCCCTGTCCTTTCCTTCTACCACTTTCGCCATTGCAAACTGATCAGCCTTACAGGCCGCCAAGACGACATGGGAATCCATATCTGAATGCCAGTCCTTCGATAAAATGGATCGGTAGCCAGGATAAGACCCAAAGGTCTGTTCCCCAACGAGGAGCATGTCCTCAACCGTCGTACGACTCGTTCGAGAAACTGTTCGCACTCCTACGCCTCGGCTGACGCTACCCGAGTGACAACAATCAAGAATGACGGTGATGTGATCTCCCTTCACCCGAGAAATTTGGGTTAGGATAGTGTTGAATTCCCGGTCACTGATGTCGGGGACTGATTTACCATCCTCACCAATGGTGTCGCGATCAATGGGGCAAAGTGCTTCAATATGTTTAAGCGCATCACCTTCCCTTTCGAATGGGTAGGATGAACCATGACCGGCGTAGAAAATGATGATGTTATCGCCGTGCACGATATCAGGGTGGTTATTGATGCTGAGAAGTGCATTGACAATGTTGGCGCGTGATGGGTGCATCGAGTCTCCCCCGGATGAATGCTCCTTGGATCCAAGAAGCCTCTGAATGCGATCGGCGGGCACACGAAGGTGTTCAGTCAAATAATTCTCCATCAATCGAACATCTGAGATACATCCTTGCAGCGGAGAGGATGCATACTCGTCGATCCCGATGAGGACATCGTAAAATCTAGACTAAAATACTACCAATCAGTATCAAATACAATTATTGTGGCGGCGACTGACTCCTTGGAGAGATGAAGAGACTTCCCGTTCAGCTTGGAGATTGTCTTGAGCTCGGCTGGATTGAAGGCGAAGGCGATGGATGCTCCCCAAAATCGATAGAATCTCAGCATTGTAGCGCGGCGCTTCGGTTTCGAGTTCAGAAACTGTCTCATCGGCATCCCCAGGTACCCTCGTTTGCTCAGCTACCGCCAGTTCAAACGCATTCAGCAGGCAAAGTTGCGTGGAGGTCGGCTCCAGGACAGATAATACGACATCGTCACAGTTAACCTAAACAAAACGATGAGCGAGAGCTGAGATTGAGACAAAAGCTAGCGAAGACAGACAGGGACTCCGGTGGCTCCTTCCACGAAAGCACGTGGGATGTGGTAGTTTTGGGCATAAAAGTGTCCAGAAGGTGCAAAGTAAGTTGGGAGCATCAGGAAATATCAGGAAATAGCAGCTCGCATCAATGTGGGTGTCCACAAGAAAGAGCTAAGGTTGGCAGACATTTTATAGTGATTTGAGGTATCCGTATTTTGTCCAGTTTTAGAACGGGGGACGGGGCAAAAAGGAAGAGCCGGCAGCTGGATTCCATCACGAAACAAATATTTGGATAGGCTCGTGACCAGTCATGCATGGCTACATTGCTGTGCTTATCACTTTGGCAAAGCGGCTGGTCCGACTGGTTACAAATATGACAGAACCTGCTGAAGGTGAGTCAGTTTTTTGGTCGTCGTTTACCACTAAAAAAAAAAGTTAAAAAAGGGCCAAAAATTAAACTAGCGGTCGTCGGTTGACGACTTTGACTTCGATAACTTACTTTGCGGTTATCTCTACGGTTGGGGGTGCACGTGAAGAGATGAGAATGAGACTGAGTTGGCTGCGGTGAGTTGTTATGTGTACTGTGTTGTTATAATATCTGGAACAATGTATCGAATTTTGTGATTCGATGACATGGAGGAAAACACGATATATATTAAATTTGAAGATTCCTGGAGTTTGACAAGTTGGTGTTTCGCGAGAGCGTCCCAGCATTGCATATATAGAAGCACTCTGAACCTACCTCGGTTACATTCGGAACCATGCACAGCTCTGTGGGGGAAAGGATGAATCGATGAAGAGAAATCTGTTCGCTCCTCTCATATACGAGGACGGACTCCGAGACGGAGCATTGTAACATATTGTTCGGGAAAATTGTAATCGCAACATCAAATGCATAAAGTAGAATCACATCTCTAGCTACCGGTACATGGCCAGGCGTTGACAATGGACGGTCGCTATCAAAAACGGGACAGCGCAGGGGGTATGCACCACCTAGGATTGGAAACCTTACGTGGAACGTAAAATCCCATCTTTCTGCTATGTGTGGGACACCACATAAACTGAACCCATGGTAATAACCAATCTTAGAGGTAAACTTTACGAAGTATCTACTTCGCACTTACATTGTTCTGAGATCGTGGTGACCTGTTATGGATTTGGCAGCACGACCCGAGCTGATATTGACAAGCACTGAAAAGAAGAGATCCACGTTGAGTAACACTGGTCTCAACTGGAGATTCGCAGGCTGTGGATTTGACTAAACGGTGAAGATATGAATCTCCATGCAGTTGGCATTAGCCGAATATGTGCACTGTAACCGAACGAGTTAGCAACTTGGAGCGCAGGGTCCGGAAGGTAAATGCGAGATGGAGTCGAAAACCCTTCAAAATCACATGAACGGTATCTCAACTTGATGGGACTGGGAGATATGACGCCTTAAGCTTTGGCGGAAGAACCGTAGATAGAACTAATCTACGAAATCCCGCTCCGGTAATCCTGCAGTAAATATTTGCCAGTATCAAATCACAAGTTGACATACGCGTCGGACTGATGTACGTACCGTACCGTTCAGCATATGAATATAATTCATATCAATCCACTCTGGATCAAATCGGATTAAAAAATCGCGTGATCGTCATTGAGGGGCCGAGAGAATTATGCGTTTGCGTGGTGCGTTCTTGCGTTCTTTTGCGTTGTGTGCGTTAACTTTTTCGGCATTTTTTGCGTTTTAGTGTGTATTTGCTTCGACCAGTATTACCATTCACCTGTCATAGAGGCATTGCAAGCTATTAAGGATCATGTATCTACACCATTTTTTCCCCACGCATGTCGATTTAACACAAACCCACCGAACGCACGAACGCAAACGCAAACGCAAAATTCACCGTGCCCGTCGTTGAGTCTGGAGACGGGTCAGCATCACGTGTTGTTTAGGGCAGGTATCAGTTGTCCATCGATTAGCTTTTTGAAGCTGCGTACTTTCGGCCTCGATGCAACCTCGATGGCTCTACTCTTCTCTTCTATGTATTCCTCCTTGTCTCGTTACTACCTCATTTGGTATCTAGGTGAGATCTTTTGTACAGGGCGGTATCTTTTCTTTCAACCGGTGGAGAAATCGGTGGCTTCGTTTGACATTGCCACCATCATGAGCTAGGCTCCACGTCGTGTTCTCCGTAAGTGCGAAATAGACTAAATTACAATGGACTAGCTTTCCTCTCCCACTCACCCTGCTTTATAACCCTGTGGGCATCAGACGCGACGTGCCCAGGAACGTCATCCTTTGAATCGTATAGTACGAGGATTGACGGATATATTGGTCCCGACGCATAAATGACGGCGTTCCCAATATTCTTTTCTTCCTTCTACACCTTGCTACCATGATACCCCTATCTCACTCCCACCATCGCCGGCGCCACATGAATGCTTCGAATGATACTTGCTCGAGTGATGAAGCAGCGTGCATGGGAATGAATTGTGTTTCATCATTTACATTAGAAGGTGTATCACAAGTTACGAGTATAGGACTTGATGAAAACTCGTACAATGCAAACCGATTTATCATCTCTTGACAAGATTCTCTTAAGTAACATCGTGGCCCTCCTAGTCAGCTCCCTTGCATCCTTAGCGGCCTCGCAGGCCCCTACGACTTCAAGTAATCTCCCTGGTGCGACGGGCGAGATTAACATCAACGGCAGTAGCCTTATGAACCCGCCCAAAAGAGCCGTATGGAACGCCTTACGCGACTTCTCGTTCTATCCCAACTGGAATCCCTTGGTCCGGTGAGTCTCCTAACACGAAGGCATCGTGTATCTCGCTAAAATCAAAGAAAACCCAGCTCCCAGATTGTTGCGAATGAATTCGCTATACCACTTCAAAACCAAACCGCCTTTGTTGGCGCGAAACTAATCATAACGAGCCAGATTCCTCCCTTCCACAGCCAGTCGACGTCTCCACCCCACCGAATCTACTAACGCACACATCACAATCGAAGAAATCACGGTTATTGATACCGAGAACTACCGTGTGGCGTGGGTTTTACTGTCGCCCGAATGGATCTTGAGTACTATTCGCTGGAGTTCTGTGAGCACGGTGGTGGACGATTATGGAGTGGAGAAATTGTTGTATGAGTCCAGAGAGACGTTCAGAGGACCGCTGGCGGGCGTGGTGCAGGACGTGATTGGGGATGGTATAGCGGAGCTTTTTCAGGCGCAGGCTGATGCGTTGAAGGTATGGATGGAAGGGTGAGTGAGGTTTCTGAAGCGAGGTACTTTAAACATAGTCTTTTGGCACCTCTGATACGATACTTATCAACTTCGACAGTTTGAAGCATAACTTTACGGAGAATTACTGTTCGTATTTCTTGCATGCCAATTTTTATGTTGAGTTGCGGACAGGCAGAGAGAACATGATGCGCCCAGTTGATTATGAAGAGGTCTTTTCGGACTACAGCTGACGAATCGTAGACTTTTCAAACTTCGTTTGAATGTCGATTCTCCCCCGGTATTTTTGCGGCGCGGAATATTTGTTATAGAGTCATGCACGTTGCATGTATCCTGTGCTGCTTGTAGCTTTAATTATACCGATGTTCTTATAAGTTGTGGGTCTATAGAATGATGGAGGGTATGGAAGCTCTGTTCCTTGCGCTACACATGTTCTTTGTGCAGAAACTCAAGGATGTCAGGGGTGAAATACAATCAACAATAAAACGATATGCAAAATTGCATTGGAGGTATACAATATACAGACAGAATGTTACAAATGTCCATTGTTACCACCTGCAAGTAGATGTATCAGATTCACCATCCGTAGTGGGCGTTCCAGCCAGAAGTGTCGTAGTACTTCCAGTCATCCTTCTTGCGTTGCTTGCGGTCCTTATCATCTTTGCCATAGTCGCAATCGTTCTCCCAGGTGTTGATGTCGATGATCTCGACAAATAGCTCCCAGACGAACTTGTCATTCTTCTCATCGTCCTGGTAAGCTAAGAAACAAGGCGTTATATGATACGAGAACATAAATAAGCATCAGACATACCCTGGCAAGAGTTACACTTGTCATCCTTCTCGCAGAAAGTCTTACACTCTGGTGAGAAGATGTGAATAACACCGTAAAAAAGCAAGAAATACGCTTACAGATTTCGAAGGTGATCTTTTCGAATTCCTTGTGATCGTAGGGAGTGTACTTGCCTTAGTTCCACCCCTTGAATTCATTCTTGTGTTCGAACACCGGCTCCCAGGTGCAATCGCCACGGTCATTGTCCTTGCCATAATCCTTTGTGGCCATCTTTGTTGTTGTAGTCTGCGTCTCCCCAGGAGCCGCCCCGAGCTTGAATGGAAGCGGAAAGGGCGGGGACCGCCATGGCCACAGGGAGAAGAGCGGCGACTGAGAAACGCATGGTGATTAATAGGACTGAGAGTAGGTAGACGAGGATGGAGAGTTGTCTGAAGAGTCTTGGGGATTTGAGAGTCATTCTTATATCTCTCCGAACGCCAGCAAGTACCTGAGGGTGAGCTTCGAAACAATGGCTATAGATAGTGTTGTGTTGCGGTGAGTGCAACAAAGACTTGCCAAGCAATGCAAGAATCTGGTAAGTCGTAGTCACCAAGCCGAACATGAATGCCAGTCTCCGTGAGAATGGGGAAGATCAGGAGCACCCAGCGTCAGTCTTGGAGGGCGGGTGGGCCTTGATGCTTATTGAAAAAATATATCTCAAGCAGTAACAATTGTTCCGGCTAGCTGTGAGTATTATGCTTCCCAGTTGATAATCACGGTTATACTAACATCCGGAAATTGTAGAACGATGTTGTAGAATGCTCGAGATTATACGGTAGTTATGGGGCGCGATTGGTGACTTGATGATTTCCAACCATAGCATTTGCGACTGCGACCTGAGAGACAAATCGCCAATGATAAGTGATTAACCAGGATTGGTCTTTCCAAGCCGCAAGGACTTCACGTCGAGTGGCGGTAACTAATTACGGTGCAGGCAAAGTGTGCCAGTCTCAGAGGGAACGCGGAACGTTGGAGAACAGCCATTTTTAGCTACACCAGAAGCGGGAGAATTGAAGCTTATACGAAAAGACATTTCAGTTCAGCCAAGGATATTGGGTGGGGAATGAAGGTCATGATGTGGGCGCTCATATTTCAATGAGAACAACAACTTGGCTTAAAGAAAATAGACCATCCTAACCTGCATAAGCGTCATGTCGGCAAAACGGTATAAAAGTGAAACATACCAAATGAAATGGTGGGTGAAGCAGGGCGCATTCAGATTCCTTCAATTCAGAAAAAAGGTGCTGAAATGTCCCTTAGAGATGGATTCCCTGCAACTGAATTTCTGAACATACCTAGAAGAACGATGGTTAAATAGAAGGAGAAGATTTGCCGTCCAAAAGGCGAAGGGAGAACCTCCGGTACTAATACGACTTGTGCGAGACTAAGGTGTCAGGGCGTTTGCCGGCATCGCCGCAGCCCCTATCCTCGGCCGGGAACGCAGTTCAGCACATCGTGTCACGGAGGCGTATACCATGACTTGCCGTTCCATTCTCGCTCGAAAGAGCACGAATGTCCTAAACCAGCAGCGCGCATATATTCTGGATGCAGCTGAACCATTCTGTCCATACCAAACCTTGGCCACAAGGCGATTGTCCCGAGGCCTTTGTCGTAATCCAGCGCGGTCCAATTATGGAGGTTTTGCTGGAATGTGGGTGTCGCGGCAGAGGTGCTCCTCCCAATGTGAGACGATAGAGCGGTCGTGTGGGAGGATCCATCCAGTAATGGCACGTTTACCGGCGATGTGTCGGTGCATTAAAGAGCTGCATATCAAGGCAATAGTCTAGAGACACGAGTTAGGCGAGAGGAAGAGCGAGAGTAGGTGTTTAGGTGTCACAGCCAGGGTTTCTCGCTCTCGGGCGGATGAGAAGGCACGTCGGTATTGCGGTCATGCCCCTGTGGCAGCGTGCTGCTACGGGTGTGGGGTGCGGTGGGGCGGTGTTAAGGATAATGGGCGCGGGCGCGGACTATTTGGTTGGGGTAAAGACGTAGTCGTGTCGTCAAGGCAGGCGCGCCCAATGGTTTCCAATTGGACATAGGCATCTTGGAGGCGTCATCATGATGCCGCTCGCGAAGCCTAGTTGCCAGAGGTCCGTAGAATGAATTTCGTGCAGTGTTCTGTTCTCGACTGCACGGAGGAGCAAGATTCTATGTGATCTATGTAGTCATTCGAGACCGTATAAAGGTTGAATCCATTTGCCCAGACAATCCATAGTCTTGTCACCACGTTGAACTGTTTGCATGGCTATGATTTTCAGCGGCCAGATTCGCAGCGCTGGGAGATGCTCACCTGATCAAGAAGGAGGATATCCGGAATGAAGGGAAATTCGATGGTGTAGATCAGCGCATCGTCGGGAAGATCGCAGGACAACACTCTCTATGGACGTGGTGTGCAGCTCTGAAGGGTTTGCCCGGTAACTAATAACTAAATGAAGACGTAACAATTTCCCACGCCTTCGTGAACTTCGACGAGTGCTACCCTTTAGACACGGAGCGTCACCAATTCATCACGGCAAACCCATTCTTCAATATTCACAAGACAAGTCGGACGGTCAATCCTTTTTTTCAGCAATCTCAAATCGAACATCGCTCTAGCCGCCGAGCTCTATCAGTGTACCACGCTCTCTGCCAGTGGTGCTCATTCAATAGACTCTGAGCCTATCGCTGCTGACTTATGATACATTTATAATTCTCCTATAAAAAATTCTAGTAAATGTCCTGTACGTACTTATCGACTATATGTATATGTTGACGTAAACCCCCATCTGAAAACATATCTCACGAGGCGAAGTCCAAACATATAAACGAGTACTAGAGGGAATACTCTAATTGATTCTTACCAAAATGGATGACTGGGCCGAAAACAGCTCACAACGAGGAATCGAACCTCTATCGAAGCGGCATACGCTTACCATTACACCATTGTTGCGTATTATGTAAACAAATCTGCCGACCTCAAGATTTGAGCCCAGGAGTACAGGATAAAATTACACATCGTATTGACAGAACCTCAGGAGTCCCATCTCTAACGCAGGACAAAAGAAGTTTCCCAAAAGGATGGGGACCTAAATGAGAACACAGCGACGCGATGGGCTTGAAGGAACTGTACGTCTTCGTCTGCTTCTCTTACTATCTCTTCATCCGTTACTTCCTCTATTACCATATTTTCACCCTTCCCAGGACTCGGCAATAAAACTGATCTGAACGGTGACGTTCATCTATTTGCCCTGAGAGGGTTATACCAAAGTAGGAACGATACATATCTTATGTGAAGGGTAAAATCCAGCAAGGTCCTGTTATAAAACACTATCCATGACTGCTTTCCATCCTCCGAGACGATTCTGCTACCAAGTTTGTCAAAATACATGCCCACAATGTCATGAATAATCTGGATTTACCGTGGAACGGTACTTGTGAGCTTCGGAAATAGCAACCTGGAACAAACCAAATTACTATAACAAGGGGCTTACCATGATTGTGGCGATCATGGGCTCCGCAAGGAAATTTATGTGTCAAAACTATGAAGAAACCATCAAAGTGGATAGATAGTATGCGAAAGAAAGACTTACTAGATTCACAGATGTTAGGCTGGAGAATTATCGTCACCAGACAATGATAGGTCATCTTGAGGAAATCCCCAAGGCTGAGGGTGTGGGCTTGGCTATACAGATAGTGTAAGTAGGTTAACATATAGCGGAGTACGATTGAACTTACAGTATCGCTGACGGCGCTCGCCATATGGCGATATGTCGTCTCAAAGTAGCTTTTGAATTTGATTACATCGGTTAGAGTGGGAACACGTTTGAGGTGCGGAACGTTCTGTATATTAATACTGCCCAGCAGAGGAAATGGTGGCGGACATATTTACGAAGGCATTACGAAGACCACCGCACGAGAAATTCATACGAGAACTCGGTCTGTTACCGTCTTGAGGGGGAGTGTTGGAGAAGATGCCGAGCGACACGGTCAGCCACGGGTATCTCGGCAATCCGGTAACACGCAGAACGTTCTAGTGACTACGCTCGTACTTGGAAGAAGATTGGCAAAGGGACTCGAAGTATAAATTCTTGATAAAGTACAACTTTCTAGATGACTCCTCAGTGATATAAATACCCGTACATTTTATACTTGTAAATTGAACAAAAGGTTTCTATTCTCATTGAATATTAACTATTTATCTACAAGTTCCTATTAAGTCTACCACTGTGTATCGGGTAACTCGTTTATTTCAAGATTCTGGAAATGTTTGGGACCCCAGTGGGCGAATAGAGGTGAATGTCCAGGTTGCTGTGTCCCCGAAATGATGGAACACATGCTAATTTATTGTCGTATTGAGGGCCGCGCAACTATATGGAATCTTGCCCACCCCGTGTGGGAACGGGCAGGCCGTGAATGGATCGTATGGGACTGCGCTTGGAACAACGCTGATCCACATCAGAAAGCTGATGGAGACATTGATGCATGAGCAACATGGCTGTTTGGAATCCTGGTTATGAAGGCCTTTCACCTCATCTGGAAAATAAAATTCCAGCGCCGTATTCAGAGAGATGATGAGGACCAAACTAAATGGTACTCCAAAGAGGGGGTCTGCAAAATGTGGGCACGTATAATAAATGGAAGGCTGATGATAGACACTGCTGACAAACGAGCGAAAACATGGCCGGAAAGCCATGGTGAAGCAGACGGTGCCAATGACCTGGAGAAGAGTGCTGTACAACGAGTAAGCCCTACCGGCGGACTTGACAGACCAGAGCAGGGTTTTAGTGGGTACGGTAACGAACCGAGGACGACACCGAGCGCCACACTAACTTCTAGGAAGCGGGGCATAGATTCTCCTGTCGGTGTCGCATGCTTGATACGGTCAAGAAAGGTCTAGACATACCGGATATTATGTGTGTGCACAGCCAATGCATTATTTTTGGTCCACCCATTAATTTTGTGAGACATTATGTCTTCTCAGCTTCGAATTTCTAACTGTTACGTTTGTATCAACTGATTTCTGATATCTACGTGCATTAACTCCGTTATCCTTGATACATGCTTTCTTACTATGGTTTAAAGGACCCGTATTGTTCCTATTCGCCGATGTGTTAACAAGCTTTTCCTCATTGAAAGGTTCTACGCAAGATAGCTATATTAACCTTTCGAGTCCTCTGAGTGTACTTGTATGCTATCTCTGACTGTGCGAGCTTAGCTCTAGATCCGACGACTCAATGATACACCTGTACAGCAGTATAACAAGTGCGTAAAGTCTAGATTTCAGGACTAGGGCAGCGCTTCTTCCAGATTAATTACTCACACTCAATGCAGGCTTGCATCACTTTCCGACCTAATGGCCAGAACATTCTGGAGCCATCTAGATCGTTTTCATGGCTCAGTTTTACGATTGAGCATGGCGATGAGTCAGAACATTATAACAGCATACCTTTCGACGTGCTATATAATGGTGGATGTTGTATCTACCGTATACATCCTCCCCCTCGTTCTCCACGGTATGCATCAGAAAAATCTACCAAAGATCTCTTTCCAACCGGATCCTCTTCAAGTTTGTGATCTCCGTTGCAGAGACTTGTGGAAAGTTGGCTTTAGTCCGTTTCATGCTATCAATGCCATAAATCGCTATGGTGCATTCTTCCATTGGATAAATAATCCGCCTGGGGTATTATGGTTGGAACTGGGTCAGAAGTTTCTCAAAATTCTAACCACATATCTGTCTGATTTCTAATTTCTGTAGGTCTTCCAAGGGTGCCAGCGTGAGTGGAGAATCTCAGTCTACGTATGCGATACTCATTTGACCTTGAATGACCAGATTGATCGCTACAGAATATTGCTTTCAGTTTAAGAAAGACATGACAGCGACGTCCGCCGTGGCATATTATATCTGCGATCGAAATAAAGGGTTCAACAATATTATTGGCTCACTTCTTTATCAGCTCGTTCAACAGATGCCTTCGACGGATATATCACCTCTCCTTCTCTGTCATGTCTTACACACAAAGAACGTCACTATCCTGGAAGACCTTTTCATCCAAGCCTGCCACGAATTCGAGAAAGTTTACGTTGTCCTCGACGCTATTGATGCGTACCATCATTTGCCAGATATTCTTACAGATGTACTCGATATGATCGATCGATTGTCAAAGATCGCCTCAGTCTTGTTCACCACTACACACTCTAACACTGACATCAGAGCCAGATTCTCAAATGTCCGTAGACTGAATGCGTCTACTCTCACGCTCCAATCTGACACATGTACGCAGGACACCGCTGTACATTCGTCCCCTGATCTTATCGAAGAGATCCTCTTATCCTTAACGAATCCTTTATATCACAAGTAAGTCTGGAGGACCTATGCCGCACCTCTTTTGTTACTAGAACTGAACTGTGGAAAAGCTATTGCAGATTCTTCAATTTGGAACCCGAACCGATACCCTACCTTCAACACACGGCATACGGCTGGGCAAAAGACAAAATCTCTGAAATTCTCGATAGGGGACCTCCCGAATCGACCAATGACGCTTCCGGAAGTAATTTTCTCCGAGAGATACAGGGCGTGCTCTCGGGAGGCCGGGATTTGGAGCATGCTTTCCGCAAATTCATTGTCTCCACCAAGTCATGGCAGAACATCATACCGCTGGCATCAAAAAATCCTCTCATGGTAGTCAACTTTCTTCAGAAGGTAAATCGCCTCCGACTCTCTGACTACTGCTGTACGGATCTGATCAGCATCACAGGAAATCGACACTCGTGCTTATGTTTACAACGAAGCTGACTATCGCGCACGCTGCATCAAGTGCCTGTTAAAAGTCGCTGAGACGTATCTGGTTGTCCCTACATCCCTCGTGGTATCAAATATTAGACGTGATTCCAAACACTACGTTAATGGTGGAGCTTACGCGGTATGTTTTCCACCACCATGGAACTTCGATCAAGCAAGGAATTACTCGTCTTATATAGGATATATATCGAGGTCGTATGAGAGGCATTGATGTTTGTCTGAAAGTTCTACGTCTCTTTAGTCATGGAGAGACAAGACGCAGAGGAGATATCAGAAAGGTCTGCCTAAAAATCTCAAGCTGAAATTCTTCAGCTGATTATTCGGAGCTTTTAGGAGTTTTGCCGCGAAGCATTAGTCTGGAGAAATTTGCAACACCCCAATGTACTCCGTTTCATTGGTGTCAACGAAGACTTCTTTTATCCAAGTTTCTGTCTCATCTCTCCTTGGATGAAGAACGGCGACATCTTATCTTTCCTAAGGCAGAATCCTAGACACAATCGTATGCAATGCGTAGGTTCTGGCTCTTATTCCTATTATTGAACTCTTTCATTGATAAAACCCCTAATACGATAACAGATTAGGGAAGTAGCAAATGGGCTCCATTACCTTCATTCGCATGATCCTCCGGTCGTGCATGCTGACATCAGAGGGGTATGCTTCTCTCCTTGCTCTAGGAGCACAAGATTCAAAGAATGACTAATTATTTTGGAAGGCGAACATCCTTGTCACCGGAGACTTCCACTGCTGCTTAGCAGATTTTGGTCTCGCTCACGCCGTCATGACACGCAGGACCGAGAGCTGCGATTCAAAATCAGGAACAGTCCGATGGCTTGCACCCGAGCTTCTTCAGCTTGATGCTCCCTCACATTGGCATTATATGCCATCGAGGGACATATATGCATTTGGATGTACTGTAGTTGAGGTATGTGCACGTAACAAGTGCGAAGTCTGTTGGGTCTGATTGCGTTCCTCAGATATTTACTGGACGTGTTCCATTTTCAGATATCATACAAGAGATGTCGGTAGCATTAGCCGTACTACATCATGATCGTCGGCCAACTAGGCCAAGCTACGATGAGCTGCCATACGACAGCTTATGGTCGTCAATCGAAGTCTGTTGGTCAAAGGACATTCATAAAAGACCATCTTCCTCGAGCCTGGTCGAAATGCTTAACAACTTAGACCTTTCGGAGAAGGCACCCAAGAAGAAAGCAGTCTCTAAGTCGGCGCGGAGACTAATTATCTCTGAGTATAATCTCCAACGTAAGCACTCTCACGAGTCTTAGAGAATTTTAGAATACTTACTGTATGCTCAGATCACAAGAAGTTGGGTATTGGTCGGTATTTTCGGCGTCGCAAAGAGGATCGCAAGAGGTCTTGCTTATCCATCTGTAAACAGCATAAGCACCTGACTAGATGTGGCATAGTACGAAAGGGGTGGCGCCGAACGGTGTAGTCGAGGCACATCGAACATTCTATACGTATTAATATATTTTTTTATTTGTGCAATATCCCATAGTTACATCGAAAGGGATTGTCATTTTTGAGATTCGTCTGACTAAAATTATTCCCTTGCCCTAGCGACTTGGTAGGAATATGAAACTATACTGAATAGTAACAAATGATCATTATTTACTCAAAAGAAATATCAGTGCTGTGACAATGTCTTTCTGCAACGCATAAAGTAGCAAGACCCTTGTAGTATGCAGGATTTGTTCATTGACAAAGGAAATACACACCCAGCAGAACTGTAATAGAGAAGTTTCGGTCCGCCGCCCGCATAGAATTCTTGCACCCTTATTCATAACAGTTATACTGGGAGAATTGAGGAAGAGCTAGTTAGTATATCGCGGTGATTGCAAGGGCAAGCATCCGGGACAAGCGATACCCGAGCATCAATTGATATTGATCCCAGGGCTCTCAGTAACAATAGACAAATATAGGGAAGCGGGTGTCGTATTTTAGAAAGAGAAGCACACCGCCAGGGGTGCTCGTCGATGGATGAGGGCGGAGAACCGACGTCCAGCGAGCAAGAGACTTTTTCGGCAGGAAGTCACGACACCTGTGGGGAACTGATGTATCAGAGTCGACTGCAGAATCAGTGCATTATTATATCACGCCCATGTATATCAGCCACCCATTGATATACCAGTACGTTATGTGCCCTTGGATCACCAAGAAAGTACTTAGAGCTGGGAATTCGACAGGCATCATAGCTTGGCGAACTAATGCAACAAAGTCTGTGTTTCGCGGTAAGGTGCTGATTAGGGCTGCAACCTGAGCGTATGCCAGGTACTTACAATGGCTTGCTTCTCGATCGGACTACGTCGGGATGGCTTCGTGACTCTTGAGAATAGCAGATATTACAACGCCTGGAATTACCAATTACGGGGCCGAGGATCCTTGCTGTCGTTATCATGATATAGAAAAGTAGGCACAAGGCCTGTGGTGATAACATTCTATAGACGCGCATAAACTCAGTATCAACTTGTATAAGTGTACGCATATTATAGATGCCCGGTGATACAAGAGATAAACACAGTGTGAGCCAGGATGATTGGATGATGGATTGACGGCGGAAAAAGATTTCCAGCAAACACTGTAAGCCTCCCATCGGTATTCGAACCCCGATAATAGGTGTTCAGCACATTGCGTCACGGAGGTGTATACTAGTACTTGCCGTTCCATCCTCACACAAAATAGCATGGATGTCCAAAGCCAGCAGTGTGCATGTACCCCGGGTGATATTTTGGAGACAAGAGTTGGGCGAGAGGAAGAGCGGGAGTGTGTTTAGGCCTCACAACCAGGGATTCTCGCTCTCGGAGCGGATGAGAATGGATGCCTGTATTTCGCTGGTGCCGTCAACCCGGCAGCTGTAACAGTGTGTTGGTATGCGTGTGGGCCAGTGTCGAGGCTGATGAGAGTGGGCATGGACGACGTGAATGGTGGGTGCAGTGAAGACGACTTGGAGACAGTGACTGTGGCTTCGTCCACGTTGGAATTGGTGTAGATCGGCGCATAGGTAGATCCCAGAGAGCACTGTTCGTGCACCTGTCCCTAGCAGACTGATATATCAATCACTGTGGGATAGCGTTAATCGTAATATATTAAAGGCCTGATCCTGTAGTGACTGATTGATATATCAGCTGCAGTGGGGTCTAAAAATGGTATTTTTTCCCTTCGCAAATTGATCTAGCTGTGCTCATCGTTAGCAACGATGCCTAACCATCCTCTGCACCTTCCCTTGACCTAGTCTAGGCCGAGATAGAGGGGCGGAGGGGGGGGATGCTCGGAACTTAAAAATAATGATGGCCGGAATCCGGCACTGTGTGCGCACATGTCCCAACTCGGAATTCACTCTCCCTCGCTTGCTCTACATGCTCGCGCTGCTCCCGAAAACATACTCTTATCATCTAGGACAATATTATGGACTCTGAAACAGTAGATGACGTGTCCATACATAGGTTGACACCCGTAATTGATGAATGTGATGAGCATCAAGACCCCCTTGCCAACACTGAAAGTCATCTGGCAGATGTATCTTGCGACGCTATTCCGGTCACCCCTTATCAGACAAGGTCGTATTCCTATGGTTGGGCTGCATCTGGAGATCAATCTCAACCCGGTTACTTGTCATATAGTAAGTCCTTGTTGAGATTGATGAAATTACTGTCCTCAATAATTGGACAGAGTACGATGGGATTTCCTCCTCCAATGGCCATCCTTGGATGCCGAATCAGCCCAGTTTCTACTCATCCACTCCCTTAACACCCCCTGCTTTCATCTTCAGCAACATACCCCCATCTCCATCTCTCAATCACTACCACAGTTCTCCCAGCTTAACCTCTCAGGCCACCGATTCTGTCAAAGATTTTCAGTCTTCACTTGAGAAACAGTTCTCTTCTGGCCTTTTCAATGGCATGTGTCCCACCATGCGAGGAGGGAAGGGCTCACGATCTCAATTTCAATGGCCATGTGCCCTTGACATATCAGTGGCCAGTCGGCTTCAGCTGGTTGTAAATGCGTCACGCAAGGCCGGCTTTGACACCATAGGTGCTTTTCTATTTGCATTGTTCACTGAGTCCGAGGGAAAATACACACAGCATGCTTCCCTCGCACAGTGCATCTCCGCTTTCATTCGCAATGGCACTCAAGTGGCTGGTATTGTCAATCTTCTGTACCAGCACACAGATGCCATCTCATACCATGACCGGAAATCCGACGAACCTCACTTTACGCTTCCATGGTATGCTTTGGCTCCCACACTTCGCCTCCAACATGTTCTACCACCCCCTCTTCCTAACTGTACCAAAAATGCGCTCATTAATTGGGCACTCTCTGTAGTGCTGGATCGTGTGGACGTGGAGTCTACATGGTTAGCCGAGTGCTCAACCTTTGTACGCAAGAAAAACAAGCAGATATCATGGGACTTGCTACTCTCATGGTGGATGAACGGCAGTCAGGAAAAGATAGCAAATATTGCCCCCGCCTTGTTTGCAATAATGTCCACCTGTGCCGTGAGCAAAGAGAATTGTGAACAGCTCAAAGACGTGGCAAATAATGCCTCCGATGTCCTACCCGGCATACCCTCAGGCAATGAACGGACAAGCAATGCGACCCCGACCAGGACAGCCACATTTGATACAGTCTCTTCAGGGGCTCCTATAACCATGCAGTCAGATCCTTGGCTGGTATGTAACTCTTTGCGCCATTCATTGCTTTATTGTATTGCTCATGTCTGAACCAGGGTGTTACTGTTGCAATCTTGGCGCTATTACACCTTCTCTATGCCTATGCTATTATCTTTCCTACTCTCGTTGGTGTCTTTCTTTTCACATGTAATGCCCATCGAGATGTCATCGCCATGTTGAGTCGTATTGGCATTTCTGTGGCATACAGCACAGTTCTTTCCAGCCTTCACATATTAGCATCAGATGCTGATACTCGATTGCGAACCTTTGGTGCAACCCTGGACAGTGCAGCCCCTACCTTTCAGATACTTTTTGACAATGTCAACAAAATGAGATGTGCTTGGCAGCAGTCCTTGGGATGTCGCGATGAAGTGAAGAGTGGAATGGTGGCGACACTTGTCCAATTGGAGGATGTCTTGCCTGGAGCACTCAAAGCAGAGCCACTGCTCCGAAACATAGCAAAGCAAGAACGTAAGAACCTCACTGTCATGGCTCTTCGACAAGACGTTGACTGGGGAAATCTACGAGGGATTGGTGGTGCCACAGTGCTGCATGTTTGGCTCAAGCATGTACTGGCACTGGCGAGATTTCAGCCAGATGTCGAGAGACTATTCTCATCGTCTTATGCTAAACAACCGCTATGGCTTCGTAAAAGTCAAGTGTTCAGCATGCAGTCCACCAATATCGATGAGTCTATGACTCATGGGACTAAAAATGTGCTGTATAATCTGGTCACTGCGCAGTTGGGTATAGCGGTGGCATGGATGGTGAGGTGGTTAATATGTGTATGTGGTGATCAGCTAACCATTGATCAGATCTGCACAATCAAGCGCTACATGTCGAAGGTACAGCCAGGTTTTGAATGGCATGATTGGGCTCTTCCAATCATTCAGCTCTGGCATTTGAAATGGAACTGGCAGAAGGCAATCTTTCATCTGCATTGGTTCCCCTTGGATGGTAACAAGCTGTATGGGCTTCATCAGGAGACGGTTGAGATCATGGAGCGCACAAAGTTCAATCATGACAAGTGCAACTTTTATCCAGCTCACCATATACTTGAGGATCACTTTGAGGCTATGATATTGGAGGCACTACGGTGAGTGAACAGCTTCTATGTAATGTCAGCTTGACTGAATGGACACACAGATTGATATGCGAGGAGAAGACGGGAAAATCCTACCCTATAAACATGCCCCTGCTTGATGCTCTACAGGGCTTTTTCGGACCAGAAGGAGTGTTGCATCAGTGCAACTTTGAGATGGTTGTCGACTACTCTTCTCTTGTCTATAAGCGGTACATGTGCAGCTGGGCTTATGATGCAGCCGTACATGCATACCGACCAGCTGAGACCTTTGGGCCACCAGCATCATTGTCTGCATCGAACGTCGAAGGTGAGACATAGTAACCTTTATTGGTTTATTACTCAATCATTATTATCTAGGTGTTAGCCAGAAGTTTCCAACTACCAAGAAGCCAAGGCGGCGGACTGGGAACAACAAAGCAGCACCTGTCAAGACTCGCAATTTGGTGAATGGAGATCAATGTCTGGCCAATAACATTGGCTTCCTCCAGTGTACATTTTGGTATCTCAAATTGTGTGCATCAATTGCTGAAGGGGATATCGGGCATGCGTTCGAGATCATTAAGGTAGTGTATGTTTACTATTTCAGTCTGAGATAATCAGCCTGATCTGCTCGATGCTAGCTGCTTCGTTTTTCCTTTTGGGGTGCTGGTTCCATGAACTATGGAAATGAGTTACTCGAACTTGCATGTAATTTTCTCTACGAGTTTCCGGAAGGTCTCGTGGAAACCATCCTGAACAATTACCTTGTTAACACTTCTGGACATCCTGGCCACTGGTTTGAGCTTGACTTGATGCAGGAGCATTTCAACTTCTGGTTCAAGCGACTCTTCAACTCTAAGAGTCATGAGTTTGATTCCAAGCATCTCGCTGAGGCAGTTGGCTTGAATATTCAGGGATTCAGTCAGCTCCAAGATTGATTGCCTATATTGTTCGGGTTCAACAAGAACAGCTATGACCATACCAGTCCTTCAAAGCGAGCTGACATCAATCGTCTTGGAAACCATTACTGTCAAAATACTAGTTTACAGTTTATCAATGGCCACACAGAAAGCCGATTGGTCCAAGACGAGTATGCTGCTGGTATGAACGTTCTAGCATCTGGAAAGCTGCAGGATTTCCTGAATTGCACACTGCAGAATGGTGCAGCGGGCATACATGAAACCATGGATGTCCAGAGCGAGTCAGATACTGGTTATAATGTTCCTGCAAATCCTATAACGAGTATGAATGGGATGATACATCTATCCAGCTTTTCTAATGAATAAGGTATGTACATTTGAACAAGCCAACATGGCCACTAATCAAGATGCATTCTCTTTGCCAGGTCTCCGTCCATGGCATGCTCGCTTTTTCCTCGTAGAGTTTCCGGGAGGAGGAGGGCGCTTCTCAATAGGCTGCTCCTCAACAGTACTTACAGACACTGGGTGCAAGACAAAATTGATTCGGTCTGAGAGTGCTGTGATGACAGGATCATTGGGGGTAATGGCTGAGTCTGTGTCCTCAGTGATGGTTGGAGATCCGGCATTTATAGCTATGTTTGGTGCTGAGTCCTCCCAAAACATCTGCTGGTGTTCCTTCATCACTGAAAGCAGATAATTGAATAAAGCTTCAGCATACACCGCTGTGTGTTCCCATCCTTTTGCTACTGCTTGTAGCCATTCAATGGAAGTGCAGACATGTGCATGGTCAACGATATGCTGAACGACAAACGGTGGAAGCAGAAAATCCCCTGTGAGTCCCAAAGACTCATCAGCATCCCAGTTTGTGCTTGCCAATGCTGTCTGTGACCGCCATACAATCAATAAACGTGTCAGTGACTCTTTCATGGAGGGTGACAGTGCAGGAAATGAGTCCCTGTTGGCACGGACAGTTTCTGCTTGTCCACGTATCTCTAAGCATTTGAAGTGTTTCTTCCACTGTTCAACCCCATCAAGGTCAGGATCAGAACCTTCCAATGGCTGATGGTGCAGACAATGACAGCTTTCCAGAGAGGGGATGGCTGTGCCAAAATGGTTGAGGTCAGCGACCTGAGGACAGTGCTGCTTGCTGTGATTGTACCATCCTTTTTTTACTGGTGATAGCTGTTCACATTGTTTGGCATCTTTTTTTGCTTGCGCACCTGAATGTTGTGTCACAGGAACATCCTGAACCCAAGAGGGGGCATATGTTATTGCTGTAGCTGGTTGTCCATGTCTTCCTGGATGACCAATCCGCTGTCGCAATACTTCATGAGGCTCTGATGAATTGCCCACCCACAAATTGAGGACAATGACATTGTCTACATCCACGTCAAGACCATAGGTGATTGTATCTGTAACAATGCCAATTCGGGAGGTGCTGTTGTTATCAAAATCATGAATGAACTGGCGGCGGTCATTGATTGGCATGAGCAAGTTGTAAAGCATGACTATTTGTTCGCTATGAGGAAGGGGACAGGGGAGGCGGATATTAACATGAGTGATAAGAGAGTCAAGGTACTGCTGTAGAAGGTATCCCTGATGAATTTTAGAGACAAAAATGAGTTGTTTGGTGATGTCAGAGATCTGTGCAGTGGTATAGGGGATAACAAAGCTAAGATCAAGAAATGTTTCTGTGGAAAAAGGATGCTGAAGAAATCATGGGATGTACTTGATGTTTGGTCGATCCAGAGAGTATGTAGCATGTTCATAATGCCCCTGAAGGAACCCCAGCTTTTTGGCCATAATTGGTGCATGGGAGGGTGTGGCTGTTCCAGTGACTGCACACCAAGTCGTTTGGGACTTCAGACGTGTCCAAAGTGACCGAATGACCTTATAGACAGTTGCATATACCTCCGGTGCACTTTCTGGGTCAACAAGATGGGCTTCATCAACCAGGATCCATTTGACTGTGTCAAGGAACTTCAAAGATCGCAAATATGGTCTGAAGCGATCACCATTAATCATTTGAGGACTCAGTACACCCACTTGGACATCATTTCCATTGGCCAACTCCGAAAATAGGTCTCTCTTTGGCTGTTCCAGTTCAGCATCACGGAGAGTGTCCTCTGTAATGGCAATTGCATGGAGACCATACTTTTTGGCATTGTATTCCTATCAAGATAATGTGAGTATAAGAAATAATGCACCAAAATGTACAAATAAAACTCACATGTTGCTCTGCAAGCGCCTTGGTGGGCACAATTGAGATCGCTATACCTGTCTCTGCTTGGGCCTGTGATGCAATTACTGGGGAATACATCACAAGTGTTTTCCCTTGTCCAGTAGCTACAACAAGAAACAGGTCCCGGCCATCATTGAGTTGGATTGCATGCTTGAGCTGGAATTCTCGAAGTGAAGGAACATGACACTTCTCCTTGAGAATTTGTTCAAGCCATTCAGGGGAATTGACAGATGGATTATGAGGGTTAGGGAGAGCATTAGGGAATGTAGATGCAGAATGATCCTCAGAGGACATATATGATAAATTGTCGTGAATCGGGGGAGTTTTATGTGCTTTAATGCATTGAAGGGATAAAGAGAGGGGTCAGTTGCTATCTATTTTGGGATGCAATCCTGGCACGCATCCCCTATGCCAATTCAGCCATCATATTTTTCAAGTAGCACTCACCCCCCCCTTCTGCCCCCCGATCTCATTCCAGACTCTACATCAGTTGAATGACTTTTCTTCATACGGATCGTTGAGTCCGGTTTACGAGACTACCCTTGACCGACGCTTGCCAACTCGTCCCAAAACAACGGTAGGATCATGCCTGAAGTGTGTTGGGATCGCACCAGGCACAATCTCTCAAATTAGTACCCAGGTACACATGTCAGCAATGTTTAGTTACTTCCCAGTGTTCTCTGTCTCGATTAGTCTTGCTATTACATGTCTTGATCATAGCACAAAATATGATTAGCATAACAATGTCATTTTTCTAAAACATATGAGTGAAATAATCAATCAGCTGCAAAAAGACCATCAACATCACATGTATCACCATTTCTGCTCAAAATACAGACAAATATGGCTCTGTATAATGGCCTGACTTTTTTCATATATTTCATGGATAGTGTATTTTGTATCTTACAAAATAGGATTAGCAGCCCAATATCATTTTATAAAACATATAAATGAAAGATAAGGTGCATGTGGTAGCGCCCTGTTGCTCAGCTTCACTCAGCTGCCAACGTGCACATCATCTCTTGTGTTCTTCCCTCTTCTCATCACTCGGGTAGAGTGATGAGGAGAGGGAATAGCCATTTATGTATCTGTCTTCCCACGAGTCGGATTGAACATGGGTGTGATGGACTCTGAGGTAAGTGTCACAAACTTGGCTGTATTGCAATGATGACATCACTGGGCGAGCACAAAACTATCGCTCTACGAGAGAGCTGTTTTGACCTATTTTACCTCAAATTTTATATTACTTGACTCTATAAGACTGCACCATTCAGTATAGGTAGTTTTTTCCACCCAAAACCACCTGCAGAATTTTCATCAGACGAAGACACCATAAAGGCAAGCATTCAATTGATTACTGTAATGTACACTGACTTCGCCAACACCTTTATCCGTGGACTGTCCATGAAAATATCTAGTTATCTTCAAAAATTAAATAGTTATACTCTTATAGATGCTTTGCATTGTGGTAAGTGTCAAAATCTCCCTTTCACATTGCAAGTATTGATAATTATACTTTTGCAAGGCGGTACAGTGCAGCGCAAGGCAAATTTTTAATGGAAATGCTCACATGATGGATTCGGATGTGATATAACCTAAATGGTATTGGTCCAGCATGCATCTGGTCCATATTCCATCCGATACTGTCATGATTTATACCATGTTTCATAGTAATCGGTTTATTTTATTTTCCAAGCTTCAAGATACTTTCTTGGCTCATGATTTCATCATATTTTTGTCTGTGTATGAAACAGCATCGTGCAATCTGCATTTATATGACATGCATTCTTATGTATGTCATAACAAATATGTAATTTCTGCGTGAATGTGATGATTACCTATTTTTTGAGGGTATGACGGATTAATGAGGATCTAGGAACAGTAAAGAACTGGACAAGGGGATTCCATCGGAGCAAACCGGCACCTGACGTAGGGGGGTAGGGGGGGGGGAGGGGGGGAGGGGGGTAGACCTTAAACGTGTAAGTGACATACCAAAATTTAGTAGTAGATATTGATAGAAATAGCCAAATTTGACTTGATTTTGACTGTAAAAGGTGCTATTTTCAGTGGAATCATTAGTTTCCAAACCATTTTCTAGCCGGAACTGGGCCAGGAACAATTAAGGAGTGACCGCATTGAGAAATTCCCCCTGATGATGTAACACTTACATTTGCTCAGCAGGCCGAAACGTGGCTCTGATCTCAAAGAATCCTGATGGCGAAGAAGGGGAAACAACCGGTGAGTGTGCCGTACACCTTCTCACGTCACTTACTCAATCAATACCACAATAAACCCGTGTCTAGTCCACATACGACGCGTCAAGCATGCAATTCTGTCCTGAGTGTCGACGCGACATACGCATCTCTTTTGGTGGTGAAAAAAACTGGTCTGTTCACCTACGAAGCCGTGAACATTCCAAGAATGCAGCCATCAAGAAACCTGTCTCAATTACAAGCTTTTTCAAGACTGAAAATTCCCTCAAGAGTGTTCCCATCAGCACAGCAACATCCTCCACGTCTGCGACTTCGTTGGGAGCACCTGCGCTACTTCTGACACGTGCCAATCTCTTGCCATCAGATCCTGATACTCAAGCACAGACATCCATCACTGAATTACGTGTCAGCAGCCCTATAATGACAGAAACGCGACCACCTGTGCCGTTGGACTCTGGGCTGGCCCTACTGCTGAAAATTCGTGATAGGGTCCCTCTCTTACCACACTCCGTCGATGTAGGAACACTAGACGATGAACTTGCGCAGTTCTCTGTGAATCCCAGTCTCAAAATGGAAGACAGGGACAGTGATGCATCGGTGTACGTTCATGATGCTCTTGCCCCACTATTTGGCTATAACACGAGTGTTGAGAGTGTCCAGAGCTTGATTCGTCGAGGGAACTATGGCATCGAGGGTCTTTGTAACTGGATAGAGTCCAGTATTGTCAATCTCGGAGTAGATGGAGTATTGCTCGAGAGCATATTGAATAAAATCCTCCAAGCAATAAATGGACTCATGTAAGTTTTTCTTGATGATGATTTCGATTAATACTCACCTGTAATGCAGTCCCGCTTCACCCTGCCCAACGTCGGGTCAGAATGGTGCCGACAAACGTGTTGATATTGATAATCAATGTGAGATCATTGATATTGATTCGTTTGCTCCCATGGATGTCCCTACACCTGTACCCATCAGCTCACATGTGAGGGAAACATTGCCCCCCATCAAGGACTGCATGACAGCTGGCACCTTCCCTTCGTCGTTTGAACCAGACTTCCGCAAGATTGAATGCCACGGCTACGAGCTCAAGTTTCCAGATAGCGACTCGCCACTCACCTCATATCCGTTTGCCATTCATCAGAACAACCACTTGCATGTACCATGGTCTATTTCTGTTGTGGACAATGCTATCACTCTGCGCTCCCATTTGTGCCCACGCAACATCATTATTCCTGCGTCAGACAATGACAAGCCATGTGTATCCTGTAGCAACTTACACAATCACTCGATCATTATGGGAATCCGGCATCGGGCATTTGATGGTGCTGATGAGTCTACACCCTGGTCTTATCTCGCACACGATCATCTAACCGCGCTACTCCAAAAAAAGAATGAAAAGATCACTCAACTGCGGCTACATGCATTGAATGCAGCACGCAAACTCGGCATCCATAATACTCAGCTCGAAGCATGGAAGAGGTTCTCCGTGGCTATTGGAACACACGACATCCCACGGCTTCGTAACCTTATCACCTCAGAGCTGAGGAGAGGTGGTAGCGTATTTGCCATACTCACCAAGGTAGACCGTGCTGTACAGAAGAATTACAGTCCTAGAGGCTATGAGAGAACAGATTTCGAGCGCGCATATTTAATATGGAAGTTAGGTGGGGTTTCTGCTGCAGAAATCGCATTTCGCACCCTGGGGTTACCGAGCATTTCAGCGACACGAAGATTTGTTAATATTACCCCTTTGCGTTCCTCGCCATCCGATCCAACTACTTATGAGATTGAATACAATCTCCGAGCGAGTTTTTCAGGTTTACCTTCCCTCCAGGCTTGCCAAGAGACATCGGCTACCTTGTCTGACGTCTACATCGGCGTGGTTATGGCCATGGACGAAATAAAGCTTCAAGAAAGGCTTAGATGGGACGAGAGGACAAATAACATCCTTGGGGTGTGTCGGGAGCATGGACACAAGTGTTCCCTTCAATTTCGATCTCTGGCAGATGCAGACGCTATCTTGGATGCCATACAGCATCAGGAAGTTCACTTCGCGAGTCTGGTAAGTGTTTTGAATGATAAAATATTGTTTAATCAGTTTATAATCCAACAGGCAACTGTAATCGGATTCTTCATGCTTTCTGAGAGCCCGCAGGAGTACTGCTTCACTCCTTTTGTCGTTTCGGGTACCTGCTCCAAGGGAACCGTCGAAATGCAACAAGCATTAATTGAACGAAGCATCAAGGCCATAGACATCCTCCAGAGGCCGCTTGGAAGACGATTGTATTCAATAGCTTCAGACGGTGACTCCCAACGACGAAATGCATTTGCAAGAATCACACTGGTATCGGAATTGCAACCCCAGTCGACCATCTTCCCCATTCTCTCCCCTCTTCGATTATTCAACCGGAAGTGCGGTCTTGATGATCTCACGTGTGATTTTGACTGGAAGCACGTCCTGAAGCGATTTCGCAATACATTGCTTCGTCAGATGGGAATTACTGTCGATGGCACTCATATCAGTTTATCTATTCTAAAGAAGCATCTCATCGATTGTGGACTCCCGATTACAACGGTTGAGATCCTCCTCGCACCAAATGACCGTCAGGATGTTGTACTCATGCTTCGCCTACTCAACAGTATCTCACAGATTCCTCAAGCAAAAGCAAATGATCCTCCTTCAGTTCTGTCATCCCGGCGTATCATCTGTCTTCTAGGACGGCTGTATCATCACCTCCTCAACGCCTACCTGGATGTCAGCCTATCCCTTTCAGAACAGCTGGCTCATTTGAGTGCTGCCGCCCATATCATTCTTGCAGTTTATTCTCGCAACAAGGGGGATTTTATCCCGGCGCAGCTCTGTTATGATACTCAGAGCATGGTGAAGAATGTGTACTTCACTGTCGCCAAGGCACAGTGGGACAGACCGCTGGGGAAATGCCACATTATCTTACTGGGAACTGATAGCGAAGAAAAAGTCTTTGGTCAATGTCGGACCATGAAAGGTGGAGATTCAGGCAACGACCAGCTTCAGCTCACGAATCGACTTAACGGCGCAGAGAATTGTGTCAAGATCTTGGAGGAACACCCAAATTGGGGTGGGCAGTCTCGTCGTTTGAAAATTCAGACGCTGCAAAACCAAGGCAGCGAAATTTCACGTAGAATGGATCATTTAAACCCACGTTCATGGGAGGGTGATGTCATGTTGCAGAACGTGACCTTGTTGCGGTGCTGGAAAGAAGGAAGGTATCAGGCTGAGAAAGACTTGGAAGCATCAAACCTTTCACCACCCTTTGAAAGTATGGAGGAAGTGGGTGGATTTGATATTCTGTGTCCATTTGGCAACCAGAAAATCATTCTGGTTGATGGAGCCCTATCTGTGGGTGAACTAGATGAAGCTGAGGACGAAATACTGCTCACATCGACAACGGGACCAGAGAAGGAGACCAACAACTCCTTGGACAGTTCAAACGATGGAGGGGAGTTGGATCTGGACGATCTTTGCACCTCGGCAGCTGCTGTAATGACCATGCCCACTCCTAGCCTGAATTCCGAACCTACAGAGACGCAAAAAGCATACGAGGCCTGGGTGGCTATCAATCCTGCTCAGTCGTCGGCGATTCTGTCTCTGGGAACGCAGAATTTACTTAGAGGCAGACGGATTCACAAGGCAACTGTGCTGCGAATCTATTCAGACCCCATGACAGCCCGAATCTCTAAGGACCGCCTCCGTACTGTTCGTGGATACACCCAGTATAATGAATCACTGGAAAGCAAACTAGCTGCTGCGACGGCTTGTCTCACCAGTGATACTCTCGATGATGAATCCGACAACTTTTTGCATGTTGAGGATCCAGCTGTGACGTTAGTTCGCTGCACAAATCTGGTGTTTCTAGCGGTGGTGCAAGTAGTTGGTTTGCAGCAAGATTCAAAGCCAGTTCTCTCCATTCCAGTGGAGAATTTACATGAGCCTTCGACGTCTGTCGATGCCAAGATTCTCCAGCTGGTTTGCACTGATGACGAGCTCGCTTTGGATATAGATGACTGGGAATGGAATGGAAAGTTTGAGCAAGTATCTTCTTTCCGTTCACGGCTTAATGGACATTGGATCGACCTTTTCAATCCTTCTGTACGACATGCAACTACTGTAGGCCCAGTCAATGATTTCCAGACTTATAGCTTCAGGACAGCTGAGCTGCGTACAACGGCTGCAGTGCTGTATGAACGCTTGAAAAACAGCCTGTCCTCTCTTCCACAAGTTGCACAAAGTGCATCGTTTCCATACCGTACTTCAAATGGTACGTGAGCTGTTGTTAATTTGTCTCTGCTCTGACGTATCCACATCCACAGGCGATGCGTGTTTCGCTTGTGAAAGGGGAGAGACAACAAATACACCCAATCAACTACATACCTTGGAACAAGCTCGCTGCGTTCGTTGTCCACGGGTTATCCTATCTGAATTAAGCGGTCCAGGTTTGATACGACACTCTAGTGCCCATCTGCTTCATGATCCATCCTGCCGTGACATCGAAGCTTGCGGATTTTGTCTTAACAGTACAGGGACATGTATTGTTCGCTTGTATCGACGCCGTAAAGCAGACCATATTGACTTGAAAAAGTCAACATGTCCACTCGTGATGTCCATCAAGTTGGCTACATGCGAGACGTCTACGGAACGATCGCCATGCACTAACCGTCCCATGCGATGTCCTCTATGTCCCGATTATGCGGACGCTGTCTGGAAGTATAATCTTTGCCTACATATCACCCACTGTCATCCGACAGCGAATGTCGTGCTATACAAGGATTTCTGGGGTATTTCACCTGAAGAACGTACATTGATGAAGAAGGAGTATTTGACTACTCCACGTCAGAGCAGAAGGACGAAAACTGGAAAAGGAAACATGCTTCGTATCTCACAGCGACATGGTACAGGAATGGCTTTCCGGTATGAAGATTTCACTGTCTAGCTTATCTGATAGACTAACAGGGCTTTATTAGATTAACAGGAGTGGAGTACAATTCAGACGATGGTATTTTGCATGTTGCTGCTCCACCGGATGAGCTGTCCTCACAGACAGACCTAAATATTCGTGACAACACGGATGAGGAGGGCAGTTGTGACTCGGGCAGCGATTCTGATGTTTTCAATGATGAAGAGATCGACAATGGTGGATATGGCGTCTCTATCAACGAAGTCGATGAAATTAGCAATGAATCAATGCAATTTCAAGTCAACGTACCTACCAACAGTCCCAACATACCGATTCCTAGTATCCATCATGCGGATCCAATTTCCATCAGTGAGACAGTATGTGGGAATACAGCGATGATGAATAATGGTGATGAGACACCACTGGTGCAACCCATCATTGTTGAAACGGAGGAAATCGCAACAGCAGGTGGAAGCATTGGGTCTCGGCTACGTGGTTTGCGTACACTGCGCAAACGAAAGCTCCCTGGCAGCGCTGAAGCTTCAGAAGGTCTTGAGATTGCTACTTGTGGGGAATGCGAGCTACTAATTGATAACTTGATGAATTGCATCTCGTGTAATGGACCTGCCTGCTCCTTAAAGGTGAGTACTCATGTATTTTGAATGGATTCTGGCTTATTTTTGTTGGTAGTATCACTTACATTGTCAAGGATTACTAGAAAAGCCACTTAGTGAGTGGTTCTGTGATGATGATTGCCGAAAAAATGCTGGATTTCGAGTTTCGCGTCGTCGTCGGACTTAGTTAAAAAATTCGGTGTAATAGAATTACCAATTCATTACCAAATATAGTTATATTACTACCATAAAAGGAAATGGGGGGGAGGGGGGGAGGGGTCCAGCCCGCCTTAAACAAATTAATGTAGGTCAGGTGTGTAGTTGTTTTTCCGGAGCCCCCTTGGAACTGGAAGAAGATGCCCACGGTGCTCAGCGATCATTTTTGATGTCAGGGATTGCATAATATTAATAGCAGAGAGAGCGCGATTGCGATTGCTTTATTTTTAGCCCAAGGCGCACACCGACGGGAGCGCTTGGAGCGCTTGTCGATGGCGGCTGGCGGAGCGCCCGACATTCGTGAGCAAGGGATTTGGGGCGGCGGGTGCGGTCACATGATGCTTTACCGTTGTTGATATATCAACCATTGACTGCAGGAGTAGGGCTTTAATATATCACGATTATGTATAACGTACAATCTTTGATATATCAAAACGTTAGGTAGCTCTGCGGTTCGTGGACGTGGGGTACAGCCATCAAGGGTATGCCCGAGTACGCCGGTAACTAAATAAAGACGTAAACATTTCCCACGCCTTCGCAAACCTTGACGAATGTTACTCTTTGGACATGAAATGTCACGGATTCATCACTGTAAGCTCATTCTCGAATATTGACTAGACCATCCGGGCGCCTGGTCCTTTGGTGCAGCTGTCCAACGTCAACTTAGGGTTACGATGGCTCAGGCCAAGTTCTACCAGTGTACTATACTCTCCGGTACTCTTTGAACAAAATTTGAGCTCATCACTGTTGATTGTCATCATTTCATGACTCTCCTATGTGGGGTGCTCTCTAAAACTTTTGTAGTTACATATCAACTAGCTGTACACTTTGACGAAGATATGTATCTCGCAACATATCTCACGAGGCGAATAAAACATGTAAACCAGTACAGACAGAATAATTTGATCTATCTTTGTGAAGATGGATAATTGGACGAAAAAAAAGGTATATCACTTGGGATTCATTAAGCGACGAGGAATCGAACCTCTATTGCAACAGCGTATACTCTTACCCATTACACCACTGTCGCTTACTGTTCCTCACAAAATCTGTAAACCTCACGATTTGCGCCTATGTGTATGTGAAGAAAATTCACATCTTATGGACCGGCGCTCAGGAGACCGGTCTCTGATGCATGATAAAAGACGTCTCGGCAAAGGACGGAGGCCCGAATGAGAACGCAGTGACACGATAGGCTTGAAGGGACTGCACGCCTTCACCCGTTGCTTGCTCTATTACTTTCCGTTCACTCGTCTCAGGACTCAGCAATAAACTCGATCTCAACGACGATGTTTATCCATTCGCGCTGAGAAGCGCATTGTCTGTTATACCCAAGAACGACGCGTACCTTCATTTAGGCAAAGGTTAACATGCAGCAAGGCTATTCTATGAAACGCCTTATCCATGATTCCCACCACGACTTTCCATCTCCCAAGTTTGCCTGAGATCGCGTTATATGCATAGCCCCACACCCATCCCGCGAAAACACCGTCCATCTCGCCTCGCCACATTCTAATCATCATTTGAAGCGCTCGGTGACCTCACTCGGTACTGACGCAGGTCACTGTTGCAGCATTTCTAAGTATCACGGAAAAAAAGATCCGGAATTCAACACGAGTACCTCCTAAGGGAGTCGAACCCCGAACAGGTAAAAGTCCCTATTAGCCACTAGACCGGCCGGCTTATCTCTTCTCTTCCTACCTTCATATTTCCGATGTCGGAGTGTCGAAGGATCGTGGTGGGCACCATACGTATTTAACGATCACCGTTCAAAACAAAGCCAGTCTTTTTGTCAAAACCTTCCGAGGAGCCTTTCGCCAGGTTCTGTGGGCGGAATGGTAAGCGACGATTTCTGATTCGAATGTTGTGCACTTGGTGGTATCCAGCGCTATCGCTGGGGACAAGGTGGATCACATATTCGTGAGTGAGAATGGTGCCCTTACTCTTGTACATTTCGACTGAGTCTCCGCACATGAGAGTGATTCCAAGAGTACGCGGGCTACTGCAAAAAATTCAATCGGCTCAAAACACGACTGGATCACAAACCTCTGAAATAGTACTTTACTGGCAAGCATATATGCGTTTCGTGAGGGTGTCCCGGCGTTGGCGTTGCATGTATGCAAGCGGTCTGACTCTGCCTTGGGTACATTCGAAACCATGCACAGTGGCTGGTCAGGGAAAAGATCAATCAATGAAGTGAATTTGGTTCGTTCCTGCTCTCATACACTACGGCGGAGCATTGAATGATATCGATCCGGGAATTCAAATCACAACAACGATGCGCCGGCGTGTCTATCAGACCGCATCAAATGCATGAAGTAGGATCACATTTATATCTACTGGTACGTAGCAAAGCATTGATAATGGACAGTGCATCAAAAACTAGACAGTGCACGGGATATGCGCCACCTGCGATTTGAAACCTTCCGTGGAATGTAAAATCTCACCTTTGCGGTGTAGGAAGGGACGACAAAACTCAATCCCTAAAGTACTTAGATGAAGGTACAGCCGAAAACTATATTTCGACGGAGTAAACGGAAATCATCTGTTCGATTGAAGCTTGAATGATGAATTGCGTCGTTGCGGAACTTTTTCCATAATTTAAAGCAGACCTCTGACAGTCGGACGCAGACTATGGTTAATTGAACTTCCTACGGGACTGCGAGTTGTGTAGATGTATACTAAACAATTCCCTCATGAAGTCGGCTGAATCAAAAATAATAAGTGTGAACTTTGATCGCTCGTCCTGGGTCTGCGTCCTTCTGGGGTTAATGGTGTTCAGTTATATTCGACCGGGATTCAAATTTCCTTGTCTAGAGGTTCGTTCTACAAACTTGAAGTACCATCCTACATTGCTCTGAGTTACTAGTGGCCTATGATCGATTAGGCAGCACGAGCCAGGTTGATATTGACAAGAACTGAAAAGAAGAGATTGATGTCGAATAACGCTGGTCCCAAATTGAGATTCTGCAGGTTGTCAAATAGACTGAATGGTGAGGACATTGTATAAAGCCATGCAACTGGCATTAGCTCAACATGTCTATGGTAACCTCATGCCGGTCTGGAAGATAAATACAAGAAGGGGTTGAGAAACCTCCAAAATTATATGTACGTGGTCGCAATTTGATGGTACTAGGAAATAGAGAGCCTTGGCCTTCACCAAAGAACCGTAGATAGAACTAACTCCCGAAATCACGCTCCGGTGCTCCTGCATTACCTGTTTGCCTGTATAAAATTTCACGTCGATATACGTGTCTGACTGATGTCCGTATCAGTCAGTATGTGAATATAATTCATATTCGTTGACTCTGTATCAAACCGGAAAAAGAAACCGCGTGATCGGAGTCCGCAGACCCGTCATGATCACGTGTTCCTTAGGGCAGGTAATTGGTTGTTCATCTTCATCGATTAGCTTTTTGATACTATGTACTTTCGGCCTCAATGGCTCCTTTCTTCTATGCATCCGCTTCATCCCCCATAGCTCGCTACTAACACCTCCTTCAGTGTCTAGCTGAGATCTTTTGTACAGGGCGGTATCCTTTCTTTCAACCGGTGGCGAAATCGGTGGCTTCGATTGACATTGCTAACATCATCTAGGCTCCACATCCTGCCGTCCGTAAGTGCGAAATAGACTAAATTAAGTTTGACTAGCTTTCCTCTCCCACACACCCTGCTTTATAACCCTGTGGGGATCAGACGCGACGCACCCAGGAACGTCATCCTTCAAATTGTGCAGTACGAGGATTGACGGATATATTGGTCCCGACGTATAAATGACGGCGCCCCCCATATTCTTTCTTCCTTCTATACCTTCCTAGTATGATATCCCTATCTCACTCCCACCATCGCCGGCGCCGCATGAATGCTTCGAATGATACTCGCTCAAGTGATGAAGCGTACCAAAGGCGGCGTAGTGCTTGAACGGATCGAAGCAGCGTGCATGGGAACAAATTGTGCTTCATCATTTACATTAGAAGGTGTATCACAAGGTACGAGTATAAGACTTGATAAAACTCGTATAATGCAAACTGATTTATTGTCTCTTGATAAGATGCTCTCAAGTAATATCGTGGCCCTCCTAGTCAGCTCCCTTGCATCCTTAGCGGCCTCGCAGGCCCCTACGATTCCAAGTAATCTCCCTGGTGCGACGGGTGAGATTAACATCAACGGCAGTAGCCTTATCAACGCGCCCAAAGAAGCCGTATGGAACGCCTTACTCGACTTCTCGTCCTATCCCAACTGGAATCCCTTTGTCCGGTGAGTCTCCTAACACGAAGGCATTGTGTATCTCGCTAAAATCAAAGAAAACCCAGCTCCCAGATTGTTGCGAATGAATTCGCTATACCACTTCAAAACCAAACCGCCTTTGTTGGCGCTAAACTAATCATAACGAGCCAGATTCCTCCCCTTCCACAGCCAGTCGACGTCTCCACCCCACCGAATTTACTGACCCAACACATCACAATCGAAGAAATCACGGTTATCGATACCGAGAATTACCGTGTGGCGTGGGTTTTGCTGTCGCCCGAATGGGTCTTGAGCACTATTCGCTGGAGTGCTGTGAGCACGGTGGTGGACGATTATGGAGTGGAGAAATCGTTGTATGAGTCGAGAGAGACGTTCAGTGGACCGCTGGCGGGCGTGGTGCAGGACGTGATTGGGGATGGTATAGCGGAGTCTTTTCAGGCGCAGGCTGACGCGTTGAAGGTGTGGATGGAAGGGTGAGTGAGGTAATTTAAACGCGGTCTTTTGGCGACCCCGATATGACACTTATCAACTTCGACAGTTTGAATCATAACCTCAAGGAGAATTACTATTCGTATTTCTTGCATACCGATTTTCATGATGAGTTGCGGACAGGCAGAGAGAATGTGATGTGCCCAGTTGATTATGAAGAGGTCCTTTCGGACTACAGCTGACGAATCGTAAACTTTTCACACCTCGTTCGAATGTCGATTCTCCCTCGGTTTTTTTGAGGCGCGGAATATTTGTTAGAGTCAGCAAGACGACGGAAACCGTGCACACTGTATGTATCCTGTGCTGCTTAGAGCTTCAGTTATACCGATGTTCTTATAAGTTGTGTGTCTATAGAAAGATGGTGGGTATGGAAGCTCTGTTGCTTGCGCTACACATTTTCTTTGTGGGGAAACTCAGGTATGTCAGGGGTGAAAGACAATCAGTAATAAAACGATATGCAAAATTGCATTGGAGGTATACAATACTATACAGACAGAATGTTACAAATGTCCATGGTCACCACCCGCAAGAAGATGCATCGGATTTACCATCCATAGTGGGCGTTCCAGCAAGAAGTGTCGTAGTACTTCTTGTCATCCTTCTTGGGTCCTTGCCGTCCTTATCATCTTTGCTATAGTCGCAATCATTCTCCCAGGTGTTGATGTCGATGATCTCGACAAATAGCTCGCAGACGAAGTTGTCATCCTTCTCATCGTGCTGGTAAGCTAAGAGACGAGGCGTTAGATGGTACGAGAACATGAATAAGCATCAGAGATACCCTGGCAAGAGTTCCACTTGTCATCCTTCTCGTAGAAACTCTTGCACTCTGGTGAGAAGACGTCAATAACACGGTCAAAAAGCAAGAAATACGCATACCGATCTCGAAGGTGATCTTTTCGACTTCCCCGTGATCGTAGGGGTTCCACCCCTTGAAGTCTTTTTTGTGCTCGACCACCGGCCCCCCAGTTGCACTCGCCACGACCATTGTCCTCGCCATAATCCTTGTTATTATAACCCTTCTTGCCATCGTCCTTGTGGCCGTCTTGGTTGTTGTAGTCTACGCCTCCCCAGAAACCGTCCCGAGCTTGAACGTAAGCGGAAAGGGCGGGGACCGCGATGGCCAAAGGGAGAAGAGCGGCGACTGAGAAACGCGTGGTGATTAATAGGACTGATAGTCATTAGACGAGGACGGAGGATTGTCTGAAGAGTCTTGGGGATTTGGGCGCCTTTCTTTTATATCTCTCCGAATGCCAGTAAGTACCTGAAGGTGAGCTTCGAAAAATGGCTAGTATAGATGGTGTTGGGTTGCGGTGGGTGAAAGACCTGCGAAGCCGAGCCAGAATCTGGTAAGACGTAGTCACCAAGCCTAACATGAGCGCCAGTCTAAGTGGGAACGGGAAAGATTAGGAGCAGCCAGCGTCGATCTCAGATGGCTTGTGGGACTTGATGCTCATTTAAAAAAGATATCTCAAGCAGTAACAATTGTTCCGGCTAGCTGTGAATACTATGCGTCCCCGTCAATAATCACGGTTATACTGAAATCCGAAAATTGTAGAACGATGTTGCGGAATGCTCGAGATTCCACCCCAGTTAAGGGGCGCGATTGCTTACTTGATGATTTCCAACGATAGCTTGACGATAGCATTTGCGCCTGCGAGAGACAAATCGCGAATGATGAGTGATTCACCAGGATTGGTCTTTCCAAGCCGAAAGAATCCACTTTGAGTGGCAGTAACTGATTACGGTGCAGGCAAAGTGTGTCAGTCTCAGAGGGAATGCAAAAATTTGGAAAGCGGACGTTTTCAGCTACATCAGAAGCGGGAGAATTGAGGTTTATACAAAAGGACATTTCAGTTCAACCAAGGATATTGGGTGGGGAATGAAGGTCATGATGTGGGCGTTCATATTTCAATAAGAACAACAACGGCTGAACGAAAATAGACGATCCTGACTGCATAACCGTCACAGTGACAAAACGATGACAGTATAAAAGTGAAACATGCCAAACGAAATGGTGGGTGACGCGGGGGATTCAGAGTCTTTCAATTCAGAAAAAAGGTGCTGAAATGTCCCTTCGAGATGGATTCCCTGCAACTGAATTTCTGAACATACCAAGGAGAATGATGGTCAAATATAAGCAGCAAATTTGCCGTCCAAAGGGCGAAGGGAGAACCTCCAGTACTAATCCGACTTGTGCGAGACTAAGACGTCAGGGCATTTGCCGGCATGGCCGCGGCCGCTATCCTCGACCGCGAACGTGACACCACACAACAACGGCACGAGTTCCAATGATCCTTCAATGCTTACTTCGAAGTCCTCATTCTGATTAGAGACATACACTAAAAATCTGACAAAATATAGATTTCAGAATCCTTTTTCATCTGGGCAGGCCCAAAATATCTTTGTCCCACAGATGGTGGGTTTCCCTATTTTCCCGGTCCGTCTGACATCGCCGATCCCGTCTAAACCGTTCACGGTTATTATCACTCCAAAGCAGACTCCATTATGGCTTAGTAGGTCTGGAACTAAATTCCATATATCATTTTCTTATCATCCTCCAAATCTGCCATCAAACGCACGGGCGCATGGATTAATTAAATACCAAGAAAGTTCGAATTTCGGACCAAAATTCCATAGTTTAAAAATCTCAGATAATGCATATGGTATGGGCGTTTTATCAGGACAGGACACAACCAGAGACTCAAATAACTGTAGCGTCCAATTCAGTGAACAGTACTACACGCAAACTGCATTGAAGGTATACAATACTATACAAACAGAATATTACGAATGTCCATTGTTCAGCACCCATGGCACAATTCATCGGTTAATATCTGTAGTGTGCATTCCAGCAAGAGGTGGCCCTTGTCTTCGATTTCCTGATCCGTGTACTCAAGAATTGTTGTAACTAATGCAGTGGGAGGCTTGCAGTAGGTAAATATACTGAATTGTTAACTACTAGAGCTCGGAACGAGCTCCTTATATACTACAAAAGTATCTAGAATATTCTATCTTAAGTACCTAAAATTGTCTAAGTACCGTGACAAATTAATAAGCCGAATGTTCGGGAATCTTCCAGCATAAGCTTGAAGTTGCAATTCCAACACTCCCCCTCAACTTCAAGTTCCTAAAAAGCAAAATCTGTATCTTCTTCAGCTGCAATATTTGCCTTTGTTGGATATTCTCCCTCTGAGGCAAGATTTGGGCACTTGTTTCTGTAGTGGCCCTTCTGTCCACATTCATAGCAGGTGATTTTGGCTGGATCGGTATGTCGGCCCTTGAATGATCACACTACCAATGCTGTGTCATTTTCTGGTGAGTTTAGCTTTCGGCGGCGCTCTTCATTTAGCAATCAGCGAGTGACATAATCGAAGTCTGGACCATGTGTCGGATCGCTAGGGTCAGTATTGGCCTCGATGTATGATTCGGTTTTCCATCCATTTCACTGGGTATCGGAGGCCCCAAAAGGAGAAAAAGAATAAAAAAAGAAAGATTTAGCATGCCAAATTGGGGGACCACCAATGTTTGTTTGTTCATATTATATTTAAAAGCCTACAATGATCACTATTCATCTGCTTGACCCCTTGCTGCCATTTACCTTGCCATATGCTTGTTTAAGCCTGTACTACAGTGAAATTTCTCCCTCTGTCAATGCCCTGACATCTGTCAAGTCTCCCACACCATCAGTAAGGCACAGTACACACTTTCTAACACCACAAAATTTGCACAAAATGTCATTATCCCCTAGTGAGTAGGATGGGCATAGTGGGTTTGGCCAGGTTATAGGTATGGGCCAGAAGGGTATTGGTATGGGTTGACATGGTATTATAACATGACATCTGCCTCTACCTGTGAACCCACCATTAGGCAATTAATTGGTATCTTATCTGATTATTGCTCAACCTTGCCTGAGCCTGTCAGTGATGTCAACAAAGACCTTGAGGCTCTCAGGAAATAGTATGTTCATGAAATTGAGATACCTGAGAGCATGTTGTGTTGGTATTTGAAAGATGCCAAGAAATCTTCTTTGTCTTTTTGTCACCCTGAAATTGAATGGAGATAGGGCTTCACACCATCCCATTTACAGTATACAGCCATATGACAACAGGTCCAAGACGGTGATGGTACAACCGTATCCTGTATCATACAGACATACTACAAATCCTTGACGGTATGGATATGGGTATATAACGGCCATGATGGCCATTGGTATGGCTGTGTTGCTACAATATAATGCTTTTTTGAACATACATGCATATCTACCTTGTAATAGTACTACCTAGCAATTCATTGACAGCAGTATGAGCTAAATGTAAGCAATGCTTGACAAGCATCAACATGCAAATGGTATCTGCCTTCAAACTAGCCTGCCATAATGATAATGTGTCATGCCCACCTGAAAAAATATGTTCTACAGCAACAGCAGATCCTATGTATAATGGAATAAGAACTAGTAATCATAAGATTGAGATGGATACTGACCTGGGATTGTTAATAGGTCCCAAGCTAGCCAAAATAGATTTGGGAAGTGTGCACACCAGCCCATCCACCAATGAACAGGATCACAGGACTCCAGGAGATGAAAGGCCTAGTGTGGTGATGAACCTAGAGACTCCTGCGGGCAGAAAACAACTAAACCGTTGAATGGAAAGTGGTATCTGTTTTACAGAATCTGAAGGCAGGTTCTAGTGAGTCTAGTCAGGCACCTCCATGCAATGACTATCCTTCCTAAGCTTATAATGTTCTGTTGTTACTTCAGTAACAAGTCGGTACTAGAGAACTAGGTGAGTGAAAGAAGTTCGCTAGTGGGTTTGGTGTCATTCTTAGTGAATTGAACAGTATCTGTGGGTGTCAGTAACTAAAGGGTGAATATCCTGTCTCAGATTACCCTTGAAGTTAGCTAGTAGTGGGTGGAAGGCTGAGAGTGCCAATGAAGGTGAGTTTCCCCTTCCTTGGTTATAGACTTAAGCTAGTAGGCAATGGGTGCACAAGTGTAATCAAGTTCGCGATGGACTTGCAACACACTAGTGTATCGACTGAGTCATTGTGTATATGTGTCTTCGACTATGAAGACCTTAGTTTGTTGGGTCAATTGTGTGGGGGAGTAGTAGTCCTGAGTGTATTCTTTTGTTCTAGCTCAAATACTTTGTTACCTTTATACTACAGCGTAATTTACTGTTGTCAGCCACAGTACTTGCTTATTGAGCATAGCGAACTTATTCGTAACACTATTACTGTGCTATCTTCCTTATAATAGCTTGCTCGTATGGATATCTGTTTGCCCAACTAACAAGGCCTAATGGCAGGACTACCTTACTAACCGTTAGTCATTCTGCAGTCACTACTGCCACAAGTTTGCAAACTTGTTTGGTCAGGTCATACATGTGTCAGTGCACCTGGAGCTCTCTTTATTATAAGTCCCTCTTTGCTGCATACTACGTGTGTGTTGGGAGACCCTATGACCACATGGGTCTGGTCACATGCTAGTTACCATATCTTGCCGTGTCAGACGTGTATGACACATATGTTTAATTGCGTCAGGCCGATGCCGGTGATTCGTGTTGGAGCCAACCTATGCATCATAGCTCGCAAACTTTGTGTGTTGCCTACGGATTTGGATGGTTTAACTGGCATTGAACCGGCACACCTTATCTGACTAGGGTGCCAACCTATGAATAGATTGATAAAATTGTTGTATGCTTCCTGCAAATTCTGAGCACACAGAGCCACCAGGCTCATCAGTGGATGCTTGATGTTGACAGCAGGACGAAAAAGGTACAGGAGCATCTTCTCAAAGGTGGACTTAACACAAGTTAGAATGAGAGGTTATGAATTGGGTATAGCATTAGACAACAACAAGAGTTTAGCTAGAAGTATGAGGGTGAATGCAAGCCCTCAAAACTATGTATCGATGAAGCTCAAGAGTCATGATGGACTGAAGCAAAATGTGACATGTGTGATACAAGCATCAACGAATCATGCCATTCTGCACCTTCTAAGACAATTCACATGGCCATATGATACCCATCAGACAGTCATGTTACAACAGTTGTTGACAGTGATGGTTCACCCATTGATGAGCCTCCAGGCTCTGTATGCCTGGAAATTTCATGATTTCCATCAAAATAACCGGCAGCACTCCCGAGTGGGCTTTCAGTAAAACCCACGCTGCCTACAGAGGCCTCCTACTTTCATATAAAATCAACACTACCCTCCCGACACCGGTATCCCTCTCTCCTGACAACGCATCCCAATCCGCGTATACCATCACAATAAGGTACCGTTGATGGCCAGTCTCCTACTTTTGGCACTAGGCGTGGATTACCGAAACATTGATGCATCAACTATGCATCATGGCTTGAATTGCTGGCATGATCATTTAATTATATGATGTCATAATCATCAACATTCGAGTCCTCTCGATAATTGAGGACCACGGCCACTATAGACCATGATTACTAACGCTGCATCCTTGCCAAGGCCTTCGGAAATCTTCATCCCATTTGGTGACCTCTGAACATACCCCATACCCTCTCAGTCCGCAGCTAAACAGCACCTTAAATATCTGCACATCAGTCACTTGTGATGCCTAGTATTATCTCCCTATGGGAATGCAAAAGAGTTGCTGTTACCGAAGCCTTCAGCAATACACATGGATGCTCGAATACTTACAGAGCCACAGTCTTACAGCCTTACTAAGTAGATCTAAAAATATCATGTATGCTGTAGTATAAAATTCGGTAAAGTAATGTAGAAGGAAGACACTAGACAACCCCACATGTCCTAGAAACCAATAACCGGCACACCAACAGTTATACCCTGTATTACCATGCTTTACGAGCATATACACTCTATTCTATCGATCATTTGGCATACAACACATCACTATAAGCCTAGGACTGGGTCTTCACCATCTAACTGCTTTGTTCATCCCTCCATTGTCTCTACCCTTGACCACATACCACCCCGGTTTCAAATACTCGATTGCCGGTCGGTTTTGCACCGGCTACTCGCCGATAAACTGGTCATAGCGTTGGCATAAGTTTTGGCACCTCTCTACGCTGCACGCATAAACATAGTATCCCGTTTCATTTTATAGGCTGCATTGTCTTCACTTTCACAGATAGGAGTTTACTTCAGTTTCGTTTTCAACATTGTATTGCCGCCCATTTGGGAAGTCTCCAAACAAGACTTGTAGGACTCGCATCATCAACATAGGATCATTTAGCCCAGTTCAGTTTTAGTTTTGGCATAGGATAGGATAGGAAAATCCCTGTGTGGATTTATAGGTTCGGCATTAACACAGGATAGGATCAGTAACCCGCCATCGACATAAGACCTCGTTTTTGCCCTGTATTCTCGACAACAAATAACTGGCTGCGGTTTTATCTTCATTTATTCACTATTTTTTCTTTAGATCCTCTTTCAAGAAGATTGTTGTCTAGCGACTTAATATTGCCAGATCCGATTTGTTTTCCCACAGATTACTGGTATTCACGTCATACCGGTTTCTGTCAGCTCTCGTTTATTTGAGATAATTACTGGTGGATAGCCTACATCTAAGTACTCGACTGCAAAAGGGTACTACTTGCTAGACTTTCGCGTCACAGTATACACCTGCATCTAGAGGAATTGATTGGAGTGCACAGAGGTGCCCCAAACATACTCGCACACACATTGCCTTTATTGCCAGCAGTTTCGCACGTTACCAATACTCTTTGAGTTTGGTATTGCCGTTGCCATGGAAGTCTAGGCTCATCACCATATCCTGTCCATGCTGAATGGCTCAAATTTAGCTGATGGTATGGATATGGCAGCCGTACAACCGTACTATACGGTGTTGGTGCGAAGCCCTACGTACCGTACATGGTATGGTGTGAGACCCCACCATTTTTCCTGGGATGGAATATCTCATGTCTTTTCAGGACAGCCTTGCTTCAGAGCACCTTCTGGTCTTGGACCATCCTTCAAACCACTTGGATGTGCCATGCTATAGGCTACAGAGCCTAAAAATTGAAAAATGTGAGCCATTTATAAAAGAAATCCTTTCAGCATGTATATCCTCATTAAATCACTAAATAAAACATACCAGACTGACACAGACAAGTTACTATGATAGTAGCAACTCAGTAATGCATGTAGGGACAGAATACGCGATGGGAGGAAAGAAACAACACTCATGCGGATGAAACTCGGGACAATGGCAGATAACAATAGGGGCTAATGGCAGATAACTTTGGCAGGGAATCACGTCTTGAGTGAATAGCGTCGTGTTCATTGCATTTTTTACCATGAAACTTTGCTACATAGTTCACATGAATATATTCAATTTATACATACAAGATTTGTGAGCTACAACGAACAAATGACGTCGAAATAAATTTTTGAATGCGTGGGACCTAACTGCCCAGTATGGGCATGGCAGATAACATGGCAGATAACATGCGTGGGAACCCAGTGGAACCGGCGGTAAACCTATGATTCAATGGCAGTAACAATGTTCTCATAGCTAGGAGGTAGGGATGCCAATAGAATAGTCATCCTGAGCATATCTATCAGAGTGATTCCAATATCCTTGAGAGATTGATCCAATTGATTGAAATTATTAATATGCTCCTGTATGGGTGTTCCCTCTTCCATCTTGAGAGAAACAAATGTACGAAGAACGGTCATACGGTTAGCCCATCCTGAGGATTCATGATATTCCTTCAGAATTTGCCACATTCGGACAGGGTCCATGGTCTTCCGAGTTAACGGTAACTGGGAATCAGACACATGCAGAATAATCTCGGCAGCGGCAAGCTTCGCGCGCTTGTCCCAGACTACTTGTGTCCGTGCTCCACTGGTAGGACGGGGTTCTGTTCCTGAAACTATTCCCCACAAATCCTTCCGAATCAAGTGCATTTCCATGTGGTACTTCCACGTGAAGTAATTCTCCTCATTTAGGAGATCAAAACGGTTGCTACTCCGGTCTTCCATAACTGGAGATAACGAATATGTAACGAAAGATAACGAAAATGTGATGTGATGTGCCTGAAAAGACAAAAAATGCGGTGCCTAAAAAGGACTTCGGAAATGGAATGCCAACCTAGAAAGGGTTTACAGCGACAACAACGATATTTCACCTACGTAGAAACGATTTACGGCGGCGTAGAAACGACTTTTAACGACTTCGTCTACCTAAAGAGGATTTACAACGGCCTAGAGAGGACTTTTGCACCGACCTAAAGAGGAATTATAGCGGCCTAGAAAGGACTTTTACACCTGCCTAAAGAGGACTTCCGGTGGTCAACGTGTGGCTAAAAAGCCGGGCTCGGGTGGTCCGAAAGAGAATGAGTGTGCAAGATGAGACTTCTACTGGGGCTCGGGGCCCATAACCTGTTGTAACTAATGCAGTGGGAGGCTTGCAGTAGGTAAATATACTGAATTGTTAACTACTAGAGCTCGGAACGAGCTCCTTATATACTACAAAAGTATCTAGAATATTCTATCTAAAGTACCTAAAATTGTCTAAGTACCGTGACAAATTAATAAGCCGAATGTTCGGGAATCTTCCGGCATAAGCTTGAAGTTGCAATTCCAACAAGAATGAAGGAGCTTTCCCAGACTGGCAGAGAGTGAATGTCACGTTAATGAGTTCGCTCTCAACCTCAGTGTACGCCCACCCGCTTGCTTAAGTATGAAGTAAGTACTCGCTGCCAGAATAAGTTGATCGAAAGTTGATTCCATGGATGGGCATCCGCCATCGGAGTCGAAATCGTCGTTCTCCGGCCCGGTAAACGCCCCCATCTTACACTATCACTACCACCACTGTCGCTTCTGCTCCTGGTTCCAGCAGCAAATATTTTATATAGCCAAATGTCTGCGTCCTCTCCGTGGTTTTTTTTAACATCTGTACCCTGTCTCAGGTTCCACTGCCGGCGTTGTTGCTCGTTCGTGGTCTTCGACAGGTACAATTGATGGCGCGGTCTTAGTGGTAGGACAGCATTCTGGCATCTGCATCAAATTCGTCGCCTTTATCTCGCTATGGCTCTGCAATTACTCTCTTGGACAGCATGCACTTGGGAACCGTGCTATGGTTCCAGAATTCCCTCGGACTGTAGATGAATGCGCAGTATATATTAGAATATCAAACCCCAGTTAGCGAAATACCTTGCATCCATAGTTTATTGCGCTAACCATTCTTTGAATCGCAGGACAGGCAGAATGTACCTTATTGCATGTGACCTCTCCTTTAATCGCCATTGGATCTTTGGTACGCCTCATGAGGTAATCTATAAATTCGCAGTCAAACCCACCTAGGAGCTCATTCTCTCCCACCATGCTCCAATACGTCGAAGCCATCGCTCTCACCACTATTCTGCGTACGTGTATCCCTGACTGTCCCTCTCTCTCGTCCTAAATACACACTTTCAGCATTCTACGTCCTCGGCCGACTAGCAACCTCATTCTTTACCACCGAGAGACACAAAACCTGGCGCACGGTCTGCACCCATGCATTATTTCGATTTGTGGCGGGACACACTGCGTACGTGAAGTCGATGCTGTTGAGACCTACTTCCGATACGTACGCCAAATGGACGAAGAATGTTGGCCTGTCTCCTACGATTGAACCACTGCCTGACGGTGCAAAGCTCCTGTGGATCGGTGCGAAACGAGTAGACAAGGTTCTGCTGTATGCACATGGTATGTCTTTCCCACGTTTTTTATAGTCGTTGAGCCTAACGATGATTCACAGGTGGCGCATACCTATTCGGTTGCGGACCGTCGTTTATGCAATTTTTCCGATATCTCCAACTCGAGCTCGAGAAACGCGATATTCACATCGGTATCGTCATACTAGCTTATCGTACGTTCATCATTCTTCTACTTCAGTGGTTCTCTAATCACAATACCATCTCAGGACTAGTCCCGGAAGCCGTATACCCTAGCCAGCTAATCGATGCCAACCAAGCTCTCGACGGCCTTCTCAGCGCCGGCGTAGATCCGCAGAACCTTGTCCTCGCCGGCGACTCTGCAGGCGGAAACCTTATCGTCCAAATTTTCTCTCACATTCTCCATCCTCGTCCGAATATCCCCGAATCTCCAAGGTCACAGATTCCATTCCTCGGCGCTCTCCTCATCTCACCTTGGGTTTGTCTTGCCGGCGACAAATCATTCGAGATCAATGACCCCTATGACCTCATCAGCGCGCGTACGTATAGCTCGTGGGGCAACACCGTGCTGCAACATGCAGACACGCAATTTGTTGACCCCGTGGGATTCGATGCACCAAAGAGCTGGTTTGAAGGTATTCACAAATTAGTAGGGAAGGTCCTCGTTGTGTCCGGAGCGAAGGAGTGTATGTATACGGCACATAAGCGACTTTTCGAGGACTACCTGAAGACTATCCATCCTGATGTGGACTTTGCTGTTACGGAGGGTTCTCGAGGAGTACACGATGATATGTTGTTCGATTTTGTCATACCAGGCGAGAGGACGGAAGATTTAAGTCCGACAACTGCGGTTATTGTAGATTGGTGCGCAGGATTGTTCGGACGATGAAGTAGAGTGAATGCTGTTATTTGTTCTCCGACGAACGCTTTTCGTGATTTATATACAAGAATGTGTTTATCATCGTATAGATCAACGTATATGCACCAAGTCACAAATATAGGAAACCATCAAGACTACACAGGTAAAAAAAAAGGGAGTTGATAACAAGGAGGACAAAAACACTTATTTCAATTCTAACTCCATAATTCTTCGAACTGGTCTTGAACCTGGTGAAAATGACACATGCAATACGTTACGAAGGAGATGAATTAGGTCTACACTGATGTCCCGAATCGCTAAGCTGTGTTGAACATGAAATACGTATCTGCCTAGAGAAAGGTGTTGTAGGGTTCGAGGAATCGACACTCAAGCATCCGGTGAAAGTCGTGGGGGACCTAGATGTGTGTCGAATGAAACCGAGCGACCATCAGTATCAGCCTTCAAATGGGATTTGAACCCAGAACGTACTCAGGACGTCGTGAAGAGCATATATTCAGACTATAACTGAACGACCGTGATATCCCCTCCAGACTCAAGGGCGATCCTCCCAAGCTTCTCGTCATAATCCAACATCCGCTTGTTGTTCAGCGGGTTAGAGCATACATTGCGAACGCGGACCTCCGCAGTGGGATAAAGTGAACCTGGGTAAACGGCTGCGACAAGCATTTGTTAGCCATCGAGCTCATTGAGTTGAGTCCATGTCACGGTAGCGCCTTTGCTAAACATAAATCCGGTGGTTCGGAAGGTTCTGCAGCCATATGATATGTGCCTGGTAAGAATTGGAGGAAACGAGGGAGATTATAGATTCTGAGTTTGAGTGATACAGAGAGCGGTGGATAGAGAGCGGATGAGGATGGAGAGAGGACTATTGGATGATGGGGTGGGTACGCTGAAACGGTAGGCCTGGCCAAAGGAGTGGCTGGAAACGGGACTGAGGGTTTGTCCATGAAGGAGGGACGGACGGACGTAGAGATTCATGGACCAGATATTGATAACGAGGATGTTCAAAGGGGTAAAGACAACTTTACGCAATGGTCACGATCCAGATCACTTCCATCGTCAAGATAAGCACACTTGTCGGTCTTCCAGTTGTAGATGACAATCTTGGAGGTGTCATCGCCGAGGGCCATGACATCTCCAGTAAGGGTAACTGGACGGAGGTTCTTGTCGATACCGCGGATTTCATGCAGGGTCTAACCTAAGTCCAATCACAGGAGTGCGATTCTATTTAGCAGAGATGGGATACTGTATAAGTCATTGCTTATCAGATAAGCAATGACTCTGCTGGGAGCCCGGTGCTTACCCCACGAACGATACTGCCACACTCGCCTCAGACTGCGTGTCTGTATTTCGCATCAATCTGGTGAATATAACGCTTTCCACGGGCCATTCTGAGCACTTCTGCCGGTGGATGATATCCCAGATGCTCAACGCTGCCCCGGAACCATGGGATAAGGTCAGCAGCTATTTCTGTTGATGTCCCGGTACAAATTTAACCACGTCTGAAGGTATTACCACAAAGATGGTCTCGACCTGAGGGGTGAAAGGAGAGTCTGCGAGCCAAAGGGACCTGACTCTGCAAGCGCTTCGCGTGAGATGTTCGAGATTTATGTAATCGAGGGAAAACGGATAGTCGTTGGCAACGAGGTTGAGCTTGATTGCATTTGTCCATACGATGGGTGGCTTTGTGGCCGCGTGGAACCGTTTACTTGCCGTTTACAACTCTGTACTCTAAGTAACGTGACCAGCGCAGTGGAGAAAAAAATACCATCTGGCGGAGGGAAAGGATATCTTGAACAACCAGAAACGTGATATTGTAGATCAGTACGTCGTCAGGAAAATCATACAGAGGGCCGTTCATGGTTGTTTGAGTGCAGCCTCTTTCCAGGCCGATCCAGCCGATGACTATGCCATCGTCTTTCACACAGAATCCAAGTTCTGCGTCTTATTTGCACGAAAGGTCGAAGACTATGCTCTAAATTGAATCGATGTATGTACGTGGTCCTTCTCTCAGTCGATATTTGTCTTGAAACTATTGTGGATATAGAGTTAGTCGCTCTGAAGGACAAAAGTAGGCTTCCCTTGCTCTTCTAAAGTTGCTGTCGGGACGAGCCTGGGTCGTCCATGAGCGAGCAGATTCCCCGATATTGTCAATTTAAAGCATGATATCAGAAGCTGTCTCAATGTCCACAATACCTTATCCACCTCCCATGGTCTGTCAAATCATTTCCCTGGCATCAAGAAACGTGTTAACGATAGTTAATTGAAGAGACGCAGACGAAGCAGTATGCCTACATTCTCTTTTGATCTCTGTGTTAGATAAATCAGCCGTTTATATATTATCTGCAAAATCTGTTCGATGCACCGCGTCGTCAATCTTGACCAGGTATGAGTTTCACCCATTGTTCATACCTTCTTTCTATCTGTGCTTGCTTGTTTCCCTTTCCGGGTAAATTCGGTCCATCAAGAGAGTTCACTCAGAGACTTCCGGAGACATTAGGTTCCTGACTTTTCTGACTGTGAATAGTACGGGCTTCAACCAGATAACCATTGATACCAGGTATTAGTCATAGCCCCAGTTATTTACATAGTGGCTCCATGTGGCCAATGGCGATAGCAGTATCATTGCATCACTGATACATATTTACAATGTCACTACCTCGGAACGGATGAAAGACGATCACGCTCCAAGATATGCCAAGGCAATTTGCTTGAGCTTACTGTGTCGCATCACTTCACTCGGTCAAAGATGAGAAATTATCGAAACACTTACAATACTAAGAAAACCACATCATAGAAATGGCAGTATATATGCACCAGGGAGGAATCGAACCCGATGCTGTAAAGGTTAGACCTTACAGTGGGAGTGTTATATGACTTCGTCCTTGCCGCAGCATAATTTGAAAAGAGCCGGAGTGAGCTGACCCCTCAACAGATCAAACTGAATAACCGGATGGACTCCGCGACCTTGTTGATTAATAAGCTCGGTCTCTCACAGTCCTTCCAATCCTGGACGAAGATTTGGGTACAGCGGTCGATACATTGTTTTCACTACGAGTGACGATGGTGAGTAACAGTCTTTTCAATCGCCGCATTCTGCCAACGGGGAGGTTCGAACAATATTACAGTATTACCAGTCCATAAAATGCGCCGACTGCCAATCGGCGCCTGCGCTCATCAGTGATTCCATCACTTCTGATGTGCCCTCTCCCGACCGAGAGGCAGCACGTATCACTCTATCAGAGAACCATGGTTCCACTTGTGGAGTCATCAGTAGTTTCCGCGTCCACTGACAATATTTGTCTAAAGTTGTTGGACGTGGAACTTTGGAAGCGAGAGGCACTGACCCGCCAAACCTGAAGGAATGAGTGAGTCGGCAACAGTTATAACTCTGTTTGCAATATGACGGTATACATAGGCTACACATGCAAGCCAATTGTCCACGATAGACTGAGTAAGCGAACTGAGAAGAAGCGCAGAGCAAAGCAAGCGTCCGTGGGAACCGGGGAGCAATTTGACGAAAAACTGAATATGTCAGGGATTCTTCGCTCACGGGAGTCTGGAATATACCTACCGCATCACAGGGGTGCCCTTTTGCTTGGCAGGGCGTAGATCGCCATTGCTACCCTCGTTGTTGCTACTTGGTCCAGAATCGGAAGTTCGAGGGCGGATGATGGAGTCATGATTCCAGTGAAAATTACCCCATAATATATGGCAATTTCGCCACGGAAAGAGTTAGGATGTCCCGTAATGGAATACCTTCTGCCAGAAAATCAGCACATTATATGGCGAAGCTCATATCACGTTGTCGCATCATTTTCGAAATTGCCGTTTTCGGCAAGTGCCTTCACTTTTCAACAGTCACCGCGCCCACGACGCCGCATTTTGAACGATTCTTCCACGACGCCTTGGTTCTTTGGGAACACACAAGTTTTGTGACCATATCATTAGCATCAGGTAATTCTGTCTCGAAAGTAGTCACGGCCTCCTAACCTTCCTTCGCTTAGACCGATCCTTATAGTTTCAGGCTCGCAGCTCTATCATGACGCGCATCACAAGTGAATCTATCAGTGCGCACTCGCGACCTAACCACAGGATACGGCAGAATAAATCCAGGAAATACCTAACCACTCCTGTCGTGAAATCGGAGCCAAAGCAGGAACAGCTCGACGATATCATACCTTTTTATTCTCATTTGGCTCCACGAGAATTTGGATGGAAGGAACTTGATTATATAGACGCCTCGTCCTTGTCAAAAGGCGAAATCATCCAACACCTCATCACCAACTCCTTCTCCGTCCCTGGACGAACGCACCGCTCAAAATGGGCTACTATCACTTTAGCGGGCGGTTCAACTACCGTTGTTCCGAATGTATACCGGATACCGTTGATGTTTGTCAGCCAATTCATGTGGAGCTCATTGCAGCTGGTCCTCAATGACGAAAAGGAGTGGGACAAATTCAAGACAGGGATCCTGTACGTGTCGAGGCTATGCGAGGCGTTTTTGACGGAGGTGCGACGAGCGATGAGCGAAGAGGGGATAGGGAGGAGCTGGAGGTATGCGACGTTTGACAGGGCGTTGACGAGATACCGCATGGGATGGTTGCTATCCGAGCCCAAGTATTTGAAGGAATTTTGGGAGATGTACGGTGACGAGGAGTATCAAAAGGATCCTGTTAAATTTGGTGAGCCTTTTCGTAACGTCTGTCAGAGATGGAGGACGAATATCATTAGACTGGAAGCGATTGGTTACGAAAGGAATCAAGGGCTTCAAGGTCGAGGAGGAACAGGTCGAAGGCGGGATTACTGCAACTGGATGGATGGATGGGCTGAAAGAACTCTGCGGCGATTGGTTGTGGGATACAAGCAACAATACTTCACGTGCAAGGAGCGCTTGCGATTATTTGGAGTCTTGGCAGCGTACAAAAGTCTGGGGGAAATTATCACCATCTCGCACACTATCCACCAACCCTGAAGCAGCTCCAGTAAAGCCGCAATCAAAGTTGGGCGCATGTTATCCGCAGCCTCCTCCGTTTCACAGCTGTGATCCTGTCGTTTCTACTGCACCCCCTCCATCATCAGAGCTCTTCAAATTTCTGCAAGAAAAGTTCGACTCGCAGGACCAGCGTATCAGACTGTTGGAGAAGGAGGTCTCCATGCTCAGAACAGTGCAGGCAGACCATCCACCCGTCGTCGTTCTTGATCCTATACCCATTTTTGTCCCCACCTCGAACTTCCCAGAAATCTCAGACCCTGACTGCGCGATGGGATTTTGGAGAAATCCGTTGGAAGTGTTCTTGGACTTCGATATGGAAGAAGCGGGGTCGATTATCAAAACAGAACCTGATGCCAAAATGCAGGTTGAGCTTCCGTCGAGGCTGCAGGAAGAGACGGCGTCTGCTCCAGTGAAGTCTTTGCGAAAACTACAGAGGATGGAAGATTGATCATCTGTATTTCGTGACGTCTTTATTCTACGGTTATCCTTTATTAATTTCTTTCTGATAGCCGCTGCATTCACAGGCATTGCTATGGCTCTGACTTGCCACCTGCAGTGCAGCGGCTACTTAACGGACCTTGTTCAAGCAAAGCCAGACGTCCGTAAAAAAACAGTATACATAACTCAATAGAAGCGTTCCGCAATGCTGGGCAGTTAAAAAAAGGAAGTCAGTTATAGCTTACATCTTCTTTTCATCGCAATGAAACCCCATACTGTTGCATATTTCAAGTAATAACTAATAATAATATTGTCCTGCTGGAATTTTCTCTTCCTCGTTGGTAGTCAAAGTCGTAAAGGTGGGTATAACGATCTGAATTCCATAAAACCTCTGGGGAAACCACAACTACAAACTAAAATTTCTCGTGGGGAGTTACCCCTGGTGTATCCGAAAGCGACGTGCCAACGCCCTGCATACGAGTACATCAGTTCTAATGAATGTTGTTAAGACGATTCCCTGCCTACCCTTTCCATCATTCCAATATCTGAATCGTTCTCAGAGGTAAGTTGAAGAACCTGCGGGGCACCACCGCTGTGGTAATCTTTGACGTTCTTATCCCTCGCATTAAGCCTGTGTCAATGATTCAGCTTGCGTTGCTGGCTACAAAAGAATCATACATTGCCAGGAGCGAATTTATGTAGACTGGCAAATTTCATCAATCAAATGACCTGGCTCGGAGAAGATGCCTGCGTACGTTTCGGTAGAATGAATCCTATCGCGAAGAATACGAGAGTATTGGGCAATGTGACGAACTAGATATATATATTAGCCTCGGCTTGTAAGAAGAGAAGCGTCCATATTACCGTCATCAGGGCCAAGAGTGAACAGGCACTTCACTTTCGTCAGGCTTCTGAGTAAGAAGGAAGGAAGAGTGTGCACCTGGTTGCTAATCCGGATATCACGACGACCCGCATCAAGGAGAGAATGAGTGTTATCGTACTGGAATATTGAATGTAAGGTTTGATCGGAGTTTGGTAGAAGGGGCTAACCTTTCGAACTGTGTGATTGTTGTGCTCTTGTGCAGGTAATAGAACATGGCTCCCGATATGATGAAATCAACGGATGTTGAGGTCGCGAAGGTCCCGTCGACGGTCTTCTGATGGAAGTTTGAGCTAAGTCAAGAGATTACACTGTTTGTATGCGCTCACAGAAATTGTAGGAAGGCTTGATATATGAGATAATTTATACCTTGTACTATGTTAGTCGGTAGCCGAACCCGTCAGTCAAGTTCGCCTACGCATCATATGTCATCGCTAACGTTTTTTCATGAGACGTGCAACGTAAGCTGTAGAATAATAATGCGACTTACCTATCCCAGTTGCTTCAAAGGTACATTAAACAAGGACATGCAGGAACGAATGAGAGGGGTATTTACCAGCAGCCGCCAACAATTACCAACACCTATATCTCGAAGCGGTTGGTATGTGCTGATTGATACAGAATTGATGGACGTACAATAAACCAAGGTATAACACGGTGAAAATGATGACCAACTATAGGAAGCGTTTAGTACTAGTGCATTTGCAAGGAGAGGCTATGGACGAACGTTTCCACAATCGCACTGCGTAGAGTCTACAGTGAGGAAGGTCTTATATCAATTCAGCGCGGCAGTGAATTCTGCGCTCACGCTTGAACGCTGACGACAATGATGAACCTTGGAGATAAAGGAATGAGCTAAACAAAAGCTTGGGGATTATATAGGTTGTACGTACATTGATCAAAACCTGGAGCTGTGAGGATGGCAGAACCGTCAGAGGACGCCAACCCAAGAAGGACGACAAAAGAGGAGAACCTTAAAACTCCTACAGGCGACTGAGTTAAATAGTGCGACAGAAATACACGGAGCGAAGAGTATACCAGATAACGCTATCCAGAGCAAGATAATCGCCGAACGAGTCGATGAGGTAGAAATATATCGCGTGTGTGTTCAAAGCCACGTGGAGCATATCGAGCATCCTAGAGAAGGAAAAAATCAACGTACACCCCAAGACTATGCACGGTTGCAGACCAGAGCGCGGCGACCTAGTTATTCTCAATTTAACGTTTAAATGGGAGAAGGGCAAGAACGTACGGAATATCTGTAGTACCACGGGTCATGGGGAAACTTCTTGTAGTATATAACAGCTTGGAGAGCCGTTATCCCGAGTAAGCTGCCGATGAGAGCGGTGTCAGCCGAGGTAGTAGCCGGTTTTGCAGAGAACTCACATGGAAGAGAGCATTGCGCCAATGTACACGGCTCCGAGCGTCTTTCCAAGAGACGGAAGATGGTAAGACATGTCGACGCCGCACTGAGGTCGTACGATGTGGGGTCGTCCTTATACGATGGAGCGCAGGACATGGGAAAATAAATATAGGATATTGTGATTGCCCACGGGGTGGTCGACGGAGTGCGGCTTCGATGGGTTCTGATGGATCCACGAGGGTATGTTTGTGAGGTCTGGCTGCCCGGTTTTGAGGAAAAGAAATCGGATAGAGAATAGGCCAATGAAGTGGAGGAGGAAGGGTACGTACCCGTTTGAGGGTTACTGGAAAGAGGGAAGTGTCCTCACCCAGCGGAACCGGAGCTAGAGGGTGGGGCAGACGCGGAGAAATATCGTTTTAATGTTATCCTGCAGCGGGCTGATGATCATGATTATGATAACGCATGTGAGGGGTTGGGGCAAATCCTACGCAAGGGGTGAACGTCATCAAGTCGAATGATTTGCGGTTGATGAGGTACCGCCTATGAGGGAAACAAACGTTATCAGTAGGATCCGAGAACTGGGTGCTGTATCAGGGAGATCAGAAGAAAGAAGTAGGATGAAGGAAATTGACGATTGGGAGATCATCGTCGTACGAGGCCATATGCGGGGGTTGTAATTTTGTCTATGCGAGGACTGAGGGTGTCTTACATTCTGGCGGAGGCAAGCGCGAGCATTGAGGAGGAATCCTTTCCGCACCCAAGGACCAATCTTTGAGGTGATGTGAATACTCGAATCTCGTAGAGCCTCTCTGAGAAGTACGAACGAGTCAGGAGGTCCGCGAATAATACCAGGACTTAGGGCGAGGCCAGACTAGCGTTCACCTCCCAAAAAAGCTTTTTTTGGTTCTCTTGGAATTTCGATTAGTCCAATGGATAGAACAGTCGGATGTAGGAATCTTGGCAGTGGCGGATAGCGAATGACCAGCCTGGCCACGGTCCAGGAGGTATAGCAAAGGGTCAGCCAAGACATGATACAGACGCATGTGCTCCTTGGACTGAACATGACAAGGAAGGAAAAGAGAGCCGGTTAAATGTGGCGGCTACAATAAAGGTTTGGATAACCCCGCTATGTAGTCTTGGGGCCGGGGGAATGAATTGGGAAGATGAGCGTGGAATGCGGGGCGGAGGCTTTGCGATGTGAGTTATGCGAGGAGCGTGGTGGTCTTTGGACGGAGTGAGAGGAAAGAAGCGTCTTTGTGTGTATTTTTCTTCGGATGTTTTGGCTAGCCGCCTAGCGTCTGTTTGAATAAGGGATATCTGAGCAACAAGGATTGTTAGGATGATTGGACATGCCAATGAGAACAGAAGACGTTGTCCCGGCATGAAGGATTGGCGTCGTTGATTGACGACAGTACAAAATAGTGCAGAGGGCAACGGGATGTGTAGAGAGCACCTATCTTCGATGCGGTCACTTGAATACCCGCAATGAGTCCTTCGAAGTGGGGAAGCAAGATTCGGAAGTAATCCGGACCGACTTGCGATCAGGTGATCAGGTTTCGCGTTGACTTGGCGGGCTGTGATGTTTACTGCTGGTACTACTGGCGCTCGATGTCAGAGTCGTAAGCCTGGGTCCTTGACTTTCATGTTCACTTTGATATTTTCAAGTTACGAATCATATTATGTCGGTACGAAATTCTCCTGCAATTCCGCTAGTCATCTTAGCTACTACCTTCAAGAGGGGTATTCGTCTATTTCTTGGCTACACGCTCGATCTCTTACTAAAAATTTTGGCAAATCACATCCAATGTCATTGATTTATCCTCGGTGTGACCAGAGTCGCCCTAATGCTCTGGTTGTCCTTCTGACATCAGTAGCATTAGCAAAACGATCACTGGCATGGTAATACCTTGTCCTATCGGAGTCGTACATACTACCCGGGCTGAGCATTGTTCGATCAAAAAGGGGAGAGCGAATAGGTCAGTTTCGGCATTCTGTAGGCTAGCAGGAATAAAAGCACACTACGGACATCTTATGCTTCGAGAGGGATTCGAACCCTGGGATCTGTAATAGCCACTATACGAAGGAACCGTGGTATTTGGTCTTGTAAACATGTAGAAAACCCGCGAGCAGGGATACAGGCTTTTTATGTTTTCAAATTAAGAAAGAAGTTTAGTCGGTACTGATTTTTTCAGGAATGTTTCGAGTGTTGCTACCAGTGCCATTTCGCTACGGGGCCTTATTTCTTGGATCGGCTCCGGGTCTCTAGGTGACCGATTCTCTACTACATACAACTTTGGAGTAGTCGTTAGTTTTATTCGTACATAGGCTAGCAAAAAGCGGGTATCGAAAGTCTCGATACTTGGAGTGGGTTTGATCTGCAGGAATTGTTACGGCCATTATACGAAGTGCGTGCCCGTCGACCTGGGCATTATCACTTACGGTGCCCCGGCGACTGTACACGTTTTTCTGGAGTTAGTGATTGCGGAAGCCTGAGGGGACGAAGGGTAATGCTGTAGGGGATCACGTTTATGTAGGGAGAGTGGTCGTGAAGATAGTTGCGCGGCTGTACAAGAGCTGTGGAAGTTGGCATGCAGAAAGACAGCGTACTACATCTCGACTCCGAGTCGGATGGAGTAGCTACCGTAGGTCATCGGGAAACCTTGGGTAACGGTGCGGTACACTCGGAGACTGTTGAAACGAGAAGGGTTAAGAGGGCCGAGAGGAAGGGAAGTAGCTGGAAACGGTAGAGAAGGTGAGTGTTCGGAATTGGGTTTCTCTGGGGGGTTGTTGCAAAGGGAAGATGGATGTCAAGAACGTGACAACAGAAGATGACGATGAGTGGCTAGATGACGATGAGAAGATTAACCGAGAGGTGATATCGGTACCAATATATGGCCGTTAGAAAACAGCCGCCGGCTTATGTTTCACCGGTCTCAGCTCGCCGCGGGTGCATTTCGTCCAAATGACCTAGCGTACAGAGACCCAGCAGAAAAACACACAAAAATCCTGTTTCCATGTCGAGTTCCGCATCGACGTCGAGCGGCAGATGTTTATCTCGTACGTAGATGCATACCAAATCGACGTCATCAAGGATGATTAGGAGTTCTAGCCCCCTGAAACGAAAACAAAACCAAATAAAGTGTCCGAGGGTAAATCAATTCCTGTCACGTTGTCTCCTGTTTTCTTTTGCCTCCCCCATCCCTTCCATCCCGCCCACTTGCTGCGCCCGCCTCGCAAGTCACCCGTCGGTCGTTCCTTCATTCACGAATTTTCCGTTTTCTCTCGACTCTTCGTATACGACCCACGCCCCAACTTGAGAGAAAAACAAACAAACGAACGAAACATGCGGTTATCACAAGTCTTGCCTATACCCCTCGTAGTCGCTACCGCTGCCTCTGGTGCGTCTGTCGTCCTGCTCGCCTTGTGGGGATTGCTTTTCTGACGTTTTGATAATAGCGTATTTTGTGGTGACGGCGCCAGCTGAAAACGCACAATGGCGGAACGGCGCTGTGAATGTGATATCCTGGGAGAAGGGCGTGCTGGATGGCGTCGATTCGTTTGATGTAGAGCTGACGAGGCTCAGCGAGGACGGGCTGACGTATATCGCCAGCACTGGTACGTCCCCAGCCCAGTTTTCCCTCCCTCCAACCCTGACCCTCATGTTTCCGCCCCCAGTCCCTGCTGACAAGGCCTCCCCGTCGTCACTAAACGTATACCTCGAAGACATCCCCGCCGCGGACGACTACTTTTTGCTGTTCCTGAACTCGACACACGGGGTGATGTACACGACCTCGCCCCGGTTTAGCGTCCTGAACTCGTCGAGCACGGCTACGTCGACGTCTGGGTCGACTCCGACGCCGGATAGTGCCGCTGCTACTGTCACGGTGAGCGGATCGCCGAATCCGACACAGGGATTCGTGACGACGTTTGCGGCTGTGTCGGGTGCGCTGCCGGCGCTGGTGGAATGGAGAGCTCTCATGGGCATGGGTGCAGCGCTGGTCGCCGGCCTTGGTGGTGCCCTGTGCGTGCTCTTCTAGTCTGCCTTTTTTCTTTTGTTTGGGTCTCTGTTCGATATGTCGTGTTGCAATTGAAGGAAAATGACGGTTGGATGGACCTCTCGCCCCCCCCCCCTCGCTTATTCATGCAAAGCCCCTCGTTATACCTACTTTATATATTTATTTCTCGGGCCCTAATGTACTAGGATTCTCTTACACTCGCATTTCAAACATGAATCGATGATCGCCGCGATTTTCGTGCTGCGCTGTGGGGTTTACACTGCGCATTCACGCTTGCGTCTGTTGCCACCGCCGCATTGACGTACGTGTCTACCGGGGGATTGCATGTGGTTAATCCCGCTGTCTCCGGTACTCGCTGCAATGACTGGACTAGGTGGGTTCTGGCTAATTTTGAATTGCAGAGAAGAGATCACAGACTGGGATATATTTGAAGATGCAAGAAGACATAGCCAGAGAGTTCTGATGGGTATCGGGAGAGAATTTATTAGATTTGAGCTATGACGATGCGGCAGCGTAGCGATTTGGAAAAATCTTCCCGCGACGGTCATGTGAACTGGAATGTGGCCAACTCACCCCTCAGGAAGGGTGGGTACAAAACAGTGTACCCCTGCAGCTTTCAAGTTTGGGCTCTTCAACCAAAATCGGCAAAAATGTAACCTAGCAGCGATGCATTAGCGGGGAATCGAACCCCGAACGCGGCCCATGCTGGTGGGAAGACCACATGTTAACCATTACACCACTAATGCATAAAGTGCTTGTATTTGCCACGTCAATAATAAATACAATCCTATTCGTATGATCTTGATATTTTCTCGCTGAATGTGCCAGTAAGTCGAGGTGTCAACCATCTCATCTTGGCCGCGGGAGATCGATGACGTTAGAACCCTGACGATATCAATATGATTCTATTGCCACAATGAACCGGAAAAACGCCGTCATGGATCCAGATATAGATTATGATTAACGGCGCAAGTCCCAATGATACAACAAGTATAGTACAATCAGATACCATAAATATCCTCGACGCCCAACGCGTCCTCGCAGCCAAACCACTCGAGCCACTCGCTGACATGATACCGGCCCCGCCTGACGGGCCACCTCTCGAGCTCGAAACCGCCGTCTTCGCCTTTCCTCCCGTTCTTTTTCCGATGCACGGTCCAGTATGTCGATGCGACGCGGACGACGCGCACCATGGGGAACCCCTGCTCGACGATCCCGGCGACCTCGCCGGTGCCCATGCCGCTGGTGTCGAGGCCGATGAAGCGCAGACCGGGGGGGACGCCGACGCGGAGATCGCGCATGGCGGCGATGATGCCGTTGAGGGTGAGGCTGACGACGCTGCGGGGGATGAGCCAGGCTGCGAGGCCGGGCGCGAGGTCGCGGGGGTAGGTTATTCCGAGGCCCTTGAGGCCGGTGAGACTAGGGAGGACGCCCCAGACAGAGGCGTCAAAGCCGACGGCCTTTTGGATGGGCTCTGCGGGGACGAGGAGGGAGAGCGTGCGGAAGTCGACACGGCCGCGCAGGAACTCGGCGATGGACGGGAACAGGTCGCGGTCCGTCAGGCGGCGGTTCATCGCCTGGACGGAAAAGGCAAAGTGGCGCAGGAAGGGCAGCTCGCGGTGGGCGGCGCGGAACTGGGACGAGGGCGCGCAGTCGAGCAGGCAGGTGAGGGAGAGCGACTCGAGCTGCCTGCCGTGGTTGAGGATGGTGGCGATGGCCTGGCTGTTGAGCGGGAACTGGCCGAGGAAGTGGATGTGCGTCAGGTTCCGGAGCGACAGCGCGTCCGCCGGGAACACCCACGCCGGGTTCTCCAGCGACAGCGTCCGCAGCGTCGACCGGTGCTGCGCCAGGAACGCATGCGGGTTCTGCGCCCCGCCGTTTGCACTGCCACCACCGTGATAAGCAAAGTTGGCGACATGGTTGAGAGTGAGGGTGCTCAGCTCGAACAGCCCGTCCGGGACATGCAGCGACAGCCCGTTCAGCTTGGGCGAACACGACTGCAGGATCTTCAGCACAGGCAGCACCCCGTCGGCGCTCGACGAGATGTGCACCCGCCGCAGATTGCTCATCTTGGGCAGCGCATTCGACAGGATCCCCGTCTGGAACGAGTTGTGGCTGTTCACCGTTGCGAAGATCCGGAGCGTGCGCACCACGCTCGCGAACGACGGGTCCGTAATCACGCGTGTCAGGATGTCGGCCGTTCGTTGGTCTCTGTCGCGTTCTTCCGCGCTCTCCCCCTCGTCGAATGGCTGGCCCCCCTCCCCGTCGCCAAAGTGGAGGTCGACTTTTCGGAACAGAAGCTGCGACGCGACGCGTGAGAGAGGATGGGGCACCGAGAGCAGTGTTTTGAGATCACGACGGGGGAGAAACAGCGCTATTTCGCGCCAGACTTCATTAGAGATCCGATGCCCCGTGGGAGCGAGAAGCTGGGGTTATATTTGTCATTACTCTGGTTCGTAACTGAGAGGGTACTCACCTTCTCCACGGCGACAGACCGTTGGTGGAGGAGAGCGGTTGCTTCTGGATTATCGGGTTCTGCGAGCAGGGCTGCGTGCAGATCTGCAAACCGTCTGAGTGTTATTCCGGATGGATGAGCATTGCGACAAACCTTCTTGGGCGCCTATAAACGAGCCTGCATCCAACCGCAGACGAGCACGCAGGATCCGAGCCTTGGCGACGATGGATGGCGACAGTGCATGGATCGATAGACACGCCTGGATAGCATTTTCGATAACCACTTTGTGTCTGTGAGCCGTTAGTGAAATCCGTCCACGACCCGTGAGGAAACACGCACTTTGCATACTTGAGACTCGTCATGGCATAAAGCAGCAGATCCGCCTTTTGGTTATCTGAAAGGCAGTATGCGACATCCCGAATGCAAGCATCCAGAATTTTCGGATTGAAAATGTCCATGAACTTTGGAGGCCAGGATGGTAGAGAGAGAATAACCCAAAACCCCACGGCTTATATGCACAGAACAAGGCAAACGGGATGACGAGACGACTGGGAGGGTATACCTCGATGATGATGATGGAAGCAAAACGAAAATGTTCCCAATGCGCCCGTCCCCATCAAAAAGGGGCCTGGACTCGGAGATTAGATTAGATCGCCCGTGCGGATTGGCCCTCGCACGCTTCTAGGCTAGGGACAAGAAGCGAATAGACCGCTCCCCGGCAGGTAATTCTGCGTCGCTCATTCGACGGAGCGAACGAATTGGAGCTGGCGAGATGCGATTCGCTGGTGTAACCTTAATTCCATGGGAGCTCCGAATAGTAGCTTGCGTTGTGCCACAGGATTCTTTTTGACAGGAACTCAAGTGGCATGAGAATAGAAATGAAAACACAGTTCTCATGGTAGTTGCTAAATGATACAGATAATTCTAGTGGTACCCGACGTAGGAAGAATCTGTTTTTAAAGTGTGGGCATCTTGACTGTTTGTCCGCCCATGCGGACTCGTGCGGGTAGGGGCGCGGGCGTGACGATGTCCCATTGGCATTCTGCTTCGCTCTGTGCTCCGCGTTAGCTGGGGCGGACCAAAGGATGGAGGACTTACAGAACTCGGGGACGACTTTGAGCTTGAGCTGAGGTGTTTGAGCCGGATGGAGTGTTTCAGGCTGGAGCGCACGCTCGAGTGCTTGAACCGAGGGGGCGTCATAATCGAGAGCGGATCGGGTTCCTGGCGTGAGTGGGCGGGGGACGGCCTGGCGTTGAGCATCCCCAGGAACGAGCCGACGTATACTGTAAACGGCGGTTGGAACTCTGTTTTCGAATAGGGAGATAAGAAGCGTACGTCTTGTTAATAGAAACTCTAGCGCGATGAATATGAGCGTGTTTGGTAAGAGAACGTACTAAGACCGGTGGTGAGATCAAGCATGGGGAACAAGCGGGGTCTTACAGTGAACAACACGGCCAACGAGCACGCACTCGTGACGAGCCCAGAGCCGAGGGTATACTGCATCACAGCGGAGATGCGCGAATTCAAACTAGATTGATCAGATAGATGTGGTGGAGGGGGGAACTCGTGCTCACTCGGAGTGGGTTTTGCGGAGATAGTAGCACATCGCAAAGGCCTGCACGAAATCGATAAGCGTGGAGGCCGCGAGGGAGGACTCCATCGCCCACGCTTTGGTGGAGAATACGAGCGATGAGAATGTCGGGGCTGTGTATCTGTATCGTCCGTTCGTTCGATGATTAGCGTTGAACTGATGACTGAAAAGGGGAGCGTACATTTCGTATGTCAACGCTGAAACGACAAGTCAGAGGGGGGGGGGGGGCAGTTAACGCGACCAAATCACAACACTAACCTATCCCGATCCCAAAGCCACCCGCGACGCTCAGCGCCGCGAGGTACCGGAGGAACCCGCGGTGGTACCCACTCAGCAGCCAGATGCGGAGTGCGTAAAGGCTTTAAGCGAGAGAACGGCAATCAATGGCGTGTGAGAAGATTAGAAGCGAGGTATACCTCTGCACGAAGAGAATGATGACGACCATTATGGCTACTTGTAGCTAAAATAGTATATGGGAGTTAATTTGGTCCTGGAGGTGGGAGAAAGAGAGAGTTTTTTTACCTTGATGGACCAGACGATCCCCGGGCCCGGTTCGACCAATCCCCGGCCGCGGTTGGAGACGATGTAGAAGTACATCGCGTGGATCGTGAGCGCGAGGTGGAGAGTGTCGAGGATGTAGAGGATGCCGACGGATAGGCGGTGGAGGGTCGTGTCCCGGGGGTATTTGTGGAAGTACACATACGCTTGGAGGGTCGTTATCCCGAAAAGACTAGGTGAAAGGGATATAAGTGATGTGGAAAATCGATTGGGTAAAGACGTACAAGCATGCGGTTGATAGGCCCAAGAAGACGGCTCCGAGGGTGTTGTCGATCGTTTCTGCTACGACGCTGGTGACTGGGGCCATGGTAGGTAGAGGGTATATATAAAAAAGAGAAAGTTGAAAAGCGAAATAAAGAACGAAAGGAAGGAAAGCGAATGAGAGTTGGATAAAACAGTTCAATGAGGATGGGAAAGACTGAGGAGGAGGAATAACTAAAAGTCAGTTGCGGACCGAGGGCCAACATTTAAAGAGAGAAGAACACATGGCTCCGCCGAGCACCTAATTCCCTTTCTTCGTCCTCCTCGGTCTGTACGATGTGGAAATATATATAAATGGGGGAGGAATAATAAAAATACCCTCAGCGAGGAACCGCATCTCTTTGCCGTTTAGGTAAGTTTCATGAAGACAGACTGGGCGGGAGCGAGGAGATGTACTGGGCGCTGAATACAACCTAACCAGCATGATGTACCGCCCATCTCCAGGAAAGTACAACCTGTGATAAACCCACAGGGTCAATAGACGACGTAGAATATGGACATCATGAGACCATTGAACTAGGTGATTGTGGCCGCGGCAAACCCCGGGCGACATAGCGGAAGCGAAACACTGGCAGCAGCCAAAATAGCGAGGCTTGAGCCTAGCCCTCTGCTGAGAGAATGAACTGTCATCCTATAATGCATCAATGAACGTAAGTAAGTAAGACTCGCGGAACAAGGATGTGGAGAGGGGGGGAGAGGCCTCGAGGAAATACGAAGCTGAGGGACTTGGAGCCTGGCTATTGCGAAGCAGCGTACACATATGAGAAGCGCTCTTGCCCCGCGTATGTCTTCCATTCACCTGCGACGTGGGGCACCATGCGGGACGAGACATATCTATCCATCGTGTCCAATCGTGGAAGGCCTTCGAGCGGTTCGTTAGTTGAGCTCTACGTCATCACTGGAAAGGTATTTGCATGGGGTGGATATTACCGTTCGGGCCGATGGAGCGATCCAATCAGAGGTAGCCGCTTCAATTGTACCCCGCACCATAAGTGAGAAATGAATGAGGTTACTCGTGCAAAAGTGAGATCGGTCGGTCGGTGGCGTCGGGCGATACCTCGCAGACCGGGGGGGAGTGGCTCCCATCACATCCTCATCATTACTTTTGATTGATGTACGTATACGGGTTCCGGGCGATGGTTGCTAGCTTCTGTGGAACATATCAAAAGTGAAGAACCGTGAAATCAGGAAAAGCGCAAGCGAAAAAGGGCTTTGCTGACGTGCGCACTGACTGGGGATGATTTCCAGAAGAAAAGAATGAGGGGCTTCATTGGGTGCGACGACTAACACGGAATGATCTAAGACTGCGAAATAATGACGTGAGCGCGGTTCTACGCAGAAAGGTGAGTGGGAGATATACTCACTTTGCGAACAGGGTTGACGTCTAGCACGCTTGAAGCCATGCGTTCACGTTTGACGCAGAAGCGAGTTTGTGATTGATGGGGGCCGACGTCGTTGTTGGCAGTGCGTGACGGCGGAGAGCGGCGAGGGAACCGGGGACTTTTTTGGTCGGGTCTGTGCATAAAGGAAGGGTTTGCTGATCTCATCCTACAACTGAGGATTGACATAAGCGGTAGCAGGGCAGGCAATGGACGAAGCGCCCCGGAACTGGAGCAACACATCTTGTTTCGATCCTTTCTGGATGCGACCGATATGTGGATAACAGAGGCCGTCAATTGTCTAGACTAGACGCACCGCAGATCTACGTGCTTGTTGAGATTAAATAGTACCGAAGTCGCTGTTTTCGCCTTGTCGCTTTCTGCTTCAGAGGAATATATGCGAAAAGCCGTTAGCTCCGGGGTTCCAGATTGAGTGCTTCTCACTTACAAAAGGCTCCCGTGGAAGCAAGGACGTTGTAGTAACAGAAGTAGTTCCGAATAAAACGCGTAATTAGCACAAGGGGATGTGTATTTTCGAGTTGGAAAGTACCAGCGAGATAGCAGGAGGCTAAGAATGGCATGATGAGACCTACGTTTGTCGGTTAATGCAGTAAAATAGGGTTACGAGAAGGAAATGTACCGCAGTCCCAAGATCTCCTTATAAAACTACAAGACCAGGATCGTGAACTACTCGCAAAGGAAACGCCCTGGCCTAGTTCCAGCGCAGATGGTCAACCGTCTGTACTCCGGATAATCAGGAACGTAGAACACGGATCTAAATCTAGGCTGAATACACTTCTATCCAGATAAGGGTTTGAAGTCTGCTGCGCTTGGTTGAACAACCTTGACGCGAATGATTCAGAGATCGACGTACCACGCTTTGAATGACGGGACAAGGCGTGCATCCAGAAAGTCGAGGAAAGGATCTTGGGAGATGACTGAAGAGACAAACAAAATACGTGGAAGGGGTCACGACAATCATCCCAGCGCAAAGTGACTCCCATAGAAGGGGAATTGTCCCCAATATTCACAGCCCTACATGTTGAGGTACAAACCAAGGCGTGCGCATATCAAAGAATCGTTGCATAAGTTCGCCTCTTGTCAAGTTAGAAGACAAACGGTTATCGCTTACAGAACCCCCGATATGATATTGTGACGATCAGAAGGTGTGTCGGGATGCTCCTCGTCTGTTGATAAGGAAAGGTTTACCCATGACTTAGTGGGAGAGCGTCCACTAGAGACAGACACGCACAATTACAGGGTTTTCATGATGGAAAGAAGATGAACGGGGCGCTATCAGACTTAGAGCAACCACATCTTTGTTCCATCTCTAAACGCTAGATAGCTGGGACCGTCCTTGCTCCAGACAAATGGAGACGATGCTCAATGGTACCGAGCGTTGAAGTGCCTTGGCATTATTTTTGCCCTGTTGCTCTCTGCTCTAAACAAAAAGGTGCTTGGATAAAGACCGCGGCCGGGGTTGCAAATTTAGCGATTTTCTCACTGACATGATTGCGTGGGTTTTCCGGAATAGAGAATGAAACGATGGGCGAAATTTTGGATTCGCGGGAGGCTGTGAGGCGAGCTTATGCTATAGCAGGCGAAACCTTCATGTGGGACCTTGAGCTCACAGCATAACTTGGAAGGTGAAACGTACCCACGGGACTATAAACACACTGGACGACGGTTTTAAACACCCCGCAAGAAGGTAGAAATGGACAAGGCGTCCAACTCTTTGACGTGTCCTACACATGGTCGGTCAGCGGATTTGATAGATATACTTAAGCGAGCGATGCACGACAACCTAGTAAACGACGAGTCACGGGCCTCTCAGGCTCACTCTCCGAAAAGACCTGAGGATCGGCGCTCAGATTGACAAATGAGATGTATTTCGGACATTTCAAGGCGGGTAGCTATCTGTCTGCAGGAAGATAAGGATCCTGGGATAGAGGGATACAACACATTATAGCTTGGGAAAAGTGCCTTCAGTTAAAAATAGACAAGTGGTGAACGCTGCAAGAGAAAGAAGATGCCTGGGCGTGTCAGTAAAAAAAGAAGGTTGCCGACATAATAAGAAGAGCCGAGCCTCACTTCTCTGACGAAACAGAAAGGAAATATGAGTTCGACCGGGCGAAAAAGATAGAAGGTGGAGCTGAAGCCCGCCCGGCTGAGGATTCGGCTTGTCCCTCCACAAAAGCATGGTAGTCTATTATGCTGTTTGTCGGAGAAAAAACTGTTGTCGAGAGTACAACTAACGTTTAAGACACATCTCGGAAGTTTTGTGGAAGATTTCTATGCCGCTTGACTATTAGTGATGCCGATGTACCAGCGAGGTAAGAATAGCATGGCCAGAACCTGTCAAGATGAGGGTTTTAAGTTTCCTGCGCTTAGCTGATCAACATTAGCAACACAGATGATCAAGAGATTGACTTACGACGCCTGGAATGACAAACATCCAGAGATTGTGGATGAGCACAAGGAGATGACTCGGGAGACGCAAGGAAATGCGTGAAGGGATCATCAACGTCATCTTCATCCATCCAGGTGCGAATGCAAAGAGAGCCATCGCTATCATCGATAGCCCGCATGCAGAGATACAAGCTATGGGCACTCATGAGTACGTACTAGCTACAAGGCTGCTGTGTAGTCTGGCCTCTTGTCTGATCAGAACACAAATGGTAACGACTACATCTGATACGAGATGGAGACGCAAGGAAGGGTTGACTATTCCTTTGTGTGTGAGAACATCAGCCGGTAATATACATACGTAGGAGCAGGATTAGCACACTAGATGAACGAAGCGCCCCTGACCCGGAGCGATACGGATTCATGCTCTCCTTTCTAGACATTGGATAACTGAGGCCGTCATTCCTCTAGACACATGGAGCTTCTTGGACGACGAAGCTAAGTGACACGGAGTTTCAAAGGCCTCGTTTTTTCCTTGTTTCTACCATGCTCCTAAAAAAAAGTGTCGTGAGATAAAGGCACAGTCCCGGGATTTTAGGTTTGGCGGTTCTCTCACTGATATGGTCGTATGGTCGCACCGGAATAGAGAATGAAACGATGGGCGAGAAGTTGTATTAGTAGGCATAAGAGAATAAGAAGCGAGGTCGCAGGAGACTGCGACCCAACACATCTAATACGGCAGGCGAGACGTCTATATGGGACCTTAAGCTGATAACCAATCGAAGTAGTGGAATGTACCCACAACGCTATAAACACCCACGAAGGGGTAAACCGTCCACAAGAGGATAGCCAGACTGGGGAACGAATGAGGCGGACGCTTTATGAGGCTCTTGCACGGTTCCTACACCTTGGTCAATCAGCAGATATGGTACGGATCCTCAAGAGAGCGACGGACAACAGCCCTCAACGACAAGATACTATCTTTCATCGGGCAGCAGTCCTTAGGATAAGCGCTAGGATTAGCAAACGAAAGGCACTCCGGACATGTCCATTCCGATTCCCATAAAAGAGGAATATCGTTGCCTTGATAGGTCCACATCTGAGACACGGAGTAGGGCATTCTACGAGTACTGTACCTCAAAGGCCAGAAGAGCCGATTATGCAGCGATCCCTGTGGATTTTGTGATAGCCTCTTGTATAATCCACGAACAGAGCTCCTGACCGAAAAGAGCGTCAGTGCAAGCCTAGGACAGCCTTGCTCTCGAGGTTCGTAACTTGTTCGAGGAATCAGTACGGCGAGTGTACAGAGCTGAACATCCTTGTCAATGAATATCACAGAAGGTGGGCGTTACCCTAGAGCAAGATCTAATGCATCTTGATGATTGCATGTGTTCTAGTCAGCGGACCGTCACAGCTAGGTTACGGTGTCGTCTTCCTAACGAAGTCTACCTAACGATCACGCGACGTATGCGTTTGCGTTCGGAGGACAAGCACCGACAGTCGAAATGAGCAGCTGGGAATGGCCCGTGACAGCATTGGGCCTTAGTCCACTACTAGGGCACTTCCATATCTAGCATCCACACGAAGTAAGACGGCGCATATCTCAAAGCGGCAACAGAGAAGAGAAACTGGCATCCTTCGGACTGGTATAGCACCCGGTACGAATGGAAAGCTTGACTTGGTTGGCGCAGATGCAAAACAGCATTTTATTCGAAGGTCGTAGCTGTCTACCTGCGGGAGGGATTCCCCGTTAGTGAAGAGGACCGATGCATAAAGGAATAAGGCATACTGGAGCTGCAGGAGAAGGGCTACCTAAACAATAGACACGAGTGAGTTGCAGAGAACGCTGCGAAAGCACAGCAGAGGTTGGCATCGCCTGGGCGGGCACGTCAGCCAACACCCTAAACCAAGAAGGTTGCTTTGCATAACGAGCAGCCGAATCTCCGTTTTCCTGGCCACACCGAAAAGAAATGCGAGCTCTAGCCCTGTCCGTCAATACGGATCGCACTTGTGGAGGTTATAAATGGTGGATGAAGTAGTGCATTTCCATAAAGAAGGAGCACTGGTAACGTTTAGTTCGTCTCTTGTCCTACATGTGATCCGTGTTCAAAACTGACCGTGAACAAGTGTTAGTCCAAGCTTCTCGCAGCTAATAGAGGCGTGCTCACAGGGCTCGTAATATCAAACGGATCGTTGACCTTTATCCTAAGTCAGGAGGGTGATCTAATGCGAGATGGAGACCCTGACGATCCTTCGGGCTGGCATCCTGTTTTAGCAAGCAGGTACACGGATCCGGGAGAAATAGTCTCATCGATTTTGGCGTCATCTTTCTGAAAGAAGTCGGCGCCCACGGTGGCGAATATAGATGAGCAAACACGTCCACCTAAGCCGCTCGTTGATGGAAAACTTTACTCTGAATGCGAAGTAGAGAGTAATTATCAGTTCAAAGAAGGTAGTTATCTGTGGAATACAGTCAGCGACGAGAACCCTGGGAGAGCGGGATATAACACGCTATAACTTAGGAGAAGCAATACACGGGTGAACGCTGCAAAAGAACGGAACATGACTGGGCGGGGGCGTCAGTCAAGTGGCGAAACAAATAGAGGCTGTTCACGTGGTAAAGGGAGCTCAAACTCCGTTTTCTGAGGATTTGACCTGCAGGAAGAAACTTGCCGTGGAGGGTAAACACTCAGAGAGAATGACCTAAGTTACCCCCGAAAGCGTGTCTCTCCGGAAGAGTTTGGCATCCGCGAGCTTGATAGAGTGCGGTGTTGGCCGAACGCGACGCAGCTGGTTGGAATGGAGAGGGGCTCGGACGTGTGGCTCGGTGGAAGGGAGGTGGAGTGTAGCCATCAAAACGCACCGAAACGAAAGCCTGAAAGGGCCGTGGCCAGACGAGCACGATCTCGTTTATTGACCAAGGCGGCATGGTCTCTCTGCGGGCTGCAGAGGATCTGTGTTTGTGGATGACGGTTATTGTAACCGTCGATCGATCTTCAGTAAGGATACGTGGCTGCGACGGTACCTTCCTTCGCTCCGGTCGACTGTGACTCCCCATGCAGAGGTTCATATTACAAGAGGTCAGCGTATATAAAAATTAGAGCAGAGGATACCCGTGGAAAGCGAGACGTTCAGAACTTTGATGGGAGGAGACGTCGAGATCTGAGTATCGGTGTGTTGCGAGAAAAGCTTGAGCATTGGATTTTTGTGTCGATCGAACGAGACACGCCTTGTGTGAGCTGCAAGGATCGCATGGCGGGAAAGAACGCGTTTGCTGCGAAAGACATGTTGGATTCTTAATGGGAGGGTATTGTGGGGAAACGCGAAATTTTATTCTGAGCTCAAAGTCACAGAGAAATGCTAACTGTATATCTGTGTGTTGCTAGTTAAAAGATTGGTCCTACTGATGAGAGCATGAGGACGTACCAACGATCCATTCTCTGGCGTACTGAGGGCCTCGAATGACTCTAACGAAGCTTGGCGAAGAGCTTGGGCGCGGCGCATTCCTAACAGGTACAATGAGACGGTAGGACTGGAAGTAGAAGGAGGACGTACATCGACGCAGTGCATCATACTAGGAGGACAGTTAACATCACGTTTAGGCGGGGAGAACAGGCACGTACTGGACTGTAGGTAGGCGGGCGCACGCGTTGGTCAGCATAAACTAACCCAGCAGCAAATGGATACTTACACCTATTAGAGAGGTCAGTAGAGAACAGGAGAGAAGAAGGAAGAGACGCACAGTTCTTCAACACACTCCTCGCCCTTGAATCCGTCGCCATTCGAGACCTTTTCCTGGCAATGCTCAAAGTGCTTTAGCCAGCGCAGCGCACTTGGATGATTCCTTGCATTCGTCGCGGATGACAGGGTGGATCTGCGGACTGGGCGTTAACAACACGTCCACCTAGGAAATAAGGGCTCCTCACGTCTTCGGGCTCTTCCTCCTCTTCCTCTTCTTCTTGCTGGGCCTCCTCGGCCGGGGTCGAGGTCTCTTCGGGTTTGTCCTCAGAGTCGCAGTGGACGGTGGGCAGGAAGGAGGAAAAGAAGGACGAGATGCTCATCGTTGATGTCGTGGTCGGGAAGAAGAAATCGGGATCGGGGGATGCCGTGGGAACGGAAACTTCTGTTGCTGAGTCAGCGTTACACGGGCCAATAGCACCCGGTTGATATCTACCGGTGCTCGTTGCTCTAATTAACGCTACTTAGCCCGCATAAATTACAGGGGTTTGTACTTTCTGACCGCGGCATCGACGTCAACCTCTGCATAGCCGTCCATGTCCGTGCCCAAGGCGGACTCGCTCATTACTCAGCAAGCAAGCCACAGCAGCATCGACTACCCCTCCGCGCTCGTTACACGACACCCGTATCAAGGTGACGTTTGATTCCCCGTGCACAATGAATTGGCTTAGGATAAAAAGTGTTCGTGGGAGAGATCATTTCTGGGATATTTGAAGCTGAAGGCGCAGACAATTCGGAGTCGCCGTTGGAGGGAGGGAGGATCGTGTTGACCCGGCGATGACATGACTCTGAATCAACATCGTAGGTGTTGCGTCTCTCAAGGGTTTCGGTACCGTCACAGCTATGTTGGATGCGCTGAAGTGGTCGGACTCCCGTTGTAGTGGAAAATAATGGATGTTTGGATGCCGGGGCAAGCAAACGAAGCATGCGAGGACGTTAAAAAGGCCCCAGTCATGTATCTTGGTGATATTGCGGTAATACATACCGGAGCCGAGGTACCAGGAGTAGATCAATGTCCCCGCTGTTTTGAGAGGGGGGCGGGGGTCACGAGTGGCGTCCTGCTCATCGTCGGAGAATGGCTAGGCTCGTGGGCATGCGGGATGGTGGAATGTCCGTATGTTGCTCCTTGATTACTGGCGATGAGCCTGTAACTTTCAGATAGCAATTAATCAGCGACAGTAACAAACGAGACATAAATTACACACAGTGGTACCCAAAGCGAGCAAACAGCGAGCGTGAAGACGACAAAAATGGTCCCTGGAATGTCTTTTAGAATGCGCGTTGTAGTATATACCGCAGAAAAGGTAGGTAGTGGGATTGGAGCTAACTCGTCGTCGAGTTTGAAGTGGGAAGGGGTGCGCCGCGAGGGAGTCACACCCTTTGGGCCATACAAAGCTTCTCTCATCGAGAACAGGCCTTTTAATAGCCAACGCCAAAAACTTGGCTACGGCAATAAAAAAAGTCGTCGTCGTCGGTGGAGAGTCAAGATGGCGTTGCTGTTGCAGTCGTCACCAGGGCATTTGAAGCCGAAAAAGAAGACGTGGACGTGGTCGCCGGCAGAACTATGGCAACGATAGAATAGAAATGTTCTAACCGCAACAGTTGCCCCTCCTGAGTGTGCTGAAGCGTCGCCGATGCATTCAACGGCATGCAGATATCGGTTGTCTTCGTGGTGCGTAACTGAGAGAGTACAGGGGAACCCTACACACTAGCGAGCGAATGACAAGCGTTAGGACTGCAAGAACGGTGCCTCACACGTCTTCGTGTGTTTAAACTGTACTAAGGACCGCAACCAAAGTGGTAGACACGGAGGACAAAAGTCGCTGTGGATTTGGAGGTCTGGGAAAGTTCCTGGAGATATTTGCCGGCTTCGAGGGGCAACGGCACGCCTTGCGGAGATCGAGGAGTACCTACGAGGTTGTTAAGAGGCGGTTGGTCGGCTGCGAATGACATTGTAATGATCTTATACAAATTCATTGGCAGTAGAAAGAAATGAACGTGTTTTCGCACACCTCTTAAATGGCTCAGATATGTAGCCTTCACAGTATTTGGTGCCATCGGACGTCTCGATCTGACGGCAGACGGCTCTGCTGTTGAGGACGAGAATACCACTTGGGAGTCGGAGAATCGCCTTTGTGAAATTATTACTATATTCCTTTCAGCACGGGATGCATGTCGCAAGAGTCGTCCCGTAATCACAGGGAACGGCGAGCCTTGTGGTAACTGAGAGGTGTCAGAGATGTCCAGAGGACGTTACTTCAGTGTTATAAATCATCTGGTAAAAATCTTACAAAGATTCGTTACCTGGTAAAATGATAATCAGAAAAATTACGCACCTTTATGCCAGGTTCAACTCCCACACTGATTATGGCATCCAGCCACTCCAAGGCAGATGCAAAATATATGCAAGAACCATCTCGAGTATTCACGGGATTCCCGCTAGCTCGTGGCCGCGGACTCAGAGCGAAACGGTGCGAGGAAGAGACATAGCGGACCCCAATTTCGAGATTGATAGCCGGGGAGCACGTGTCGAAAAACTCTTGACCAAAATGGCAGGTCCGGCATATTGGCAACTTCGCACTGACCATGACCCTCGGTCCCGTCGTCTCGCTCTTAGACGGCGTGGCGAGCTTGCAGGACGTTAAAGGGATGCAGGTTGGTCACCTGTTAGAGTCTAGTAGTACCTGTGAAGCAGCAGGGCTGCACAATCGACGTGGGGGTCGATTTTGGTTCCAAAGTGCGTCAATTCTCTGTTTTTTTATTGCTGGAGCTAACCAGTTTCCATTCGATTTTTAGGTGCTTATCTCTGGTGAGCCAGGAACATGATATCGACTCCGTCGATGCTACCTAGAGCCGCACGGCCACTCGTTCCCTTCCCAATTCAGCACGACTCCCGCACCACCCACCCACGGCCAAAATCAACGGTGATTTTTTTAACTTGACTTCGAGGACCTCGGCTGCGGTTGATACTGCAGCAGGAGCATCAGAAGACATGTCCAGGACCATTTCTGGGGTCCCCGTGGCTCTCGTTTTCTCGCTGTCGCCGCCGTTTCTGTGAGCTTCCGTTGCAGGCACCACAATGACTACAGACTTCTGTAGCCCGTCCGGCACACCGGACACGATGGAAATACCATCCAGAGGCACGACTACTGCAGTTGATAATCTCGCCGTCGCGGTCGTGCCGACTGCGCAATCGATGTGGGCATCAGTTTTGGCGCCAAGGTGCGTGTCCTCTAATTCTTATTGCCGTAGCTAACGAATTTTCATAGGATCATTATCGGCTCATTTCTGGTGACTTAGGAGCAGACCATGGACTTCGTCGACGCTCCCTAGAGCCCGCACGGCCACCCGTTCCCTTCCGAACGCAGGACAACTCTCGCTGCCCTACCCAAGGTCACAAGCGACGGCGAATTCTTCTTGGCCACATTCGAAGACGTTGGCTGCGGTTATTACTGCAGCACGACCAGCAGGAGAGATGGCGAGGGCCATTGTTGAGGTCACCGTGTTCCTCCTTCGCTTGCCGTAGCCGCTGTTTCCGTCAACTTCCCAAGTTCCACCCCACCGCAACGACTACCGACTTCAGTAGCGCGTCCCCACGGCTGTGACGATCGAAAAAGCATCCACAGGCACCACGGATGGTGTGTTGACCGTCGACATCCCCGTGGTCATCACCTTGCTGCCACCGCCCCGTTCCAATACCCATCGTCCTTCTCTCGAACAGCGATGACGAGTTTTCAAGGGCTTCAAGTGCCTCGGCATTGAAGTCTCCCACACGAATACTACGCGCATCCACGAAATTCATGGTCGGGATCATCGCTGCCGCCGTTGTCTTGATGCCGCCACCGACTTTGTACAAGATAACCCCACTCCTGACATATCACGGCGACTACACTCATTTCCCGCCATTGCGCAAACTGGCCACAACGGGAACAGTCGTAGGACCATCAACGGCAGCTATAGAGGCTGCTGTAGCTTTCCTTTAACTATTTACATGGCCAGCGTCGTCGTCTCAACACGCTGCGCCCGCCCATCTGCTTCCCAAGTCAATGCCCACTTTTTCTACAGTCCCCACACCTCCTCAATGATCTCTTCTGCATGATTCCGACATAGAGTGAGTGTGTGAGCCATTCAAATGTCCCTCGCTACCCTCGTCGTCTCACGCCGGTAACGTTGAAAACTCACTCTGTTGCTTTCAACATGGAGTAAAACTTTTTTCCGCTTCGTTTAACATAGCTAACAGTGAAAGTAGCAGCAATACTACGAAACCTGTTATAATCCTTTACATTAACCGTTAAAGTCAGTTTGAGTTCGCTGCCCATCGTGGAAGTATCTACTGGCCGGCTCGTTTCGATTTATACAGGAAAATTGCTCGTCAACATGTGAACTGTCGACTCCCGCTTTCACCGCTCCAGCCGGGGCATTTTTCGTTGATGCCAGTGCGTGCCGGTGTGGGTTGTTTCGCAAAGGGGTGCAGAGCCATCGTGGAAGCTTCTGTGTGCAGTACAGAGCTGATTTCGGTGTCCATCTGTAGCCCTTGAAAAGGCGAACAAATGGGCACCGACTCCGAGCAATGCTAGTACCCAGGGCGCTCCACGATGCCAAAATACAGCAGAAATGGGGATGGAGGACGGTCATCTGTGATCGAGAGCCGTCCGTTTTGGGTAAATGTCTCACCTGGTGATTTCATGTGTTACTACCATCCACATGATGCGGTTGATGAGCCCCCACACATGCGCGGTCCCCGAGCCGTGTAGCAAGAACAGTGCAGCCGTCACTGTAACACCGCGCGCAGATGGCCTCAAACGCGTCACTGCAAAGAGCGCGTTTGAACATCACGTGATACTCGGCATCAACCCGCACCGGTAACGTCCGTGCCTAAATTGGCTAGACTGATTTTTGCTCCTTGGCTCTGACCACGCCCCTCGCGAGCGTCGTTTCGTTTAGAGACGGCGCCGTGAGCTTGCTGGACCTCGGGGGGACATCAGTTGGTCACTGACTGGTGTTGGGCAGTGTCTGTAAGGCGGCAGGACTGCATAATCGACGTGGGAGTCGATTTTGGTGACGAGGTGCGCGACTGCTCTCTTTTTTTCTGCTGCAGCCAACGAGTCTTCTTCAGATCGTTACAGGGCTATAACAAGGGATCCTGGATGATTCCATGGACGACGTTGACGATCCCCTGCGCACGCTAGGCTCCCCATTCCTCTGCAAAGACGACAGCACTCCTGCGGCACCAACAGCTACCTCCAACCGACGGCGACAATTCTGTACTACCCCCAGACCCCGGACTGCGGTTTCTACTGCAGGGGGACGACTATGAGACACGGCGAGGACCATTTTTGCGGTCCTCGTGTGCATCGTTTCCTCGCCGGCGCCGCTATTTTATTCGACTTGGCCCATTTCGCCCCCGACGACGACTACAGCATCGTTCAGGCTCTCCATAACGGCGGCGGCGGCGTCGACACATCTCAATTGGACAACCGTCTTGTCGTATCCCATTGCAGTCCGCCGTCTGCCTCTCAAATCCAGGCGACATCTGCTCTGCAACGGCGCCTTGGACTGTTGTCTCCCATCAAGGAGTCTTTGAATTCATCACCAGCTTTCGATATCACCGGGCATGTGAACCAGCTTCTTTGCATCGACCACGGTGACTATGTGGGTATTCGAGGACTTCAAGTGCGAGGCGTATTGATTGGGCGGTACGCAGATTCGTTATAAACTCGTTATTGAGAGGGCTAACCACAGATTAGGGTTCGAAACCACAGCTCAACAAAGTGAGGAGAGGTCCGAGGAGGTTGGAGAAGGAGGAACGGCGGTACAGGGAGGAGGACGAGTCAGGAGGGAGAGTCACCAGCAAGCCAGCACGTCTGAGTGGGCGGTCCTGCACCGCGGCGTGGTGGGTGTGCTTCAAGAGAGCACGTGAGCAGGTGAGCACGTATGCGGTTGACGAGCCCCCACACATGCGCGGTCCCACCCCGCGCCGTGTAGCGACAACAGTGCAGCCAGTCACTGTAACAGTGCAGCAGCCATGTAGCACTTATGCAGAATGGCCAATGCAACTGTAGTGTGGGCACATCACTTTCGAGGAGAGGCCCCACCATGCCGCGGCGTGGGACCGCGCACAGATGGGCTCAAACGCGTCTCTGCAAATGAGCGCGTTTGAACGTCACGTGACTCTCGGCATCGACCGGCACCGGCGACGTCCGTGCCTAAATTGGCAGGACTCTCATTTTTGTTACTTGGCTCTGACCAAGCCCCTCGCGAGCGTCGTTTCGCTTAGAGACGGCGCCGTGAGCTTGCGGGACCTCGGGGGGACATCAGTTCGGTCACTGACTGGTGTTGGGCAGTGTCTGTGAAGGGGCAGGACTGCATAATCGACGTGGGAGTCGATTTTGGTGACGAGGTGCGCGACTTCAGTCTTTTTTTTGCTGCAGCTAACGAGTTTCCCTCAGTTCCTTCCAGGGTCGTAACCAGCAACGCAGGATGAACCTATGGACGACGTCGACGACTCCCGACCCACCCCAGGCGCGTTCCTCTGGCACTGACTACCGTACTTCCAGCCAACGGCGACACCTCTCTACTACTCCCAGACCCCGGACTGCGGTGTCTACTGCAGCGGGAGTACTGGAATACACGATGAGGACCATATTTACACGTCTCCATGTGCGTCGTTTCCTCGCCGGCGCCGTCATTTTGTTCGACTTAGGCAATTTAGCCCACGACGACGACTACAGATTCGTTCAGGCTCTCCAGTACGGCGGCGGCAGCGTCGACACATCTGAACTGAAACACGGTCTTCTTGTATAGCATCGCAGTCCGCCATCTGCTCTGCAACGGACCCTTCGACGGTTGTCCCCCATCGAGGACTCTTTGACATCCACGCAAGCCGTCAGCATTCCCGGGCATGTGAACTAGCTTCCTTCCTTGCATCGATCACGATGACTATGTGCGTATTCGAGGGCTTCGAGGCGTACGGCCACGAACATACGACGACGATTTCGTGGGGGTAGTTACAGGTTCGGTACGAGAATCAAAATCTATTTTTACTGCGTAATTCCCTTGAGATTCGCGGTGTAGGACCGCACGCCGTGTGGACGACAGTCCATTTTAGGCATATACTACTAAGTTCAACACGAGAGTGCACACACCAGGACAATACGAGAGTCTGCCGGCGGTCCTGCACCGCGGCAGGGTGGGCACGGTGTATCCGAACTTGTGAGCACCTACTGGGATGACGAGCCCCACACGTACGCGGTCCCACACCGCACAGTGTAGCGAGAACCCGGCCACGGTCGCGGCACTGTAGCAGGCAAGTAGGCCGTCCATACATGTCTGCACCGTGGCTGTCTTGTACACACGTGTGGGCACATCTCTTACTAGCAGAATGCCCCACCATGCCGCGGTGTGGGACCGCGTGCAGACCACCCTCCAACGCGTCTCTACACAGAGCGCGTTTGAATGTCACAGGATCCCCGGCATCGACTAGCAATGGCAGCCACGCGGCAAAATCCGTGCCCAAATCGGCAGGTCGGTGTTTTTGTGACTTCGCACTGACCATGACCCTCACTCGCATCGTCTTGCTCTCAGACGGCGTGGCGAGCTTGGAGGACCTCAGGGGGGTACAGGTTGGTCACCTGGTAGTGTCTGGCAGTGCATGTGAGGTGGCATGACTGCGCAATCGACGTAGGAGTCGATTTTGGTACCACAGTGCGTCATTTCCTTGTTTTTTATTGCTTTAGCTAAAGAATTTTCGTAGGATCTTTACGAGCTCATTTCTCGTGAACCAGAAACATTCTTTGGACCTCGTCGACGCTTCCTCAACCCGCACGGCGACCTATTCCCTTCGGAATCCAGCACGATTCTCGCTACACACACCCTCAGTCAAAATCAATGTCAAATTTTCTTGCTGCACTTCGAGGACCTTAACTGCGGTTACTACTGCAACAGGACTACCACCAGACACTGGCGAGGGCCATTGCTTGGGTTGCCGTCTTCGTTCTTTGCTCGCCGTCGCCATCGTTTCCGTCAATAACCCAGGTTGCACCCACAACAACGACTACTGACTTCGGTAGCGCGTCGGGAACGGCGGTGATGATCTCAACATCATATATAGGTACCATGGCTGCTTTGTGCATCGTCGATAAGCCTGCCCATCCGTGTCGTGCCACCACCATGTCATCCAACACGCATCGCCCTTGCTACCCACTGACACCTACCAATGCTCCCTTCCAGACACTGCCTACGTGTTCGAAGGCTTCAACAGGTACATTGGCGGTGTAGGACCGCGCCCCGGGTGCACAACATCTCACGTCTAGGAATACAAAGCATGTTCAGCACGAGACCGGATCAGTCGGCGGTGCTGGACCACGGCTTGGGTGGGAGGCTAGTGAGAAAGGATGGAGGGCTCAGCACGAGATGACGAAAACGAGTGAATGAACATGAGGAAGAGACGGGAGTCGGTGTACGGTCCAGGACCGCGACGTGGATGGGGGTTTTCCAGTATGAGGTTATTATAACTGGCAAGGTCGTAAACAGTCCTCCCGCACAGCATGGGTGATCATTACCTGTAGTGACTGACAATACAACGAGCAAATGAGCAGAGCACGTCTACGGGCGGGCCTGGACCGCAGTGTGGATGGGTGTTTTCCAGTGCAACGGGAGGCGAGGGCGAGGGCTGAAAAAGGTGTGAGAGCAAGGAAACGCAGACCGGATGTCCATACGTGGGCCAGGACGGCAATGCGGGCGGTACATTTCAGTCCCGGGAGTCGCGAGACAGACAGCCCGTACACGATCCTGTACCTCGACCCGGAATGGGTGGGCAACGAACTCTAGTCGTGTTCAACAACACCTTGGGGTCTCTCTGGTTTTTTTTCATTTCATCTGCCACGCGCGGATGATCCCCGCTGTGCACCACACTGTCTTTCCTCATGCTCTCAATAAACTCTCCTGAGCAGGCTAGACCCTGGTCAATATATCGACGTTCCCAGAACTTCAAACAGGCTTTCTAAACGGATTGTCGATGGTCTGTCTCGTACTTCCGATCCCTCAGCTAGGAACCTCTATAGACCGCTCGCATCTTGAACGAGTACCTCATTTCTCAGGACATGCCGATGTCTCGTTGGTGCTGCCTCCCACGATCCTGGTATCCCCCACACGCTGCGCACCGAATATTGTGCAGCACCCTCACGCCTGGATTATGTCCCCTTCAGCCCTCCTTCGGCACCTATTCTCGGTCTATTCTGGATCCCATCACATGAACAGTCGTCCTTTTCTTCGTTTTCGTTACTTTTAATAAGCCTTCAGAATCGTGTTCATCGAATCTGTCGATATGCATGCGCACGGCGAGTCTTCAACTCGTTATGACAGCGGTGCGTTCAGGGCAGCTGTATGCTATGCCGTGTTTGATCCATCAATCTAGAAAAAAGTCGTGAGCATGGAAGCCATCAGTAGATCTCTATCATACACCGACTTGGCCATTTCCTCGATGCTATCAAATCTGATATGGAGCCCGTCGCGTATTTCAATCCACATGAACTGACACCGAATCCATTCCTTAGGTCCTCTTTTCTGATTTCCCATTCTCCCCCCAACTGCTCATCAAAGGTGGTGTTTTCCTCAACGGCCGCAGGATTTCATACGCCCCACGCATATCAATCCATCACCAAAAACCACATTTTTAGTCAGTAAGTATTGCCTCGCTCTCTAAATGATCCCGGGATGACAGTTCATTTAGATATTTACGCGTCACTGATGAAAGTGCTGGCGGTACTGCAACCCAGATACCCAATTGTCACAAAATAGGGATACTCGGAGTATAAACGTGTTATCATTGTTCATTTTAATCTAGGGGCTTTGATAACGTTAGTGCATCGTATCCATATGCCAGTCGACAATATCCTCTTGACGATCTATTACCCCGGGGAATTTCCAACCATTTGCGACACATGTAAAAGTCCAAAGAGACTAGGTTGCATAAATTGTATTTGTCCTGGAGACGCAGCATGCAGTGGTAATCATCTCGCAGCTATGATATTTATTGAAAACATCCGGTCTGATGGATCGTCGTTCCAAAGCGACGATGAGCCTTCGAGAGGATTTCTCCACACTAGATTCTTATTGATTGGGCGGTACGCAGATTCGTTATAAAGTCGTTATTGAGAGGCTAAACCACAGATTAGGGTTTGAAAGAGCAGCGAAAGTGATTGAGGAGAGGTCAGAGGAGGTCGAAGAAGGTGGGATGGCGGTACAGCAAGCAAGCAAGCAAGCAGGAGGAGTAGGTAGCATGCCCATAGATTTGGGTGTGCGGTCCTGCACCGCGGCATGGAGGGGGGTGTGTCGAGGTTGGATATGAGTGCACAGGTGAGCGTCGAATGGTGAGCCCCCCCCCCACACACGCGCGGTACTGCACCGCGGAGTGGGTGGGGGGGTTACAAACAGTAATTATTTTTTGTACCGCTCAGTTTTGCTGAAATAAAAATTTGCAACATACACATGTATTCAGGAGGTGAATTCGAAGACATTCACCGTTTCAATTTTGCATGAGTGAGGCAGCGGAATGTGTAGGGACGTGCATGGGTGAGAAGCAGGCCCACCCATGCGCGGTGTGGGACCGCGCAGCAATGGGAGGGTCGTCAGATGCATCTACAGACATGTACGCGTCTGTAAATGCATCTGACGACGTCTCCGAGTATCAATTGCAGTCTCTCACGCATGCGCAGGCATCGTTTGAGCATGCGCGGCATCCCAGGGCATCCCGGATCGTGCCGGACCGGCCAGTCGGCATCCACATGGATGCCATGCAACCGGATCTCGGTCCGGATCGTGCCCTGCCGGCCCCGGCATGTACATGCCGAGCGATGGGCGCTTAACGCCCTTGCTCCTGATCGTCATCGTCCCTCCCGCCCCCCCCCCCGCCCTCTTGCTCATTCCCTCCCTTCCTCCCGCCCTCCCGACCGTCAAAAAACATGGAAATTACTCTGAAAATCAACACAGTCTTGGCTAGATACCGGACTTCCACGCAACAGGCCGATATTTCAGAGAGTTTGCAGAGGTGCTTGGAAGCACATCAGGACGCGATCCGGGGGGATCTGGGGGGCGGGTTCCCGACGACTTGGGCATTTTTGTGAGTAATAATATTATTCTTCATTCCGGATCGTAATCGGCTTCGATCCAAGGGAACCGGCACATGATTTTGATCGGCACTGCACAATCAGGGGTATCGATCAAAACGGCAACCTCATATACGCCATCCACTGCCTCGGCGGAGATCACGGGGCCTGCCAGCTGTTCCCTGACAACGGGACTCGCTCCGCCGCCCACCTCAACCTCTCGAACCTCGATACGTTCGAGATCTAAACCGTTCGTCTCCTTTCATTCTTGTCCTCATATTTCCTCACAGCACTTCAGCACATCATTCATTTCTTGGAAGACCAATTACGCTCATTTCTTGACATCTTACGACACCTCGCTCATTTGTAGATATATTCCCTACTTCACGCTGTAGCATAGTTTTTACGATACGATACGAAGCAACTCAAAATGTAATATACCTTTAGAACCTACCTTTACACCCTACCATCTGTACATGAATTGTATTACATTAGATCACCGTAACATACCAGACACACATGATGATGCATATTGATGAGATTATTGACTGTCGTGTGATGCAAACTGGTGAAGGTCGTGGAGAGGGTGGGTGGGGGGGGGGGATACCTATTGAGGTTGCACCTACGGCGGAGGTCCTGTACCGCGGGTTGGAGGCGGGTGTGTTGTGCACGTGCCATGACGCGCATGCACGTGATCCGAGCAAGCCCGTACGCGCCGCGGTGCCATACCGCAACAAAAATTGCTGTGGTTCGGGCTTGAACACCAATTGCTGATAGCAGTAAAACGAACCTCCATTCCGAATGGCAGAGGTGTCTGCCACTCGGCGATGGAGGCCCACTTGTTATGTACATTTGCTATCTTTTAAAGCAGCCAGACGCCTATGTCTGTGCGCAATCATCCGTACCGCCTAATGTGTGGAGACGAATCGCAGACACAACTCATCCACGTGTGCATCCAAGATGTCCGTGCGAACTAAGAAGAAAGGACAAGGACAAGCAAGCAAGCAAAGCAAGCAAAAAGCAAAAAGCAAAAAGCAAAAGCAAAAGCAAAAGCAAAAGCAAAGTGAAGTAAGTGAAGTAAGTGAAGTATAAGTGAAGTATAGCCGGTAATCAAATGTAAATGTTCTGAAGCAAAGGTATGATCACTAGCCAATACATGACCGTGTATCCAGCATGTACAAACAAAGTAAAAGTGAAGTATATAGTCGGTAAAGAAATGTAAATCATCTGGAGCTAAGGTACAATTGCTAGACATGACATAACCGTTCATCTAGCATATACAAACGAAGCAAAAGTGAAGTATAGCCGGTAATGCAATGTAAATGTTCTGAAGCAGAGGTACGATCGCTAGCCAATACATGACCGTGTATCCAGCATGTACAAACAAAGTAAAAGTGAAGTACATAGTCGGTAAAGACAAGACATGTGAATCATCTGCAGCTGAGGTACAATTGCTCGACATGACATAACCGTTGATCTCGCATGTACAAACGAAGCAAAAGTGAAGTATAGCCGGTAATGAAATGTAAATGTTCTGAAGCAAAGGTACGATCGCTAGCCAATACATGACCGTGTATCCAGCATGTACAAACAAAGTAAAAGTGAAGTATATAGTCGGTAAAGACATGTGAATCATCTGCAGCTGAGGTACAATTGCTCGACATGAACATAAACGTTGATCTAGCATGTACAAACGAAGCAAAAGTGAAGTATAGCCGGTAATGAAATGTAAATGTTCTGAAGCAAAGGTACGATCGCTAGCCAATACATGACCGTGTATCCAGCATGTACAAACAAAGTAAAAGTGAAGTATATAGTCGGTAAAGACATGTGAATCATCTGCAGCTGAGGTACAATTGCTCGACATGACATAAACGTTGATCTAGCATGTACAAACGAAGCAAAAGTGAAGTATAGCCGGTAATGAAATGTAAATGTTCTGAAGCAAAGGTACGATCGCTAGCCAATACATGACCGTGTATCCAGCATGTACAAACAAAGTAAAAGTGAAGTATATAGTCGGTAAAGACATGTGAATCATCTGCAGCTGAGGTACAATTGCTCGACATGAACATAAACGTTGATCTAGCATGTACAAACGAAGCAAAAGTGAAGTATAGCCGGTAATGAAATGTAAATGTTCTGAAGCAGAGGTACGATCGCTAGCCAATACATGACCGTGTATCCAGCATGTACAAACAAAGTAAAAGTGAAGTATATAGTCGGTAAAGAAATGTGAATCATCTGGAGCTAAGGTACAATTGCTATACATGACATGACCGTGTATCCAGCATGTACAAACAAAGTAAAAGTGAAGTATATAGTCGGTGAAGAAATGTGAATCATCTGCAGCTGAGGTACAATTGGGATATTCGTCGTCACATCAAAATTGATAGGGATAAAGACATCAGACATCATTTAGTAGTAAATCTGGACCTTGGCTTTACGCCATAGCCGAGAGTCTCATATTCCCAATCCGAGACCTAAAAATGAAGGAGGAACTTTCCGAATTCAGTGGTCATTCTTCTAATTCTTTCTTTTCTCGTTTTCCATCTTTCTTCCTTCTCTACATATTGGGGTAGACTCCCAGCTGCTATGTACGTAGGAATGGCACTCTGGAGAGTGGAAATTCCTATTTTCATGGAGTCTGTTAGTCATTGTCCGCTCTGAGCCGCATTGATTCTGAATGCTTCGTTTTGAAAGTTTCCGTTGGCAGTTTAGTACCTATAGAACGCAGGGGGTCGATGAGAAATGGGAGCTAGTGATTGCTTCAAATCCTCGTAATGTTTCGAATCTTGGTTGCAGAACGATGGTGCACTCTACGTACGTGTACTCACGTCGCGGCTAGGACCGCCCGTCCCATGCGGCGGTCCGGGACCGCGGGTTGGGGTGTTTGGTGCTGACGACGGGGCACCAATCTCTACTCAAATGTCACTGTTGAGGGTGACACATTTTGGGCGAATGTTTGAGTATCGTGCGGTGGTAGTCACTAGTTCGAGACATTCACTGTGACTGACTCTCATTGCGGATGTGGAAGATGCCCCCCCAGTGCGCGGTACGGGACCGCGGTTCTTGCAGGACGTCACTCGGAAGGTGGAAATAATTTTGAATTTGAAAATATTCGACGATCATTGATCCGTTTCTACATGGAAACACGAGGTGACTTGAAATTTGCTTCCATTTTCATTTGTTACCATCGTGATGCGCCGATCCTCCGACAACATTCTCCCTAGACCAATGAAAATTGTCTCCAGAATATTTAGGAAATTTTTGACTTTAGTGACGCTGATCCCCGCCCTTCATGGCCGACATGACAGGGTATGTGTGGCTGAAATACGCCAATGGAAAATGCCTTTAGAATATTCTTGAAATTTTTTTTACTTTTGACTTTTAGGTGACGCTGATCGCCGCGCTTCGTGGCCGACACCACAGAGTATAAGAGACAGCCAGTAAAATAAAGTAATGCCCCCCGACGTATTTTCCCCCTCTCACCCTCCTCACCTCGCGCCATGGGTCGAAGCCCTCAGCCCGCCCGCGCGCTTTGTGCAATCATTTTTGCGTGCTATCCCCACGTCTTCGACGACCCGGTATGGCAGGCCCAGTACGAGTTCTACGGCTTTGACACGAACAACATCAAGCACGTCAAGAACTCCGATTTGGGAAGCATCCGTGAGTTCCTGAAGCACCTGAAGAATCTGACGGTAGAGAAGGCCACCGCGGCGGTCAATGGCGCTGAAGACGGCAGCGTGGACCGCCATAAAGCGGGGCGCGAGGCGTATTGGGCGTGGTGGTCGAAGTGCGGTCTGCTGGGGAAGCTGAAGGTTGTGCACGAGAACGCGATGAAGGCATCGGGAGTGAACATCAAGGCGATGTTCCGCATGCACAAGGTGAAGGGCGTGGCGAAGTTCTTGACGGCGTCGCAGTTCCGCCATAAGGAAGCCGACCTGGCTGAGGCTCTGTTCGGAACGGCGCACGAAGACGCGGACTCGGGCGGTTTTCACATCGAGTTTCAGGATCTGGTCCAATTCCTGACGAGCGAGTACATCGAGCGCTTTCGGAAATCATACAACGCCGCCCAAGATTCGAAGATGACAGCGAAGACACAGTTGGACGCAGTGTGGAAAGGTCAGTCACGATCGTGGCCCTGCGCTGTATATGCTCACATCATAACAGCGGTCGAGTCGGGAAAGGGCATCATCTCATCATCTCTCGCGAAAAAAATCACCAAGGCTCTCGTGAAGTACGAGAAGTTTATTGGCTGGGAAACGACGCAGGCGGAAGATGCAGAAGTGAGTGAGTTTGAGTGCAGGAAGGGCGAGTTCGAACAGGCGCTTTCCAAGTCTGAGGCGAACGTTGAGGAATTGAAGAAGCAGAAAAGAACGGCGCAATGTAAGTGTCCCATTTCTTTCGTGTGCCCGTCTACTTTACTGATGTCGAATACGTTTTAGATATTCTAGGTCGGCAGAAGACTAACCGCATGAACGTCGTCGCCACCGAGCAGGAGATCGAGGCGCTTCGCGTCGAGTTTCTCGACGAGATGAAGTACATCTCAGACGCTCGAGAAGCCGAGGAGGAACAGCGACACGACGGCGAGACCAATCCTGGTCGCCGTCCGGGTCTCGTCGAATTCGAACAGTGGCAGGCGATTGGCGATATGGGAGTCGAGGCCTGGGCGGAGAAGACGGAGGATGCGCTGAAGGATATTCTGAGGTGGCCGCAGGGTCGGCCCGCCGAATTCAACCCGTTTCTGAACAATACGCTCGTCGACTATTGGGAGGAGCCGGACTACATGAAGAACATCCCACCCGAAGGCGACACGGACAACAGGCCGAACACATTGTTCTGGCACCAACTGGTCGGTATCGTCGCTCTGATCAACATGATGTGGACTGCGGAGGAGAGCGTGGACGGTGTCGAGGGCGCGATACTCGCTGACGCGGTAGGGCTGGGCAAGAGCGCCCAAATAATGGGAATGCTGGCCTTCATCATGGCAGCAGCGTCGTTCGCAGCTCGCGGGGAAAGAGCCTCCCCCTGTTATCAGTGAGTTGTTCTTAAAGAGGATGCCCCCTCAGGCGGCGGTCCTGGACCGCGCATGTGCACCTCACTTACCCTTGTTTCTAGAAAATCTCCCCTTCTTCTGTGGTGGAAAAGAAATCACCAATGCGCCCCACCTCCTCCTCGTGCCGAATACGTTACTCGGACAGTGGGTGCTGGAGCTAAAGAAATGGTTCCGCCCGCACACAGTTGATATCCTCGTCCTTCCGTCGGCGGAACGCGGATGGAGTACTTGGTACGAGGAGAAACTTGAAGCTTCGAAGCAAGACCCCTGCAACATCATCATAGTTGGGACGCACAGTGTACGAAACAAACCATTCAATCTCGCAACGTTGCGCTATCACTGACACTTGTTACAGAACGTCGGTCAGTTGGGCCACAAGAACCTACGGACGATGAAGAAGAAGGTACCCTCCGGCGAGTTGCGCCCTGAGAAGCCCAACCATTTCGGATATGAACCGTTGTGGAAACGGCAGTTTTGCTCGGTGACCGTCGATGAGGCGCACAACTTTCGCACCAGCAACATCGCCTTTCACTCCCTTCAGCGTATCATGTCGGTGGCCTCGGTAAAGTTGCTGTGCACGGCGACGCCTCTGTATCAATCCCCATCGGTATGTATTTGAAGTTTACCCGCGGTGTTTGACTTTACTGATCACGACATGCAGGATCTGATCAACCTCGGCCGCCTGGCGCGCATCGGCAGATTTCTGGGTGCGAAGGCCGACGCAGAGGAAGCGGATGCGAAACGTGATATCGCGAGAATACGGCGGGCAGTCCTCAGGGACAATCCGGACGCTCTCGTCGACTTTAACAGTCGTGCTCTGCATGGAGAAAACATCGACAATCCGATGGCAGCCGTCTACGAGCGTACGAATCAGTGGGTGAATCACATTCAAGCCTGCTTTAGTGGGCGGGTTATTAGACGATCGGGTGAATCTGAGGTGTTCACCGAGCCGCCGATGGACCCGCCGAGAAAGCTCATTCATGATCTGCCTCCGTACGAACTCATCGAATTTGGCGTCACACTTGGTGATGCGGAACAAGAAGAAATGGACAGTCAAGTGACGAACTGGACGAAAACGTAAGTGCTCAGTTACATTTATTACAGACTCGTCACTGAATAACACTCCACTGCAGTGCGAAAAAAACTGGCGCCGTTGACGTCACTGATAGTGGGGTGAGTGATCACGTGCGATTGAACAAGACCGTCCGTGCCGCGGTACAGGACCGCTAACAACTCTTTGCAGGTGTTTTTGCTTCAACTATCGCCTCTCGCTCGCATATCCGGAGTCTTTGCGGCACAAGGACTCTGAGGAGAAGACGCCACGATATGCGCCATTCAAGAGCATGGACGAGTGGCAGAAATGTCAGGGCGCGAAACTCCAAGCCGCCATCGACATATGCCTGCACATGCTCTCAGACGATGACCGCCCTCCGCCCGTCGTGGATCCCGAAACCGCCGACATCCACTTTCCTGATTTGCCCCCCTTAGAGGAGGGTAAAACCAGGAAGCAGACGAGAAAAATCATCATCTTTCACGAGTTTCCCATGATGGATGAAATGGTGAAATCGGTGAGCCAGCACATTTTCATTGTTCCTCCACGGCGCATCATTCATGATCTGTAGGTGTTTGCACTTTTCGGCATCAAGGTGGCTGCCATCAACGGCAAGATGAAACTCGATCAGCGTCAAAAAATTATTCAAGAATTTGTTCATGGCGACGACATTCGGGTGCTGCTCCTCAGTCAAGTCGGAGTTTCGGGACTGAACTTGATGCGTGCGACCGTGGTCATCATATTGGTGAGTTCACCAACTTCACCGAAAGTGGCGTTCAGCAACTGAATTCTCACTGCAGACAATTGGCTGGAGCGGCGTCGAGCAAGGCCAGCTCGTAGGGCGGGCGCATCGCAGTGGGCAGCACTTTATCGTCTACGTCTTTCGAATAATTGCCCAGCATACCATTGATGTGTTGATGGCTCATCGTGCGGGTGCGAAGGCGGAGCAGCTGGAGAAGTTCTTCACGAAGACGGAATCCAACAACGCCATCAACAGAAGTGAGTGCATTGTTTGATTCGTTTAATCGACGTGGCCACTAACGAATCACCTTTCACAGAGGCGTACCAATTCCTATACAACAGCGCCGCCCCCGGGGAAGTCGCCTCTGATGAGGAAGAGGACGCCGAGGAGCAAGACGTTGACGTTGACGGCGAGGCGAGCGAGGATGACGGCGAGGCAGCTGAACTCAGCAAGAGCGCAGGCAAGAGCACGAGCAAGAGCACGAGCAAGACGACGGACAAGGGGAAGGGTAAGGCAGCGGCTGTTACGAAAGGCAAGAGCAGCAAAAAGAGGACCGCCGAGGGCGACGACAGCACCGATAAGCCGGAGCCGAAGAAGAAGACGAAGGTGCCACGGAAGAAAGCCACGGAGGATCTCGGTGCTGAGACTGAGAAGACTGCCGGTAGTAAGAAGAAGAGGAAGAGGACGGACACCGACGCGGAGAAAGGCGAAACGGTTCAGAAGAAGGGTGGTAAGGGGAAGGGGAAAGCGGGCAAAGGCAAAGGCAAAGAGAAATCGAGGCCAATCGTGGTGGAAAGTGATGGCGAAGATGACGGTGGTCATGGCGAAGATTCCCCTCCACGGAAGAAGGCGCGTCAGCAAGAACCGGAACAAGCCACCGCCCCAGACAGGGATCCTACGCCAGGGCCTTCGAGGCTGCCTCCTTCGCGCGATGCTCCCAATCTGTCTCCTGCCGATGCCTCCCAGCCTGGCGCTGGGTTGATCAAATCGATGAACTCGAAATCTGGAACCACTCCGAGGGCGCGGCCTATTACGAAGCGCCCCCCTCACCCGCCTAAAAGTCCAAGTCCACATCCAAGTCCACCCCCGCCCAACTCCAACATGACTCCGGATGCTGATGCATCAACCAAACCTTCCACGTCTGTAGCGCCAAGTTCCACTCTCGAACCGTCCGTTCATGCGCCTAGCGACGGCAACACAGCTGAGCTGCCCTTGGCTCCGATCGCCCCCTCACCTGAAGTCCAGGCTGCGCCTACCTCCGTAACACCTGACGTTGACAGTTCCTCAGTCACACCGATAGGCGGAGTAGGCGATTCCTGGTCAGGCCCTGTCATGGACGAGGGGGACCTACTTCACCCCGACGACATGCGATTGTCCGCGCTAACCTTCGCGCTTCTGAGCACCACTACTATGCGGGGGAGCCCACTATCAGGCGATGCGTCGACATTGTTCTGTGACGACATCGAATCTTTCAGCGACCCGGCTCCGAGCTCGCAGATTGTCGGTTCGACTCAGGACGACGGGCTGAACACAGGCATGGATAGCTCACAGATGCACCAGCCGTCGCAAGGAGAAGTCCAAGAGGAACTACCGCCTGTACGCCAATACACACAACGAGGTGAGCTCGATGACAAGGAATGTGAACGGGTCGTCTCTGCGGTGAAGGGGAAGGCGAAGGATGTCGGCGAATCTGCTTCCACTCATGGTTAGGGGTTAGGGGTTAGGTTAGGGTTAGGGTTAGGGTTAGGGTTAGGGTTAGGGTTAGGGTTAGGGTTAGGGTTAGGGTTAGGGTTAGGGTTAGGGTTAGGGTTAGGTTAGGGTTA